>CM056057.1:41792211-42216655 GCA_029574335.1 Rana kukunoris
TTAAAGAGGAAGTAAAACACTGATGGGTGTTTCCCTGTAAAGTAATGCATAATGGACTACTATGCATCGCATAGTAGCCCATTATGTGACACTTATGTGACATTATGTGACACTTGCCTGCAGGAGAAGCCCACAATGTCCCCGTCTTCCTTGCTAGTAACAGCCTTTAACGGCATGACCTGAGATAGAAAGGGCATGTTGTGGCCTTTCTAACTCGTAGGGCGATTTTCAAATATCTCCTAGACCGTGCAGGTCTGGGAGATATTTCAAGCACCTTTTTAATCTAAGCTTACCTGTAGGTTAAAGTAGTTGTCAAGATTTACAACCACTTTAAGAGTATGTCTAAACTGGAAATCCTGAGTTGACTCCTAGCAGTGCCTTTCTTCAGTTCAATTCCCACTCCAAATACTTACCATAATTTTCCTTTTCCTGTTGGCCTCCATGGCAACAGGAGTCCCCTCCCAATTATGGTAAGTATTTGATAGATTATATTCCATTTTGTATAACACCCAAGTATAGACCTGTAACTCTCTTTACATGATGTGTAAATATGTATGTAATGTGTTGTACTTCTTTCCTGGATTAGGATTTGCCTTTACTAGTGACTTGGACAGGTGGAAAGAGCTTCGTCGATTTTCTGTGTCTACAATGCGAGATTTTGTTATGGGAAAGAAGAATACAGAACACTATATTGTTGAGGAGGCTCAGTGTCTGGTGAATGAGTTAAAAAAGACCAAAGGTAAAGGGGGGGGGAGGAGGGGAGTTGCCATTGACAACCAACATTTTGTCACCAAACAGGTCAAGGCAATCTTTCAGTAGGGACACCTGTTCTACTAGTAATAACTGACAAAGTAGGCATGTCATTAAAGTGAAATAGATTCAGACTTCCCTTGAAGTTGTTATACCTCCTATATCGCATTGCATATCTCCATAATTGTTTAGCACAATGGAACATGGAAGCTTAAATTCGATCTCGGGAAGAGCCTTGTTAGACATTCGTTGGGATCTAGTAAATCAGATCTTTACCCAGGACCTCGCCCATACACAGCACAACTCCACATGAGATGGAGTTTGCCAAGTTATATTGGGTAATAAAATCTAAAGTAACCCTGTGGTGGGACTTTTTTTTAATAGGTTTAAATCAATACCTAAATGATAAGATTATCCCCAGGGGTTTGCGGTTAAAGATCCCCATGACAATTTTGAAACTTCAATTTTTTTTAGAGTAGACTGACCTTTTGTCAATCATCATTGTTGGCACTTATGCATAGAGGAGAATAAATGGGGGGGGGGGGGGGGGTTTGTCTCTCAAAACTACAGAATACCTCTATGTTGAAGATACAATAATACTGGTGTTCCCCTCTCCCTAATTCATAAATTTGATTTGGGGTCCTCCAATAGTGGCTGGTATTGGCTCTTTACTTGAACGTTTGGGAGAGTGGTTTTCTTATCATATACAACCTCTGGTATTGAGATTAAGAGGATATATTAGGCATACGGTATAATTTTCACACCTCTAAATGGGTTTACTTTTAAGTTGTTGTTATTATTATTCAACACATGTACAGAATTATGTTCTATTTTTCTAGCTTGAGTAGTGTTTGTTTATCTCCCATATTCTAGAATCTTTTCTTGATCCAAAACTGTTCTTCTACAAAGTTTCTGGCAATATAATCTTTTCGTTTCTGTTTGGGCATCGCCATGATTATGAGGACACTGAGCTTCTTGATGTTATAAACACTATGTCTAACACCTTCCATATCGTCAATTCACGCTGGGGGCAGGTAAGAGTCAAGACAAGCGTATTAAGATTCTACTCCTAAAGCCTGATCACTGTTTTCTCAGATGCAGATGTGTATAAAAAGATTCTCCCTCTAACAGTACTGGACCCCTCAGAGCTGCTAGTGCTCTTGTGATGTCACCAGCTGCGTCTAGGGTCAATATCTCCTAAACTGTACACGTTTAGGAGATATTACATTTTTACCTACAGGTAAGGCTTATAGCCTTACCTGTAGGTAAAAATCACGAAGCAGGCTTTACTGCTTTAACCACTTGCTGATTTAGTGCTACTGGGCTGCACAGGATTGTGTGCATGCTACCGGCAGCTCATTCCCACGGTGTGTGTGTTTTTTTTTTTTTTTTTTTTGTCGCCTAGATGGTGTGAACAGAAGTTCTCCTCTTCGCCTCCCTCCCTGCAATCTTCTGGGACCCATCACATTCAGGGTACAACTCGCACATGCGCAGTGCACACCTAGCTGTGAATCTGTAAGCTGTCAGTCTGGTGCCCACACTAGTAATGTCGACACCGGGGAGAGAACCGAGGCTTCAGACCACCGCATTGCTGGACCGTGGGCAGGGCCGGATTTACTCTCCCTGCCGCCCCAAGGCCAGGTTCCACAATGCATCCCCCCCCCCCCCCCAATCAACGGCGAATGGCAACCGGAGGGGACAGGGGCGGCACGGTTAGTTCAAATATTTTTTGTTTGTTTTTTTTGTTTTTTTACTTTTTTAGCTTGTCGTTTACTTGTTTTTATTTGTGTGTAATATTCTTATTATTTTGAATATTTTTATTCACTTTTTTAGTTACTTTTTTAATTTAATTATTTTTTATCAATTTTTTTCACTTGGCAATAAAGTTAACACACAGGAGAAAACAATTCCCTGTGCGATAGCAATTGGAGGTGACAGGTTCTCTTTATTGACCCTGTCATCTCCAAAACAGAAGTCCTAGCACTGTGCTAGGACTCCTGTCACAGCGGAGATGGGAAGAGCACAGCTCACCCCTCTCACTGTGTACATCGGCGGCTGGGAGGAGGACGGAGGAGTCCCGAAGGCAGAGCAAGCCGAGAAAGGTATGTGGGGGTGGGGGAGAATGGACAGCAGCACACATTTGACAAGTGATTTTGACGACATCGCTGTAATCACTTAACGAGCAAGCGGATTCCCCCACTCAATTCTCCCACACAGCAACTTACCACCCTCAACTGTATGTTACGGCCGTCAAGACTCCATGCCACTGCTGCCCCTTGGCACCCTGCCGCCCTGAGGCCTGGCCTTGGTGGCCTTGTGGGAAATCCGGGCCTGACCGTGGGACAGGTAAGTGTGTGTTTATTAAAAGTCGGCATCTACACGTTTTGTAGCTGCTGACCTTTAATAAATGCAGAAATGGCTGGAACTCCACTTTAACCCCTTCCTTGCCAGTGTCAGTACAATGATGGTGCATATTTGTTTTGTGTCCCATGTCTGCTTTATCCATTGGTCTCTCGCTAATCGCCGCCATTAATTTAAAAATAGTTTGTAGACGCTATAACTTTTACGCAATCAATATATACCTTTTTATTGGCCTAAATTGAAGACTTTCAGAGGTGCAGTGGTTAACCGCTCGCCGACCAGCTGCCGTCATTATACTGCGGCAGGTCGGCACATTCCCACAAACCATCATAGCTGTATGTTGGCCCTTTAAGTGGGGATAACAGGCGTGTTTGCTTCATTGCGGGGGTGCTGATGCGCGATATTCTTTGAGTGCTGTGTTTCGCTGTTGATGCCTTTTTTAAAGGATTCAGTACAGCAGATTTCTCGTTTTGGCTCTGGTCTGTGCATATGTACAGACTTGTATGGCTTAAGAACTGGTCAGTTGAGCTTCCTTGTAAGAAGTTATTGGCAGGTTTTCCTTTTCATGGGGACCGTTTATTCAGTGATCTCAAAGATTTATGTCCTGTGAAGAAAAGCACCAAACATCTCTTGTTTAAAACGTCAGGAACAGCTTCCTTAAATGTGTTGGCGCCAAGGCAGTTCCTCCCCAACAGGGCGCTAACCTTTATGCAGGGGGAGACTTGTTTGCTTCCCCCCCCCATTGGGTCACCTGTGTGTCCTTGAGACTTGCATTTAGCACTGTCTGCGTTACCGAAACAACCATATGAACCTATGAACCTATCAAGAAAATTCCATTAGACTTGGTGTCACGCAAGCTAGCCTTCCTGATGGATATCACCTCAGCTAGAAGGGTGTCCTTTCATGCAGGGAACCGTACTTGATCCATAACCACGACAGTCCTGTTACGACCTGCTCCATCCTTTTTTCCATGTGGTGTCTGCCTTTCATTTAAATCAGGACATTATTTTGCCTTCTTTTTTCTCTGAGCCTCGTTCGGTAGAAGAGAGACAACTGCATTCTTTGGATGTTGTCTGGGCAGTCAAGGTTTATTTGTCTAGATCTGTGGAGATCCGAGGATCAGACCCATTTTGTTTGTTTTTTTTACCAAAAGGACCCAAGAAGGGGCAGGCATCTTGCCAATTGGGTCCGTCAATTGGTCATTTAGGCCTATGGTCTGAAACTTGAAGCTCCACCCTTAGGGTGAAAACTCATTCTACCAGGGGTGTACGAACCTCCTGGGCTTTTCGCCATCAGGTATCTGGCTCGGATTTGTAAGGCTACTACATGGTCTTCAGTGCATATGTTAACAAAATGTTATCAAGTGGATGTTAGAGCAGCCAAGGATTCGGCTTTCAAACGCAGTGTTCTGCCATATAAATTCTGATGGCTATTGTTTGGCAGGGTGTATCCCTCCCCTCAAGGCTATTGCTTTGGGATGTCCCACCAGGTAATGAATATTGGCCTGTCCCATTATGTATGAAAAAAGAAAATTAGGATTTATTTATTTTTTTCTTCAAACTTGCCTGTAAATTTATTTTTGCGCAAAAGAAAACACAGATGATCAAATGCCACCAAACTAAGGCACCATTTGTGGGAAACAAATATGCAAATTTTGTTTGGGTACAGCGTCGCACGTCCGCACAATTGTCAGTTAAGGCAAAGCAGTGCTGTATAGCAAACAGCCTGGTCATTGAGCAGCCAAATCTTCTGGGGCTGAAGTTGTTAAACATGCAGGTAACTTATGTGACTTGAAAATATATTCTATATAAATAAAAGTGCATATATAGTCCATATGTGAACCAAACAAAAAGAATATCCAATCACTGATGAATCGATATGATAGTCCTATATTTAGCTGCACAGTGCAGCAACTAGTGAACTGAACAAATGGAAATCCTGTGCAGGGAAACAGCAGAACCACAATGTGTCACGAATTCCACCTGTGCATCACCACCTATAAAGTTGTATGCTTGCCAGAGTTAAGCTGTAATGGGCCAAAAGTGTTGGACTTGTTCCCAGTAGATAGTGTTCTCCAACGAGCGATCAGTTGTTTGTTTCACAACACATTGGTTATATTTGGCAGCTTTGGAACTCATGGTAATTCACTTTATCATTTTTTGTTGCGCAGCTCTATTTTTAATTTTTTGCATTTGTTTAATATATGGTCCTACATTATGAGCTGCGGCATTTAAATTTTGATGTGTTTAGTAGCGCAGTATACCCAATTTTTCTCTACTTATGTGACTTACCATGGGATATCCAATGTTCTTTCTTCAGGTGTTTGAAATGTTTCCCAGAATCATGACATTCATCCCAGGGAAGCACCAGACCATTTTTTCCAACATGCAGAAACTCCTACAGTATGTCAGGAAGAGAGTGGAGAAGAACAGAGAGACCCTGAATCTGGATATCCCCAGAGATTATGTGGATGCTTTCCTTATTCAAATGGAAAAGGTGAATACAAAATGTTAAAGTCTGCGTAAAAATATGAATAAAATGATAGGCTCACAAATCTTGACATGTTTGGCATCTATTTACATGACACAGCCTCATCATCCGTTTTATGCTGCCCAAAAATCTGGGTAGTTCTTGCCTTTTTTGTGTGCACTAAAATTAAAGGAGTTGTAAAGGCAGGTTTTATGCATGAAGATAACAAGCCTTCTGTGTGCAGCAGCCCCCCTAATATTTACCTGAGTCCCCTCTCCCTCCTGACTGGCTGAGACACAGCAGCAGCACTATTGGGTCCTGTGGCTGTCAGTTCCCAATCGGGGGGGGGGGGGGGGGGGGGAGAGGGGGGGTGAAGTTTTCCAACGCCCTAAAACTTTCTGGCTACCTCTGTAGCCGACACCTGGTAGTGATTGGTGTATTGTCTAAACAAGGCAGAAATGTATCTCCCACCCACAGATTTACCCAACTTCTTGTCACACTATATATATATATAATTTTTTTATTTATTTTTTAAGACTTTACAGTCACTTTAAGGTGTATTAATCGAACCTATGCATTTGACAAGTTTTCCGTGGTCCCTGTTATCTACTTAAGATCTGTGCTATAGCTGAAAGACGTCTACAGCGCGGACCTAATTTGCTGGGAGGACGTCCTACCGTTCTTGAGCGCCCTGTGTGCCCCTGCAGGGCGTGCGCGGCACGCTCTGTGATCAGCGAGTCTCTGGGACTCGGCTGATCACAGATCGGAGTAAGGGGTAGAGTCTGACACCCTTACCACGTGATCAGCTGTCAGCCAATGACAACTGATCATGTGATGTAAACAGAGCCGGTAAACGGCGTTTTTTTTTCCTCCACACGCTAATGGCGTGAGGAAAATAAAACAATCACTGGCGGCTGTTAGAGGGACACCGGTCCCGATCAAGGAGCACAGCCGCCTACTCATCAGTGCCCCCTTATCTGTGCCCACCAGTGCCGCCTCATCAGCGCATATCAATGAAGGAGAAAAATTACCTGTTTGTACCCAAACTTTGTTATAAAAATTTGACAGTGTTGTATGACCGTGCAATTGTCATTCAAAGTGCGTCAGCGCTGAAAGCTGAAAATTGGTCTGGGCAAGGAAGTGGTTAACGAAAAGTACTGTATATAATGTTTAGGGCTTTCAGGCCTGAATTGTGCATTTTTAACGTTCTGACGGTAAAAGGGTTAAAGTGCACCTGACACTATTGTTTATATGGGTGCAATCAGATGTTGCCTATTGTAGAGTTTTTCTCTTAATTTCCTGTGCCAAATATACAACAGGAATGCTTAAGGCCGGGTTCACACCTATGCGAATTGAGTGCGGCTTAAACCGCATCCAATATGCGGAACATTTCTAAATACATTGTTTTCAATGAGGCTGGTTCACATATGTGCGATGCATTCGCACTGCGCATTGCAGTAAAAACGTATGTGGATTTTGTGCCTTGCGGTGCGGCTCAGGTGCGAATTCAGGCCCATTATCTTCTATGGGTACGCAGCTGATTCGCAGATGTGTTCAGTTCTCTTCCGGAATTTCTCTCATTCAGCTTAATACACTTCTCCCCCACTCTCCTCTCGCCTGTTACTTCTCCCAGGTCTCCAAATTCGCAGCTAAAACGGAGCTAATCTGCTGAACACTTCTGTAATCTCTCTGCAGAGATAAGAGAGCTGAAATTCGCACCGCACAAGTGTAAAACTAGCCTCAAGTGAGAGGAAATCCCAACTTCGGTAGTTTAACTATGCAGGTGTTTTAGACTAGTTAGAGGTTTCCCTCAGCTCCTAGCTTACCTGTCAGCCACTATAAAATGTTGTATTTCTATTCACCCACGGAACAAGAATGAGCTGCAAGGGAGCGCTGGAGAGGTAAAGATAAGGGGATCAGATGCTTTTTGAAGAGACACTCGATTAGTTCTTCCACGCCTGATATTTTAGTTTTGTATTGATGGCTTAATAGCATCTACGACAAATACCAATTTAATATTTCTTTGGATTCTCTCTAGGAGAAGAATAATCCCAACACTGAATATAACTTCAAAAACCTGGTGAACAGCACTCTGCAGATCTTCTTTGCTGGCATGGAGACCATAGGCTCAACACTGATCTACGTTCTCCTTATTTTTATGAAAAATGGAGATGTCCTTGGTGTGTACAATTATTGAAGCTTATCTCCTCTTCACACTTTAGTAACCATGTTAGGTAAATGTTAAAACCCTGATTATAGCCATATGGGCATACTAGATCAAGGGTGTCACATGCATCACTGCCCCAGCCTATCACCTGATAACAGTATTTTCCGTAAATGGACAAGGATGCAGACAAAATTTCACGCATTACCCAAAAATTATACCAGGGACTGTGTGTATTTCTGAAACTAAGTATGTGTCATCTTCAAATTTCTTCATTAGGCAAGGTTTGCAAGGAAATTGATTGTATCATTGGACGAGACCGAAGCCCAAAAATGCAAGACCGCAATCTGATGCCCTTCACAGATGCAGTGATCCACGAAATGCAGCGATTCATTGACCTAGTTCCAATGGGTGCGGCTCGGAAAACTACAAGGGATGTTGAGTTTAGAGGGTACTATCTACCCAAGGTAAATGACCTTTTTAATAAGAGTCCTTTTCATACAGTATGTTCATAGCTGCCAACATTCTGAAAAATCCAGGACTTTTTTTTTTTTATGTAGGCAGCATTTTATTTTAATTGGGGGTGGGGCATGTATTTGTAGGTGTAGCCTAGTAATGAGAAAACCGGTGCACAGATTGCTGCTGCAAAAAATGGGCATGGCTTAACGGTGGTTTGGTTTCAGATGAAAGAGGGATAGAGCGACAAGGGACTGTCAGAGGGTACGGACATGGTAAGAGGATGAGAGAGTGCAGACATGGTACAGGACCTGCTGTGCAGCCCCAAAACACAGCAGATCACCGTAGGCATGGCCATTCGTCTGCAACATCCTGGTGCCTGCAGAACTTTACTGAGAATTAAGGGGGGTAGACTGCAGCTTTGTGGTGCCTGTGGGATCTCCATGCAGCTAGCAGGTCTCTTGCATGTGTACAGAGGGGAGGGGCCTCAGACTCGAGCAGCTAATGGCCGGTGACTTGTTGCCGGGACAACGCCTATCTATTTCGTGTGTGTGTTGTTTTTTTATGATGACTATGCTCATATGACGGCCTCCCACTCGGCAACTGGTTAAAAGACAAACCATATTAACTTGAGAGTGTGGAATCCATGATTTTTTTTTTTTTTGTCACTGAATCCTGAACCTCTTAACACTTTTGAACTTAATTTAAAAGGCTTGTGCTAGACGCTGCACACCACTTACTCTTGATTGCTCACTCGCCACTGATACACTTATTCATAGACTAAAAGCAATTTACACCTCTGACTCAAGAGTTAGTTTACTATCACTCTGCTAAAAAGTTGAATTAAACTATAATGGGTGCAGCTAGAGTCTCTGGAACAGCATCAACAAACTCTGAAGACCAATAGGGGCCATGTGTGCACACTATGCAGATAATTCCAGCAGCGGGTGAGAGTATGCGTTCCTAGCGTATGGTGTGCCGCTTTGGAGTTGGCAAAAATTACTTGCCACCCAATAGTTAACCATAGCTGGCCTTCGATGGGGGCCCTTTTTTTAGGTGGCGCACTGACCCTTTTAAGAGTGGTAGTGATGTGTGTAGATGAGCAGTTGGGTCAAATCTCTATGGTGTTGAGATATGTGTGGGGAGAGGTTAAGGTGTGTAGTTCAGCTTGCCAT
Source organism: Rana kukunoris (assembly GCA_029574335.1). NCBI lineage: Eukaryota > Metazoa > Chordata > Amphibia > Anura > Ranidae > Rana > Rana kukunoris. Next base: position 41,801,587 of record CM056057.1, read on the forward strand.
TGCTGGCAGGTGATCAACCCTGTCCCAATGGCCTGGCAGTCAACAGGTTCCAGAATTCTCAGGCCTTACTTATTCTGACTAGCTCACCCAGGCTGTAGGCCCACAAGGCAACAGGTCCCTCCAGCTTTGGGTTCTGGTGCAGCTGAATAACACTCTGTGACATGGTCCCTGGTATGGCACAACAGACACCCAGCATTGGATCCGCACTGCTCTAGGACCCCACACACAGGAAAGATCCACAGCACTCCAGTCAGTTTTCTGGAGTCCATTGACACCCATGGTAGTGGGTCCTCACTCACTGGCTCAAACTTTAGTCCCCCAGTATCTAGTATGGCAAAAACAGTAATTCTTTAGACTGCTTTCATTATGTGGGCATGATCGTGTGTGTGTGTGTGTGTGTGTGTGTGTGTGTGTGTGTGTGTGTGTGTGTGTGTGTGTGTGTGTGTGTGTGTGTGTGTGTGTGTGGGGGGTTCACACAAAATAAAAGCATGCATATGCCACACCCCACTTGCACTTCCAACAAGCTTAAGAACCTTTTATAATGTGATCTGTGGTCAAAACAAAATTTGTTGTGGAATGGTTTGGGCTCCCTGTGCTACATAAAATACAAGAACTTTAAAACAAGGTTAAACACTGTAATCAGTTATACAGTCGCTCAGCTTTATTTTATTTTTTTGCTTTTGTAGCACACCAACATCTGTCCAATGATTACCACAGTGCTAAAAGACCCCGCCTGTTTTCCGTACCCTAATGAATTCAACCCCAAGAATTTTCTTGATGACCATGGGAAATTTAAAAAGAATGATGGCTTTATGCCGCTTGCTGCAGGTAAGTTAATATGTATGGAATTGTTTTTCCATGAATGTGTTATTCCCAATAGTCTATTCTCTTTAATAGTTTATCTTAGTTTCGCTGCTTCCAGTACCATGTTTTGCTAGAGCTTTAATCAAATCCGATTTCAGACATGATAGTCATTGTGGGTTGCCAGGGTCAAAAATCTACTTTGAGACCTTCAGAATCAACAGTGCAGGCACCTGTAACCTACAGTGGCACTGAAACTGCAGCTTTAATAGATCTGATTTTTAAATTGGTGACACGGGTCATCTAGCAGATGTACAATGCTGAATTTTTAGGTTAAAGCCAAAAATTGCTGATTTAATTCAGTTAGGACATCACTGAAGGCATAGCTCCCAACTGTCCCTGATTTGGAACAAAGTCTCTGTCCCTCTTTCCTGAGTGAGAAACTTGTATAGCGCAACACATGCGAACTGAATCGCTTCTGGGCGCTTAGTAGCCATTCCCTACTGTACTTTTGCCCTCAGAAAAGATGGGTTTTGAGTTGTTTTTTTTTCTGAAAGCCGGATGCTGGTTGGTAGAGCGTTCCATAGTCTAGGTCTTGGACTGCCAATCTTTGTTCCCCTTTGGACTTGTATCTCGCTTTGGGTATCTGGAGTAGATTTTGGTTGGTGGATCGCAGAACGCGATTGGGGTTGTGACATTTTAATTTTGGTGCTAGGGGCGATGGTTTGTCCCAGAATGTGCGGAAAGTCTTTCGGTTGGCGTGAAACAGGAGAAGTTCTGTTTTTGACCCGTTCTCCCTCATGTTCCCCCTCATTTTGTCCCTCATTTTGGTCTGATCTATATAGTTCACCTTTTAGCTCACAAAAAGTGTTTTTACTAATGGGTGTCCCTCATTTCTCATCACTTCCTATGCGCTGTGCCCCCAGTCATCGTGTCCGCAAGATTCATGGAGGGCTCTGTTGGATCTCGCGGCTATGCAAACCTCGTGTCTGGCATGGCGTGGCTTCCGCTCCCCGATCTGTGTCCGGAACTTTTGGTGTGTGGGGGGGGGGGGAGGGTCCCACGTTCTTCTTCTTAGAGGACCCCTCCACAGGCTCTAGAATTGGCGAGCGTGGCTCGATACAGCGAGCCCCCCCCTTTTTTTTCTGTCTGGAGGCTAAAGGCAGATTTGGGAGCAAACACATGCTCACTCTCTTGCACACTCTCCCCTGCATCTTGTCACGCTGGAGCAGTTTGCCAATACAACATCCAAGTCGCATGCCAGGGGGGGGGGCCACCAACAAGTACCAGCACAAGTCCAAACTCACGTTGGAATAGCCTAGTCAAAGTCCAGACTTTAATCCAATGGAGAATTTGTGGCAAGGCTTAAATTGCTGTTCAGAAACACTCTCCATCCAGTTTGAAAGGGCTTGCACTACTTTGAAAAGAATAGGCAAAAATGTCACTCTAGATGTGCAAACTGGTAGAGACCTAACCAAAATGACTTGCAGCAATCGAGCTGTGGTGGCTCAATGTGATTGGCACTGCGCTGACAAGCCATTCACCTCTGCAGCCGAAGGGTTCCGATCCCGGTCTCGGCTACATGTGAATTGAGTTTGGTGGTCTCAGCCTGGCTCCTGGTGGGTGTGCTATGCAAGGTACACCTGTGCTTAGTACGCCCAACCCCCCCACAAAAACCACCACACGTGCACGCACACGAAATTGGTTTAACACGCACTCACATTGGCCATGCGGTCTCCTAAAATAAAGAGAGGCGAAGGACCTACGGGGCTGGCTGGGTGGGCTGGACCCCCTCACTCCCTCATAGGGGGGAGTCCCTCTGCCCCGTTGGGGTCCCGAGTGGAGCAGGTAGGGTGGGGTGAGCGGGAGGCCCCCCTCACACCCGCCATTGCCACCGGGGGCATGGAGAAGGATGGCGATTGCTTCCGGGGGGAGGGTCTGCCTACTCCCAACTCCTGCAGTCCGGCTCCTCTCTCTCGAGTTCACGCACAAAATACACTTTAAAAAAGAAAAAGAAAAAAAAAATGACTTGCAGCTATAATTGTTGCAGTGAGAGGTGGTTATACGAAGTAATGACTCTGGTGTGCTGAATACAAATGCACATTTATTTGTAAAAAAAAAAAAGTTAAATCCATTTATTTTCCTTCCACTTCACACACAATTATGTGCCACTTTGTGTTGGTCTATCACATACAATCTTTTACAGCACACAGCTTGCTGGTGAGGGACGCTCTGTGCAATATCACTGCACAGAGAAAAGTATAACCTTCTCCATAAAAAAAATATTTCCGCAAAAAATCTTTTAAAAATATTTTAGACCTGTTGCACTATACCTATGCCTTAACCGCTTGCCGACCAGCCGCCGCAGTAATACGGCGGCAGGTCGGCACGGGTGCGCGAGAGCCCGTAGCTCTACGTCGCGCCTTTCGCGGCCACTAGGGGGCGCGTGCGCGCCGCCGGCGGCCCGCGCGCGCGCCCCCCCGCTCGCCCCCGAGTCCCGTGCGTGTGCCCGGCGGGCGCGATCGCCGCCGGGCACACGCGATCGCTCGTTACAGAGCGGGGAACGGGAGCTGTGTGTGAAAACACACAGCGCTCGTTCCTGTCAGCGGGGGAAACGCTGATTTTCTGTTCATACAATGTATGAACAGAAGATCAGTGATTCCCCTAGTGAGGCCACCCCCCCCCATACAGTTAGAACACACTAGGAACACACTTAACCCCTTCCCTGCCCCCTAGTGTTAACCCCTTCACTGCCAATGGCATTTTTATAGTAATCCAATGCATTTTTATAGCATTGATCGCTAAAAAAATGCCAATGGTTCCAAAAATGTGTCAAAAGTGTCCGAAGTGCCCGCCATAATATCGCAGTACCGAAAAAAAAACGCTGATCGCCGCCATTACTAGTAAAAAAAAAATAATAATAAAAATGCCATAAAACTACCCCCTATTTTGTAAACGCTATAACTTTTGCGCAAACCAATCAATAAACGCTAATTGCGATTTTTTTTTACGAAAAATATGTAGAAGAATACGTATCGGCCTAAACTGAGGGAAAAATATTTTTTTTTAATATATTTTTGGGGATATTTATTATAGAAAAATGTAAAAAATATTGCATTTTTTTCAAAATAGTCGCTCTGTTTTTGTTTATAGCGCAAAAAATAAAAACCGCAGAGATGATCAAATACCACCAAAAGAAAGCTCTATTTGTGGGAAAAAAAGGACGCCAATTTTGTTTGGGAGCCACGTCGCACGACCGCGCAATTGTCAGTTAAAGCGACGCAGCGCCGAATCTCAAAAAGTGCTCTGGTCTTTGGACAGCAATATGGTCCGGGGCTGAAGTGGTTAATGAGAAACTGAAGCACTGAATATACAGGCTGATTTCATCATATGCATTTCACGCTTTAATTTTAACTTTTTTTACTGGGGTACCACTTTAATATCAACTGTCCTTACTCTGCCACAGGAAAGAGGAACTGTATGGGAGAAGCTCTGGCCCAAATGGAGATTTTCCTTCTAGTAGTTACAATATTACAGAATTTCATATTGAAGCCTGAACTTTCCATAGAGGATCTGGATCTCCGCCCTGATGTACCTGGATTTGGGAATTTACCAAAGTCATACAAGATGGCCTTCATTCCTCGCTAGTGATTAACGTTTTCTCTACCATGTCCTGAATATGAAGTCCTTCCATCTGATGCATAAATCTCGAAAGCAGATGAAATTACAGAATTTGACTTTGTCATCAATGCTTCTACTGTGTCTGGACTGATCAAAGAGGGATTTTGAAAATAAAAATGTGTGTGTTTTTTGTACATAACAGTGTAGTTTAGGATTATAATGAGCGGGGTTTCGTTTCGTCCTAGAATGTATCAAAAAAAATGTATTTACAACATACATTTTTACCAGCTTACTCTAGTTATGACTAAGGCATAATTAAAATGTGTTTTGTAGCTACAATGTTCAAAAATGTATGCACATTAAAATCAAAATGTCTGTATTTAAACGTTTTTCGTAATCCATTTTTCTGTATGACTTATGCTGTGTTTATAAAGCTTGGGTATATTTCCTGCAGGGAGCACTGGAGCATTATTTTTATTTTTCCACAAGACATGTGCAGACTAAAAAAATAAGAGCTCCCATATCCATCAGAACACATTACAAAAAATCACAAACTTTTTTCCCCTCGCACAAATCAATGTGGAAGGCAAAGTTCACTTAAACAAAAGACTGGCCGCTAATTTAAAAAAAAAATATTTTCTGCTATAAAACTGAGTAACAAATAATCAATTTAGGCCAATCCAATATGCATTCAGCATATATTTTTTTTTTTTTTAAATCCCAAATAAAGGTGTAAATTGATTTGCGCAAACTTTTATAGTGGCTACGAACTATGGGATATATTTATGGATTTTTTTTTTTTGTTTTAACTAATAATGGAAGCAATCAGTGACTTGTAGCAGGATATTGCAGCGGACAATTTGACTGTGTGCGTGTTTGGGTGTTTTGTTTTTTTTTGGAATCGGTGATATTAATATAGTGGTCAGTGCTAAAAATATGCACTGTTGCTGTACTGGCTAACTATGTGCATAGCCTATGTTTTAGTACAGTGTGGGAGGTGCTTTTACTAGGGAAGACATGGATCCTTGTCCCCACTTTGCAGGAACACAGGATCCATGTCTTCCCTACTGACAGAACGGCAATCTGCAATTGTTTACATTCTGCCTCTGTACCAGTGATTTGGGGGGGGGGGGTGCCAACTAATTCAGTGTGTGGAACCCGGTCATTGACTCCCTCTATGTAACTTCACAATGTAAGTGAGCCGCCGGCAGCGTGCATTATTGCCCAGTACCCACTACCTAGAAGATCCGGATTGTGTGTGTGTGTATATAATATAAAAAATTTAATCTGGCACACAGATGCCCCCCCTGTGGCAGTAAAACTGCTATGGGTAGGCCAGCAAGTGGTTAAGTGTGTACCCCCACTACAGGTAATTAAAATGTACTGATCAAAGCCATACACATTGGGGCTTTTTTTTTTCAGAAAAATAGGCACAGGAACTCCAATCACAACCCCCCCCCCCCCCCCACACACACACACACATATATGTGGAACTGAGTTATGAATATGAATGAAAGGTTTAGCGCTGGGAAACACTTTTTGAAAGATTTAAAAGTGCATTTTATAGACGGCTCAGACCAAAATGAGGGGGAAAGAGGGACTTTGCTCGATCAGGGACAGTTGGGAGCTATAGATAACGTATATACCAATCAACATGGCTTTCAAAGTTTCTTTCAAGATATTTTAATTAGTGTTAGAGTTCCCTTCTATACACATTTATCGATTAAACACTTTTGGATTGCGATGTCTAACGAGCAAGTCCCTCTGATTCCTACCGTACTGAATTGTAATGTTACTTTACTGTTTGTTCATATATATGAAGCCGGCCCCCCTGCCAATCCTATTTGGGGATTGGTCAGAGCTCCTACATACACCCTATGCCACTTCAGTACTCAGCCCTGCCCCCCTATTTCAGAACATTTTCCTCTGGAAACAGGAGAGGTGCCCAAGAGCTGAAGTACACGTCGGTCACCTGCTGCTACACTAAACCACTCCCCTGCCCTCAGATAAAAAACAAACCGGTCCAACTCACAACATAGGCCTGAATAAATTTACCTGCACTGGCAGCTAACCTCCACATATAGCACCTACCTATGGTAGATGGTGCTACAATATACATAAAAAAAACATCAATATATCTGAAATTATTTCATTAGTAGTCAATAGTATTTCTGATGAGTTCTTTATGAGATTTCTCGTCCTTTACTTCTTTAGTCTTCTTGAACGCTGTAAGGCAAGAAAAACTTTATTGAAACTTTATGAAAAAACAATCATAACTAAATTCTTGATTTCCTTCTGTTCAGGTTTCAAAGTTGTCTTTTTAGCTGGAAAGTCTATAAATACATTTTCCCAAGGCGTCTTCCAGGACAGCCCTTGAGAGATGGAGCTCCTCCCCGGACAGGAAACACATCACCACCAGCTCTTTAAAAGGCGGTCCCTCAGGCATCTGGTCAGTTTTATGTGTTTCCTCTGTCGGAGGAGACATGTCACTGAAGGAACCGTCTTTTAAAGGGGGAGATGGACCCAGGAGAGTGTCCATCACGCAAGGGCTGTGCAGCTGGTGTTCCCCTCTTACCTCTAAAACCTCTCCGTGGCCACGGCTTCCCTCCGCATGGCGTCTCGAGTTCCCCATTCCCCCTTCTCTCCGGAGCCCGGCGAGGGAGTGGGCAGCGTTGACGGGCATGGCGGCGGCGTCGGTGGCCGGAGATCTTTCTCTTCACTGCAGACGCCGGGACCCGGAGGATGCCGGGCGTCACCTCCGGCGAGATGCGCGTCATCGCTGTGCGCCGGAAACACTGGTTCCGGTTTTCGGCGCAGAGACTGGGGGAAGGCCGAGGCGGCGTTTTCAGAGGCGAAAGCATGGGCTGTGGATCGCCTACGAATGGAGCACCATGGAAGCATCCCAGGCTTCAGAGGAGTCTTAACGCCGCTTCATCACAGGTAGGCTGGCCTGGCCAGAGCCTTTTTTTCCTGTCTATTTTTCACCTGCTAGAAGGGGGAGTTAGGAGTTCAGGGAACTTCTTAGAGCTCCGTGGGCACCTTAGGATGGGGGAGACTTGCTGCATAGGCACTAAAGGCTCTCTATATATCTTTTTTCTTCTATAGAGGGCCCAGAAAAACTTAGCACAAGGTCCACTTCCAGTGACAATAGAAAGTGCCCTACGTGTAATGCTAAGCTGGCATCTACTTACACTGAATCCCTATGTGCCCCTTGCACTACAGCGGTAGTAAACAGGAGGGATTCCCCTCTTACCAAAATTTATTTTAGAGATGCAGTCTACCTTTCAGTCCTTCAGGAAACTTATAGCAGATATGTATGCAATTTTCTTTAACGGTTAGACAACCATAGGTGCCCACCTCTCCTACTCCAGTAACATCAGGATTAGGTGAACCTGTGGAGAAGGAGATTTCCCTTAGAAATTCTGACCCGGATTCCTCCCAGTCAGATTCTGGGCAGGAGAAAGGTCAGGATGACTCCCGCGCACCCACCCTATTCAATCTCTCCCAAGAGGAAGTAGACGAATGGGTAGGGGCTATTCAAAACTCTCTCATGTCATGATAAAATGTATCAGGATTTAAGAAAAGGAAACCTAAAATTATTCCCAGTACATAAACTGATGTCAGATTCGGTACGCAGGGAATGGGGAGAACCTGACTGAAGAATTGAAAAGTTTTCCACAGTACAAGTTCGCAACTAGCTCCAAAGCTGGATACCCCGCTAGCGAAGGTGTCAAAACACTCAGACTTAGTCTTGGATGGCATTGGACACTTAGCGGATCTAGTGGATTTAAAGGGGGGATGTTATCCTCAAAAGATCCTGGGACACAGCTATGGCCAACCTTAAACTATCCCTAGCAATGACGTGTGTAGCTTGTAATTTTGAATCCTGGCTTAAACAATTAAAGGAACACCTGACGGCAGGTACCCATAGAGTAGAGTTGCTGAAATCCTTTCCCGTGCTTTTTAAAGCAGTAGGATTTGTCACAGGTGCCTAGATGGAATCGGTAAAACTTTCAGCCAGGGCAGCTTCGCTATTGGTTGCAGCCAGGAGGACTCTTTGGCTCAAACATGGCCGGGCGATACCACCTCTAAATTACGCTTATGTAGCATTTATTTTTTCAGGTCAATTCTTGTTTGGCACCCTGCTAGATGAAGCGTTAGAACGCACAGGTGATAAAGACTTTTCCTAAAAAGAGTCATTTCCCAGGACGTTTTTTCATCCTTTTTAAGGGACAAAAGAAAGCGGAAAAAGGGAAGCCAAACAACCCCTGGGCGGCACAAGGAGGCAAACAAAAGGCAATAGTGCTCTTTAACCCTCCTGACAAAAATCCCAAGCCGCAGTGATGCCAGCATCCAGGTGGGAGGAAGGCTGAGGGGAAGGCCAAGGTTTTTTCTCGCACACTTTTCTGGTGCAGAAGCCATCAGGCAAATATTGCCTGATCTTCAATCTACTCTAAAAAGATTGTTTCATGGCCAGAATAGATCTGATGGATGCCTACCTTCACATCCTTATCAGGAGCCCCAAAAATTCCTCCACATAGCCATTAAGGGGGGGGGGGGGGGAAGGGTCTACCACTTTCAGAGTTAAGCGCTCCCCTTTCGGCCTCTCTTCATATCCGAGGTTCTTTACCAAGACCCTAGCAGAAACGCTGGCTCTATTAAGACTCCAAGCCATAACAGTTATCCCTACTTGGACGACTTACTGTTCCTGTCACCAACAGGCCCTCTGGTGGTGGAGAAACCAAAGCAACCGGCAAAAAAGGTCTGCTATGGAACCCCCCGACTACGTGCATCCTAACTACGGACGCCAGCAACCAGGGGTGAGGAGCCCATCTGAATGGACAGTAGGTACAGGCACTGGGAGTCGCCTAGAGAGAAAATGCTTGTCCAATTACAGAGAGTTAAAGGTCATAGCCAAAGAAATCTCAGCATCCCAAAGTCAGCTCAGACACCAATATCTACAGGTCAGATAACACAACCTCTGTAGCATACCTAAACAAACAGGAATTAGGAATGCCACCCTGATGTGCATAGCACAAGAAGTTTGTTTGAGCAGAGAACAAGTCTGGAGTTGATATCAGCAATCCATCGTAAGGGATCAACCAGTGGCAGTCGATGCCCTCCAGAACGCATGGACGTTCACTCTGGCTTATGCCTTCCCGCCTCTACATCTCTTACCGAGAGTCCTCTCCAAGTTTAGGACAGAAAAGACTTCTCTTTCTTCTGGTAGCAACTTTTTGAAAAAAAAAAAAAAAAGTGTGGTTTTCACTTCTGCTATCTTTAGTAGATCGACCACCTTGGATGTTACTGTGCAGTCAGGACCTGCTATCCCAAGGTCCAGTACGGCACTCCAATCCAGCCATGCTAAAACTAGAGGCCTGGTATCTGGAATAGACGTCCTGAAATTCAAGGGTCTATTGGCCAGAGTGATTGAAACTCTGTTACAAAGTCGCAAACCAAATACCAGTGCAATTTACCTGAAACTCTGGAAGAAATTTAATTTCTGGCTAATAGAAAATGGCAAAAGAGAATACAATTCTCCAACAATATTGGAGTTTCTACAAGAGGCATTGACAAGAGTTATCTTTAAGCACGCTTAAAGTACGAATTGCTGCCCTAACTGTCTATATACAGCACTCCTTACAGTAGGACCCGCTTATTAATTGCAATGCAAAGCAGTTGTTTACCAACGCCCGGCTCCATGCTGTAAATTTCCGGCATGGGACCTGTCTATTATGTTGGATGCAGTCATTAGGGATCCTTTTTGAGCCAATTTCAGAGGCATCCTTAAAACTGATTATTTTTAAATATAGTCTTTCTAGTCACTATGACTTCTGCTCGCAGAGTCAGCGAACTCCTAGCTCTGTCATTCAGAGAACCATATGCAAATACTAGAGGATATAATTATATTAAAAGACTGACCAGTCATTTATCCCTAAAGTTACTGTTTTCTTTCAAGAATCAGAACTTCATACTTCCTTGTTTTTGCAATAAACCTGCAAATAGCAAAGAGAAACTACACTAGCTAGACGTCAGAATAGGTCTCCTTCCTATCTGGAAGCCAATTAAAAATGTAGAAAATCAGAAAGGAAAGCAGGCTTCAAAAGAAACAAGAGCCAGGTGGATAAGGTGGCCATCTTGGAAGGGTACAAAAACTTTGCGCTCGGACCCACCACAAGGCTTGAAAACACACTCTTCAAGGACATTTGCAACGTCCTGGGCAGAAAGAGCCGGTGCTACCTCGGAGCAGGTATGTAAGGACACCACGTGGTCAAGCTTGTCCACGTTCATTCGACATGATCGATTGGACGTCTTAAAGTGATCAAGATCAAACCTTTGGGAGGAAAGTCCTCCAAGCAATAGTCCCACCCTAAACTGGGGAGTGCTTGCTCATCCTCTCAAGGGCTGTCCTGGAAGACGCCTTGGGAAAATCAGAGTTAGTCTTACCGGAAACTCTGTTTCCAGGAGTCTTCCAGGACAGCACGTTCCCACCCTATTTTTTTGAGGTAGGTATATATACATGGATAATATAAGTTGTTTGTATGTATGTTAATAACTGTATTTCAGCTCCGTCCTTCGGTTCTTGGATTAAAACTGACCAGATGCCTGAGGGACCGCCTTTTAAAGAGCTGGTGGTGATGTGTTTCCTGTGCGGGGAGGAGCTCCATCTCTCAAGGGCTGTCCTGGAAGACTCCTGGAAACAGAGTTTCCGGTAAGACTAACTCTGATTTTCTAGCAGGGACTACTGTAAGATGGCCTAAACTTGTATGCTAGTGTGCTGTGAAATTTTAGGTATAAGGCCTCATGCACACTGGACGTTAAAATAACATTATAAAAACGCCAGTAAGTTTGCAGTTAATTTTTTTAGGTTTTTTTCAATAGCGGTTTATTAGCGTTTTTCCGCATTCGCGTTATTTTAGTATTTTTTTTTTCTTTTTTTTTTTTCTTCAATTTATCAAAAACGTTAAACACTGGTGAGTGAAGTTTTTGAGCGTTTATCCGCGTTTTATCATCGTTAAAGCGTTTTTACAGCTGAAAAACGTCTCTCAGAACCCACTAGTTTTTTTTTTTTACTGCTCAAAAACGCCACCGCCCAAAACTGCTGATAACAGCCTATGTGTGCATGGACAGGATAACATGATGGGGAGTTTGACTGTAGAAAAAAACGTCTACTGCCAAAAACAGCTGCTGTAAAAACGTCCAGTGTGCATGAGGCCTAACGGAAACAATGTCTTTGTTAATGATTCACTGGCTCGCCCATCCGAGCTGGAGAAGGAATCCGACTGCAGCGGAAGTTCACCATAGAGACTACCGTGGACCAGATAGTCCCTGGCAGTTTCTATGACCTACGGAGGTCGGGTGCGACGTTATGACGTCACATCCGGCCCCAGCAGTTGTAAACACTGCCGTGTATTCGGCTTGAAAGGCTGAGGCCATTTTTTTGTATCTGTCTTCATGCTAGAGGAGAGATCTGGGGACTTAGACCTCAGATCTCTCCAAAAAGAGGACCTGTCATGTACTATTTCTATTATAATGGATGTTTACATTCCTTGTAATAGGAATAAAAGTGATAAAAAAAAAACATTTAAAGGGAAAGTGTAAAAAAATTTAATAATTTAAAGTGCCTCTGTCCTTGCATGCAGAAGGGAATGCATACATATGTTGCGCCCACATATGTAAACTGCGTTCAAACCCCACATGTGAGACATCACCGCGAACGCTAAAGCGAGAGCAATAATTCTATCCCAAGACCTCCTCTGTAACTCTTCAAATCCTGGTGCATAGTGACCTGGACATTTTTTAGATGGGCAACTCCTATTCTCATATTGATAAGTGGTTCCAAATTAATAACTACTGCAGTAGGGAACAGACACAAAAGATACACTCAGCAAATAACTGTTCTGCCTCCCTGACGCAATTGAAGGGTTTTTATACACATGATTATGTAGGTATCACATTAATATTACAATTGTACTTTTAGGGTAACAAGGGGCGTAACATGAAAGGAAAATTATCGATCTATGTCTCTTGCGGTGCCACATCCAAAGAAAGAATCAGAAGAAAAATGGGTCCCCTGACTGGACTTTTAAGGCACGAAATTGTAAACCACAGAGTGGATAACGTTGTAATAAGAAAAAAAAATATATATATATATGTACCATTTATTTAGAAATATAACTTAAATTGGGTTAAAACATGAACATGATCTGGAGTCAACATAAACTAGTGTACAAGTGAGTTCAAAATTGCAGGAATACACTATACAGTATGATTCTTCAAATTATCCCAACGCTTCTGAGAGATGTCTCTCTTTCCTCAGGGGTATGGGGAAGAGTCAACCCTTATGTATAATAGGTAGTCAGTATAGACCGTAAGGTATTTTTTCAAAGTATATTAATAAATAAGAGAAATATACAATGGTAATTTCTCAATACTCACAGCTGGAAAGCTGTACCATAGATAGGTCATTCTGATCATGTGTTTAAAATTTTTTTTGGGGGTTTACATCCACTTTAAGGATCTGGAATTGCGAAGAAAACACATAAATTAGTTTGTCAAAACACAAAAACCTTAAGGCTGCATACACACAAACGGTTCATCCGACGAGAACCGTTTTCATCGGTTAACCGACTAAGCCGACTGACGGTGTGATGTGCCTACACACTATTGGTTAAAAAAAAAGATTGATATAAGAAAGTTAGTAACACACTCCTAAACAAATCCCATAAGGAGAGAGTCCAACAACCCCTTAGGGGCTTGATAAATTATAAGGCTAAATATTTTTTTAGATTGTTACTCTAAAAATAAAACCTCAAAACTTCTAGTAAGGACTCTCCTATAAAAATCATTTCCTCTGTTACTCTCTGTAGATTCTGGCACTCTGTACTTACAAACTACTTCTAAAAACACTTTTTACTGTGGCCTTTACAGTAGCATTTGCCATTGGACATCTAGAAAACATGTCCATACAGAAAAAAAACATACTCGTAAGATACTGACATGGGCATCTGGATATATATCTTTTTGTAATCTCTGGAAGGGATGTTCAGCTTTTGGTAACACCTTTGGTAACAGGTAAAACAAGAAGTGGTATATTATAAAAAAAAACTGTGGTGAACCCTGTCTCTATCCCATGTTAATTTACTAAGGCAGCCATACCTGCTTGTGACATGTTCCATGTGTCAAGCTGGAGGGGAAAAGAGTGTCTAGCAGACATAAAAGATCACATTTTTCCAAAGTCCCAAGTTTCATAAGAAGTTGCCCCCTGTGGACCACTTGTTCTTTTCATTCTGGGGTCCTTAAAGTTGAATTATCAATCCCAGCTATGCTGTTCCAGAACTAGGGAGAAATCTGTGCGTTGCACAGACCCATCAAGTGTCCAGGGCTGTAATGCAGCATCCTTAGTCACCTGGTCTGCTTCCATATGTGAGTTTTAATGTTAGTATGGCTACCTCAGCAAGAACCTGGAAGGCTGAAAACAGCCAATGAATTTTACTTGGCATGCTTCATTGGTTTACCTGCCAAAGTAAAAACAAACTTCTGGCCCTTCCAATGAAACCAAAAGCTCTCTATATCTCGACTATCTATATAAATATATACTCTTTTTATAGCTCACAGGCTTGCTAAAACATGGAGCTCTGCTTCTTGAGCTGGGGATAAGGATCCAATGACTCTGAATACAGAGTATCCTTCTGGGTGATAAACTGCATACTCAGTATGAAACCGGGATCAAATCTACAAAAAACGATCGTCTGTGGGGAAATCCATCGGTCAAAAATCCACGCATGCTCAGAATCAAGTCAACACATGCTCGGAAGCATTGAACTTTATTTTTCTCTGCACGTCATTGTGTTTTATGTCACCGCGTTGGACACGATCAGATTTTTAACTGATGGTGTGTAGGCGAGACTGATGAAAGTCGGCTTCATCAGACGAACCGATCGTGTGTACAGGGCATTAGATTTGTACCAAAATAAAAAACAAAACAAATTCCTATTTTTAACCTTTCATTAGACAAACATTTAGTTAGCTGTATATTTGATGCGTAGAAATGTGGGACCATTAAATTTTTTATATTTGACCAAAATAATAGGCCAGATTCAGAAACACTTTACGCCGGCGTATCTATTTATACGTCGCGTAAGCTAAAAGATGCGCCGTCGTATCTATGCCCTGTATTCAGGAACCAAGATACGCCTGAATTCTAGCTTTATACGACCGACATAAGTCTCTCACGCCGTCGTATCTTAGTTGCATATTTACGCTGGCCGCTAGGGGCGCTTCTGTAGATTTACACGTAGAATATGCAAATGAGCTGAATACGCCGATTTACAAACGTGCTTGCGCCCAGCGCATTGATGTACGTCGTTTATGCAACGCGTACGACCGGCGTAAAGTTACCCCTGCTAAATGAGGCGCAGCTAATGTTAAGTATGGATGTCGGAACAGCCGTTGAATTTCACGCCGCTTACGTTGTTTACGTAAGTCGTACGTGAATGGGGCTGGGCGTAAGTTACGTTCACATTGTTTGCAGTGTTTGACGTATCTTAGGCATTCTATCCGACGTGAATTTTTTGAGCATGTGCACTGGGATACATCCACGGACGGCGCATGCGCCGTTCGTTCGGCCCCTCATTTGCATGGGGTCATGTTTCTGAATACGCTACTCGCCTCTCTAAGTTACGGCGGCGTAGCGCATATGAGATGCCTTAAGCCCGCCTAAAAATACGCCTGTCTTTCTAAATCTGGCCCAATGTCTGTAACTTTGTATAATATCACCTTTGCATAACGCTACAGCTCTGATATATCGGGGGGGGACCTTCATTACTGGGTCCCGCTTACATAAATATATTGCAATAGCTTGTTTTCTATCATGCTGTTTGTGTAAGAACTCCCGTTTTATGTTTCAAAAAGACAACTTTTTCCTGGCAATATTATAATTTCTAATTTCTTGCTCTGTTGTTAGTTTTAGCAAGATAACACAAGTACTTAGTTTCCATTTGACATTACTTTCCTGATACATAATAAATGATAACAATACCAAAGTATTGAATAATAAATCCGATCATCACAGAGTGGGGCTGTGGATATGAAGAGATATTAAAGTGCCACGTCTCGATAGAATTGCAAGAAAAAATGTATACACATATGTATGGAGGAAAATGCATACGTGCATAGGGTAGATAATGGACTTTGGAGGCATAGTACATTTAAAAGTATGGAAATTTAATATAAAATACAAAATTAATAAGAAACACAAATTACATAAGAAAGTGCCACAGATAAGGCCTAAAATTGCAAACACATTGGCATGACAGACCACCTACTAACTAAAAATACAATTACAAGGATCGACAAAAAGAGGGAGACTCGCAGCCACTTAATTATAGAAGTTGAAGACCATTGAAATTCTCAGGAGGTGGGGGTGTCACACGGTGTTCAGCCCAACATGTTGCGCGTTGTAAAAACGCTTCTTCAGGAGCTTACAATAATTTCTACAGGATGATAATAATAATGACAACACGTTTTAAGATAAGCAGAGACAACAATAAATAACCACAAAATAGACATGTTATTATGAAACTCTCAAATGTGCCTATATGAATAACCCCAAGTGGGCCCCAAGAGGGTCTGATAGAGAGATGCTTGAAACAGAGCATAGTAATGAAAAGGGAGTTTAGGTCAGTATAAAAGAGAGAGATAGATATAGAAGGGGAAAGTGAAGAGAAAAGGAGAAAAAGAAAAGAAAGAAAAGGAAGAAAAGGCAATGAGAGAGTATGTATATATGTGAAAATAAGAAAAATTAGATAAAAATGAAATAGAGTAGCAACAGGGTGCGGTTAGCAATATAGATATTATTACTTACATTCCAATTAGGAAAAGTAAAGAGAAACAATGAGGGCAGAGGTCTTTTAGATGGTCATGATGAGGGTTGCAGCATATAGAGGAGTGGAGGGATGGGGTCCTTTTAAGTGCTCCAGGTGTAACCAATACTATATATGTATAAAAAGAGAGCCCTTCATTAATAACCTGGCCATGTAAACCAACCAAACTCCCCTCTCTTTTCTGTTGGTTTACATGGCCAGGTCATTAATGAAGGGCTCTCTTTCTATACATATATAGTATTGGTTTCACCTGGAGCACTTAAAAGGACCCCATCCATTTACATTTTATTTATTTATTACCCTCATATCATGGACCGCACATCAAGTTATTATCAGACCTTTAGATTTCATCTTTGTAGAAAAACTTCTTATGTATTCCATCCATCTTGGCTTTGTTAAATGTTATGGCATCTGTATTCCAATTAACAACCTCATTTTATTTTTTTATAAATAAGGGTTGTTGTATAAATGTAAAATTACAAAATTGTTATCTTAATCTACACTAATCCTATTTTACAAATGTCCCCAATAACCTGGATTTCATTTTCAACCAAAGGTTGTTGAACCAATTGCAATATATGTATATTATTAAAAAAAAGGGTTAAACTCATATCAGAAATTAATACTCAAGTGATAATCTCAACATCACATCCTAATTCTAATATATATCCACAGATATATTTCCTTAAATGAGGACATTTTACTTAAATTTCCTTTTTTTAAATGCACTCTTTCCACTATCAAAGGATACTCAATTTGTGTTATGCCTCGTACACACGCGGCATAACAGGCTCTAGAAAAAACTATGTTTTTTTCAACTTGATCATTAAAACATCCTTGCCTACACACGATTGTGAAAAAAAAAATACTCTAGCAAAGCACGGTGACCTACAACACGTACCTCGGCACTATAAAGGGGAAGTTCCATTCGGATGGGGTCACCCTTTGGGCTGTTTTAGCTGATTTTGTGTTAGTAAAAGACGATTTGCGCTTTTCTGTCTGTTACAGTGTGATGAATGTGCTTACGAACTTACTGTGCTTACGAACAGTAGTTTTACCAGGACGCTCCCATCTCATAACTTGCTTCTGAGCATGTGTGGGTTTTTTAACGTCGTTAAAGCCCACACACAACCAGTTTTTACAACCCGAAAAACGACAACGTTAAAAACATTGTGAAAAAAATAGAGCATGTTCAAATTTTTTTTTGCCCGTTTTTCAGAACCCAAAAAATGCTCTGAAGCCCACACACGGTCGTTTTTAATGACATTAAAAGAAAGCATCATTTTTTACAACCCGAAAAATGATCATGTGTACGCGGCTTTATACACGGTTAAATGTAACCTTCATTTTACCATGTTTGGAAATCTAATCTGGAACATTTTGTTAAAAATGTTTTGTCTAAGGGTCCTTTCACACGTACGGACCGTTCGTCCGTAAACGGACTTGTAATGCATCCCTATGGGATTGCAGATGTTAGCGGATGATGCATCCGCTAACGTCCGCAAAGATCCGCGTCCGTAAAGATTCGGTTTTTCGGATGGAAGAAAACCCTATTTTTCTTCTGTCCGGCAGATCAGATCAGATGAATACGGACACACGGTCTGTATTCATCCGATTCCCCATAGGGGAGAGCGGAGGAAAGACAGGGCAGTCTCTGCACAGTGTGCGGGGACCGCCCTGTCCGCCGACAGCTCAGCGGGGATTACGGATGATCCCCGCTGAGCCGACGGACACACACAGAGCGGACACAGTAACGGTCCGCTCCGTGTAAAAGCACCCTAAGGGCGTCCTTCCAGCTTATCACTGCTCTCTCATCCCAGCTACATTCTTTCATGAGAGCGCAAAGGAGGGAGGGTCACATCTGCACACAATGTAGAACTAAAGGTTCCAGCATTCACACACATACACAGAAATCTCTCTAAAATCACTTACATTTTTCCCGTTTGCACACAACACATGCATATCATTCTCTTTTAACTCTCTTTAATATTTTCCTGCTTTAAATCCAGTTTTCCTTATTTTGTTCTTATATCCTTTGCATCCCATGTATTGTAATCCCATACTTCACCTTCTATGATCAGATGGGTAGCCATAGTGCTCATCCCATCTTCCCTCTCTGACAACATATAAAGTATTCTGTTTTGACTTTACTAGTTGTAGTGCCTGACCCCAAATTCCTCCCACAACTTAATATTAAAATGTCCCTTTCTGTTTAGTGTTTATTGTCACCCTTGATCTATCCTGCTCACATAGATAGCTATTTCTCTAGCAGTTTACTCTGCATGATTCTTAGTCCCCGCAGACTTGGGTGGTAACCTAGTTACCCATTGTGGATCCCTGACCACTTTAACCATTAATCTAGGGGCTCAGTATAGGCGGAACCGCACCTTTGGTTCATATATTTTATAGCTCTCCTCTTGCTCTTGGCAATTTTGAGGGTCTCTTACCCTTCATTCCCTTACTTAATTTAATGACCATAATGACTGGCCAGTTTTCTGTATTTGTGCCAATACCCTCTTGCCTCTAAACTACTTTAACTAACAGATGTACTACATATACCTGTGAACAACACTATTCTTCCCTTTCTTATCTATAACACTCCGATGGACAGTAGACAGTGACAACATAACATATAACCACCAATCGACACAGTTCAATTAAGGGGAGTAAAATAGGTACCCTTTGTCCGGAAAATGCCTTATCGATCAAGGAAGTCTGATAACTCATATGTAAGAAAAAGCTTAACTCAGCCGGCTGATTATCAGAATTTCCCCAATCGTCTCAAGCTCTGTTTCAGATCCTCAGTGTCACCTGTAAATCCTCCTCCTGGCTGGCTCACCACTTGACCTGGACATTTTAGTGATAGGCAACTCCTATCCTCATATTGATTAGTGGTTCCAAATTAATAATATCTACTGCAGTAGGGAACAGACACAAAAGATAAACTCAGCATCTTTCCAAATAACTTTTCCTGACGCATTCATGGCAGCACACACTGGGTTGTGACTCCGCCCCCACAACCTGACAGGATTGGTTAGCTATAAATTTGAAGGGGAGACGCCCCGCACCATTCTCTTTTTTATCCTCACCTGACAGATTGGATGAACAAGCAAAAAGCATGCCTCTTACCGCAAATCGCCCCAGCAGGTTCAGCCTCTCCTGTTTGGAAGTCCCTCCTGTACAGTCTCTAAATGAGCTTTATGGTGGGAACCCCGTTCTGGTGGTCTCAGGGGCTCTGGAATTATACTGGCATCTGTAACAAGCTTTAAAGAAGCTTCAAATCTCGCAGTGGCCCCCACTTTCGCTCTGTCTTTCCTTCCAGTGCAGCGTGTGCTTCCACAAAGGTATTTGTATCATTACATTTACCACCTAAGGTTAGTCCGTTTTGTACCTTTGTCCGCCTGTCTCCTCTGCCCTCTTCCAAAATGGTGCCGGGCGAGCGGGGCGCTTCTGAGCATGCGCGCGTCATAAAAAAAAAAAGAAACAGTCCTATTGCTCTGTAGTTCTGGCTGCCGCCCTGCTGCTCTGCTCTACTCAGAGTGAAGATTGCACCAGGTGTGTGCAGGCATGTCCCAGATCAGCCTGGGCTAATTGATTACACACACAAAAAAAAAAACATATAGGATAGAAGATCTAATACATTTATATATTAATTTATAACATACCATAGGAGAAAGTATATCCATAATTAAACAATTAATATAATCCAAAAAAAAAAGGGATAGATATATGTATATAAAATTATTATATTAATTTAATAAATAGAAATGTTGGGGGGGAACATATTGTAATGTTTTCCCTTCTCTCTTTTTTTTCCCACCTTTTCGGGCTGTCTCTCTGCTATCCTCATAGGGGCCACTGCCCTCGCAGACCACCGTCAGCTGACCAGGTATAGAGGCCGTCCAGAAGGTGGTAAGTAGAGGGGAGACAAAAAAGAGAGCCTGGCCACTGACGCTACAGTTTTGGTAGCCCTATCGGATCAAGAGACGCAAGTTTGCGGCACAGAGGGAGATTCCATCCATGCTTCCGGCAGAAGGCGCAAGAAGTCGCTCAAGGTTACCCTCTTGATTTCTTCAATCAAGGCATAGCCGCTCGCGTCACAGCCACTCCCGTCATAGTCGGTCCCACCGCAGACGATTACCTTCATCCCAGACAGAGCTATCTTACCCGCACCACGGCAAATGTTTGCCAAATATGCGGGGCGCCAGCCTTGCCAGGGGAATTGGCCTGCCGCTCGTTCTTCATTGAAGTAACCAAGGATTCAGAGGCCAGAGTAGATACTGAACTCCTAGGAGAATCGCCACAGGGATCATATGTGGGCGATCCTTCCCCAAGCACATCGCCCGGCCGTTACGCCAGGCTGCAGTAACCCTCTCTAAGAATGAGGAGTGTGAGCAGGCGTCGGACTGTATCTTTTTAGTTGAACCATTTGCCCATTCAGTCAAGGAAGCGATCGGCTGGGAGGAGGTTATGGCAGAACTTCTGAAGGTTCAGAAATATTTCCTGGTGCTGAAAAGGGGGTCCTGAATCATTTCCCTTCATCAAAGAGCTGGAAAACCTCATAAAGGATAAGTGGGGGGATCGCATAAGCGGCCCAGTATGAGCAACAAGTTTGCAGATTGTACCCTTTGTGGGATTCTAAGATCAATTCTTTTGATCAATGCAACTACGGTGGATTCATTTTTAATGCGACTCGCTAGAGACGTTTCTCTACCGATTGAAGACGCAGTTACCTTCCGGGACGCTCTTGATTGTAAAATCAATATAGAACTGAAGAAAGCCTGCTCCACGACAGGAGACGCTTGTAGGCCGGCTATCACCATGGCGGCAGTCACTAAAACTATCGCTGCATGGGCGGCTAATGTTAAGAATTCCATTCTAGAAGGAGCAGACCAGGGGAAGATATTCTCCTCCCTGCAGGAAAATTAAGTTGGCTTACGGCTCCTGAGGGGGCGACTTCATGGCTGGGAAGAGCCTTATGGCTGAGACCCTGGATAGCGAAGGCAGCGTCAAAATCAACTGGTGCAAATTCCATATGGCGGCTCAAGTGTATTCGGCACAAAGATGGACTTGGCCATCTCCAAGGTTACCGGGGGAAAGTCCGGGCTGATTCCCTCCGATAAGAAACCAGAGCCCCAGAAGGGCCCCGCTTACAGGCGTGATCTTCCTGTCAAATACAGGAATGTTAGATCCTACCGCCCCGGCAGGGAATTTAGGAGGGACTGGAAGACTCGACCCTCCTTCATGTAGATACAGTAAGCCAATCACAGCTGGGGAACAGCAGAAGTCCTTTTTGAGGGTCCGTCTGCCCACCCAGCTCAGGTGAGCACCAGACTCAAGAGATTCGCTCGGATGTGGGCAACTCGTATAACAGATCCATGGACACTATCCTCTATCAAGACCGGTCACAATTGGAAATTCATGGGCACATTGCCAGGGAACACATTCCAGCCTACCAAGTACTTCTGCACCAGAAAGGGAGGGGGTTTTATTCTCCTTTATTTCTGGTATAAAAAAAAAAAAAAACGGGGATCTACGTCCAGTCTTGGACCTAAAGAAGTTCAACAGTCGATCAAAATAGAGGCCCTCAGATTGGAAAAGCCTTCAGTCCATTTTGTTGTCAGTGGACGTGGGAGTCTGGATGCTATCTCTAGATTTTTCGGACGTCTACCTTCACATCCCAGTTCATCTTAACTTCCAGAGGTCCCTTCGGTTCTCAATCGATCAATCCCATTTCCAATTTTGGTGCCCCCCATTCGGCATCGCCTTAGCACCCAGAGCATTCGGCAAGTTAGGGTGTTCCTAGGGGCAGAATAAAATACTAGGTTGTACCGGGTGCAACTCCCTCAAGAGAGGCTGAAGCCCTTGCTCCAGAAGATACAGAATCTGCCATCATCCAGACGTCTAACTGTCAGAGCCTGCCTCAGTACCCTGGGGTCCATGTCAGCATCCATACCCTTGATACAGTGGCCCCTGTGGCACATGCGAGTCTTACAGAACTCCTTTCTCAGGCAGTGGAATAGAACATCAATACTCCAAACCATTCACATCCCGAACTTTGGTAATGCAATTAGTATGGTGGTGGACACACCTGTCCAACCTCAGGGAGTCCATTCCAAAAGTTCCCCCAAGTCCAGAAGTAGTAACATCGGACGCCAGCCAGGGGTGATGGGGTCCACACTATCTAGACTGAGTAGCCCAGGGACAGTGGCACTTTCGGGCTCAGGGCATAGTGTCAAATATTTTAGAGCTCAGAGCAGCCTTTCGGCCCTCCTGGCCATTGCGCCTCTTCTAGAGAGGAAGAGTGTCCTGATCAGGATGGACAACAAGTAGCGGTGTCATGTATCCAGAGACGGGGGCATCAGGAGTCGCACGCTTCAGGAGGAAGTTCGCCCATAATGGAAGGGGCACAAGTGCACCTGTTAGATCTGTGGGGAGTATGCGTCCCAGCAACACAGAATTCGTTGGCCAACTACCTAAGCCGAGAGACACTTTCAAACAACGAATGGTCCCTGAACCAACAGGTATTCTCCATTCTTACGAAAACTTGTGGAGTACCAGAAGTCGACCTAGCGGCCACACCAAAGAACTCCAAGTGTCAAAGGTTCCTGTCCAGAGCCCACTTTCCATTACCTGAAGGGACAAACTGCCTAGTTCTTCCATGGAGCTGCGAGCTAGGGTACACTTTTCTTCCAACTTCTCGGATTACAAGATTCCTGTCCCGACTTCGGAAGTCCTCAGCCACGGTTATTGTACTAATACCGTTCTGGCTGAGGAGGCCATGGTTTACGACCCTGCTACAGCTAGGTACGCGGCCTCCAATACATCTTCCAGTATTCTGGGATCTCATACATCAGAGGCAATTCTTCCATCCAGCCCAGAGAAGCTGCATTTGCCAGCTTTGAAGCGGAGAGGGCTAGGTTAGGGGAACTAGGATACTCTCAGGAGGTAATATCAACCTTAGTACAAGCTCTAAGGAGCTCCACTGATGTCACCTATACTAGGATCTGGGAGAGGTTCGTGTCATCGCAGCAAAGAGATTGGAATCCCATCTCAAATTCTTGAATTTCTTCAGTCAGGGCTTAACAAGGGCCCGGGCTCGGGTACCCTGAAGGTGCAAGTATCTGCCCTTTCAGCCATGACGGGTACTAGATGGGCTCTTCATCATCCGGTCACTCTGTTCCTCAGGGCCTACGTAAGATCAGACCACCTAGGAGGCCAGCCTTTCCAACAGGGGATCTCTGTGTAGTACTCGGGGCCCTGTCCAATCCACCTTTTTCTCCATTCAACTTAGTCTCACCGGTCACCATGGAACCTAGCTCTGAAGAAGGCTTCCCGTATTGCTATCACCTCAGTTAAGAGGGCGTCGGAGATACAGCACTTATGGCTACGGAACCCCTATTTAGTGTTCTTCCCTGACAGAGTGGTTCTGAAGCCCTCAGACCATTTTTATCCAAGGGTAACTTCCTCCTTTCATTATAACCAGGACATCGTCCTTCCGTCTTTTACTAATGAGAGGGGCGAGTCCCATGACTAGGATGTCAAGTCTACCATCTCCAGTTACGTCACAGCTACATCTCAGGAAGACGGATTCTCTCTTGATTATCCCACACGGGAACAGATGAGGTCAGCCAGCTACCTCCCGTACCATTACCTCTTGGTTGTTAAAGCTATCAAAGAGATCTATTCCATCCAGCAACTTACGACTCCTAGAGGGCATTAGGGCTCATTCGACAGGGGCAGAGGCCACTTCTTGGGCAGCATATTGCGGGACTTCACCGGAAACCATAGGCAGAACAGCAACTTGGTCTACCCAACACATCTTCATTTCTCACTACAGAGTGAATTCTGCTCTCCTGGCTACCGTCGACTTCGGCAGATCTGTTCTTAGAGCCAATTCCTCAGCGCTATAAAGAATAAATATTACTGTTTTCTTGCACCCTCCCGACTGGCGAGTTATTTCCCAGTGTGTGCTGCCATGAATGCGTCAGGAAAATGGAAAATTGTATACTCATCTTTCCATAATTTTCCTTTCCTGACGCATCTTCATGGCAGCACACAGATGCCCACCCTGCTGTTTTATGATGATATATACAGAGAATGGTGCGTCTCCCCTTCAAATTTATAGCTAACCAATCCTGTCAGGCTGTGGGGGCGGAGTCACAACCCAGTGTGTGCTGCCATGAAGATGCGTCAGGAAAGGAAAATTACGGAAAGGTGAGTATACAATTTTCCATTTTTTGCTTTATTATGACGCAATTGAAGTTTTTTACACACATGATTACGTAGGTATCACATTAATATTACAATTGTACGTTTATGGTAACAAGAGGCATAACATAGGCAGACTAATTCTAATCGGCATTCGAAAGAATGTAAACGTTCTGAAAGCATTATTGGTGCCCTGTGCACAGTGAGGGCAGTGTGCAATACATACAAAAATAGAATACAATTATATACAGAACTTATACATTTCCTTAACAATAGTGTTCTCATTTTCCTACTGATGTACGTTGCCTTAAAAAAGTATTCACCCCTAGAAATTTTGCACATTTTGTCATGTTACAACCAAAAAAAAAAAAAGTTTATTTTATTTCATGTGATGGACCAACACAAAGTGGCACATAATTGTCAAGTTGAAGGAAAATGGTTTTCATTTTTTTTTTTTTACAGATACATATCTGAAAAGTGTGGTGTGCATTTGTATTCAGCCCCCTCAATACTTTGTAGAACCACATTTCGCTGCAATTACAGCTGCAAGTCTTTTTGGGGATGTCTATATCAGCTTTGTTCATTTAGAAAGTGAAATTTTGCAAAATAGCTCAAGCTCTGTCAGATTTGATGGAGTGTGTCTGTGAACAGCAATTTTCAAGTCTTGCCACAGATTCTTAGTTGGATTTAGGTCTGGATTTTGACTGAGCCATTCTAACACATGAATATGCTTTGGTCTAAACCATTCCATTGTAGCTCTGTCTGTATGTTTATGGTTGTTGTCCTGCTGGAAGGTGAACCCCCACCCCTGTCTTAAGTCGTTTGCACACGCTAACATGTTTTCATCCAAGATTGTCCTGTATTTGGCTTTATCCATATTCCCATCAAGTCTGACCAGCTTCCCTGTCCCTACTGAAGAAAAGCATCCCCACAACATGATGCTACCACCACCATGTTTTACAGTGGGTATGGTGTGTTCAGGGTGATGAGCAGTGTTAGTTTTCCACCACACATAGCATTTTGCTTTTATGCCAAAAATATTGCTTTTAGTCTCATCTGACCAGAGCACATTTTTCCACATGTTTGCTGTGTCTCCCACATGGCTTTTCGCAAACTCAAAATGTGACTTCTTATGGATTTCTTTCAACAATGGTTTTCTTCTTGCCACTCTTTCATACAGGCCAGATTTGTGGAGTGCACGACTAATAGTTGTTCTGTGGACAGATTCTCCCACCTGAGCTGTGGATCTCTGCAGCTCCTCCAGAGTAACCATAGGCCTCTTGGCTGCTTCTCTGATTAATGCTCTCCTTGCCCGGCCTCTTAATTTAGGTGGACAGACATGTCTTGGTAGGTTTGTTGTTGTGCCATACTCTTTCCATGTTCGGATGATGGATTGAACAGTGCTCCGTGATGTGATACATATCTGATAGGGGTGTGTAGAATATATGTGTGAAGGATGATTGACACTCAACTGTCATAAATTCTAGTAGAATACTCAGTAGAGAAGGTAACTATAGTTCAAACTACAAAGTCAGAAAAACAGTCTGAATTGACCAGATACTGCTGAAATTAATTCCTGGGAAATATAAACTACTGGGCATGTAACAACACAGACTACTGATAAGGCAAAGACCCCTTTCATACCAAAACCAGGCAAGACCAGTTCTATGACTCGTAGTCACAAGATGTGCATTCAATCAAGACAAGCAACTGCGCATGAAGGAATGAACCAGTCACACGCTGGATGTAGCTAAAGCATAGGACTATACATGATGGTTGCATTATTAGAATGTACTGTGCATGACAGAAGATAACAATATGTAAATAATGTATATAAAATAAGGGGGATTTTTGGGGGATTTCGGGACTTACTGAAGATGCAGCAGATGTGCCTTGCAGTGATTTCCCAGATTCCCCTTTGCCAATTGCTGAATCTATTTACTAATCAGGTGACTTTTGAAGGCAATTGGTTCCACTAGATTTTAGTTAGGGGTATAGGAGTAAAGGGGGCTGAATACAAATGCACGCCATACTTTCACATATTTATTCATTAAAAAAAATGTGAAAACCATTTATCATTTTCTTGTCACTTCATAATAATGTGCCACTTTGTGTTGGTCTATCAAATTAAATCCTCAAAAAATAAATTTCCATTTTTGGTTGCAAGATGACAACATGTGGAAAATCTCAAGGGGTATGAATACTTTTTCAAGATACTGTATCTTGACATGCTCTTCTACTATTGCCAATCCACTTTTATACCTTTATGGTATTAATCATAGTGTCTGACAATATATTAAGACACAATTTCACTCATTTGTTTGGTGTCTGTTTCAGGGAATTATATTTACATAGCCCCCAAGTGAACCACTATGGCTCAAAACTGATATGGTCCAGAAATATTTAGAGAAAATAAAGGTGAATAAAGCACCTGGACCAGATGGCATACACCCATGTGTCCTAAAAGAATTGAGCGCTGTCATTTCAAAGCCATTGTTTTTAATTTTTAGGGACTCTTTAATGACAGGATTGGCATTAGGCTAATGCGGTGCCTATATTTAAAACATTTTCAAAATCTTTACCAAGTACCAAGTAACTATAACTGTTTATAAACCCACAACAGTAAAAATCAGTTTGTATATGCAGTAAAGCATGCTTGTTACCGTATTTTCCGGCGTATAAGGCGGCGTACACACGATCGGATATATCCGATGAAAACGGTCCGCGGACCATTTCCATCGGATATGTCCGATCGGGAGTTTGATCCGATGGCGTGTACACACCATCGGATCAAATTCCCCGCCGCCGGACGGCGCGGTGACGTAGTGGTGACGCGGCGGTGACGTTGACGCCGCCGCGTCACCGCCACGTCACCGCACCAGGAAGTAAAACACTTCCGCGCATGCGCCGAATCCATTCGGCAGCGGCGCGGCGGCGGTGGGGGCCGACATGTCTGCTGGTAAGTGTACTAACCAGCAGACATGTCGGGCGGACAGATTCCCACCGGATAGATTTCAAAGCTTGCTTTGAAATCTGTCGGGTGGAGAAATCTGTCCGCTAGCCCATACACACGAGCGGAGATGTCTGCTGAAACGGTCCATCGGACCGTTTTCAGCGGACATATCCCCTCGTGTGTACGAGGCCTAAGACGACTTTTTGGATGCAAAAAAATGCATCCAAAGTTGGGGCTCGTCTTATACCTTGAGGACAGTCTCCATCCGATCTCCCTACCTATGTTTTTGCAGGATCCGTCTTCCAGGCTGTGGGCATCCATGATTTAAAAGCCGCGCCTACTCCTCAGACTGTCCTGTGATAGGCGGAACACAAATTTACCAGCGGGGCCTCTGTTTAGTGTTCCGCCTATCACGGATGCCTTCTCATCCTCAGCCTCAGTCTCCGTGATAGGCGGAACACTGAACAGAGGCCCTGCGTTTGGCGCCTTTTACGGAACAGTCTGAGGAGAAGGCACGGCTTTTGAATCATGGATGCCCGCATCCTGGAAGACAGATCCTGCAAAAACATAAGGTAGGGAGATCTTCTTGGCCGGCTCAGTGGGGGCAAGTGATGGCACAGTGGGGGCAAGTAAATGGCACAGTGGGGGCTAGTGATGGCACAGTGGGGGCTAGTGATGGCACAGTGGGGGCATGTAATGTAATGGCACAGTGAGGCATGTAATCGCACAGTAAGATTTGAAAAAAGCAGTTGTTCCTGTCAGTGGTTGTTCCGGCTACCCCTCAGCTTCCAGAATGACTAGTAGGAAGGGAGTAGTCTTATACGGCGAGTATATCCCAAAACCAAAATTTTTCCTGGAAAATTAGTCGTCTTATACGCCGGCAAATACGGGGTTATTCCTGCACACTGCGTAAAAAGGCTGTTTCTCTGATCCACCCCTTCCACTGTCCCCAATCCATCTCCAGAGAGAACAGAGCGTTGGGACATTGTACACAGGCTCAGTTTGGTGTTTATTGCTAGAGAGTTTTTTTTTTTTCTTGGGAGAGTGCATGTGATCGGGACAGGGCGAATCAGCTCTGTGCAGACAGAGCGTTAGGGGTCCTGCATCCTCAAAGGACAGTCAGGGGAAAATTAGAACTCCTCATACAAGCTTTAATTAGACACTGATAGTAGTCACAAGACTACTATATACTGCTGATGAAAAAAGGTGTTTAGCAGTTTATATTTACTAGTGAATACAGGACCCTGGGTTTCGCTTCTATAGTTGAGAAAATACGGGAGACCACATAGATGAATGTTTGCTAGAAAAAAAATATTTTAAGCAATAGACAGCATGGATTCATGAAAGACAGAAGTTGTCAAGCAAATCTTATTTCTTTTTATGAGGAGGTAAGCAAAACCTTAGACAAAGGAGTGTCTGTGGACGTGGTATACTTGGATTTTACAGCCAGATTAACTAGATGTAACTATGTTTCCTGATCCAGCATCATTATTGTGTACCTGGCAATGCCAGCGATTTTTGTGATATTGTAGGCTTTGTTCGCTTAACGTAGCGTGTCAGGGGGGCTGTCGTCATTTAGAAGGTCAAAGCAAAGAACAGGGGACCCATCCTGTCCAGGGGGTCCTGTAGGGGAAGCACTACACATCCTATTTGAAAATGGCAGAGGGACTTTTGTGGCTGGTGTGTCTGACTCACCATAGCTGCAACTGGATGCCAAAAAGGATGCTGGAGAAACTGGTTGTATAAGTGGTAGTACCCTGCCCTTCCCTGACATCTGTGGGACATCTCCTCTAAAGCCACCAGGGTCCAGCTGCTCCTACCTAGCTATAGCCAACCTCAGACTTTCGGCTGAGCTATTAGTGCAGAACTAGTCTGGAGGGTCTGTGGATCACACATGGCCAAAAGCACTGCCACCACCAAGATAGTCAGCTGCTGGGCCTTAAAGGCACCAGGTATCACCCTGAATGGGGCTGCCATTACTAGTGCTGTCCCTGCTACTTGAAGCAAACAGAGTGCTGACAGTTTACCGCAGGAGCAGAAGAGTACACAAAGGAGTCTATGAGGGGGAGTCTGTGTGGGGTACTACAACAAATGCCCTAGTAGGGGACCATTCTGTGTCTGGGCAAGAAGAGTGCATGGGCTCCCCCACCACTTGCCTCTTATTATACAGCATTACTGTTACATGTATAAAAGAAAACAAATGTTAATTTTTAGGTAGGAGCATAGTAAGAGCACTGAGGAAAAAGTAATTTTGTTTCTGCTTTAGATGTTTATGCCTCAGATGAAAGTGAATCGCTAGCGAGGAATGAAAGCCAACGTATACGACTTTGGTAAATTCCCAAATCCAGATACATCTGGCCTCAGATCCAGATCCTCCATAGGAAGTTCAGGCTTTAATACAAAGTTCTGCACAATTGTAACTAATAGAAGGAAAATTTCCATTCGGGCCAGAGCTTCTCCCACACAGTTCCTCTTCCCTATGAGGAAATAAATACAGTTGATATTAAAAATGATACCCGAGTTAAAGGCAAAATGAAAGCTTGAAATGCATACAATAAAATTAGTCGGTCTGGGCTTCTATTTTTCATTTAGTCATAGTTATACAACACATATATAATGTATTGGTTAGCCTTGCTGACCGAAGAGGAGAACCTGAGTGGATTTTAGTGCTGGCACTCTCTCTCCTAGTTTGCTACTGCACGCCATGTGCAATTCCCCATTGCAGAAGGCAGATGTCAAGACGAATTCTTACACAATGTTTATATATAAATGTGATTATTTAAAAAAAAAGATATGTTGTGTATATATATATATATATATATATATATATGTTTATTTGTTTATTTTCTCTTACCTGCAGCAAGAGGCATAAAGCCATCGTTCTTCCTAAATTCTCCATTTTCATCAAGAAAATTCTTGGGGTTGAATTCATTAGGGTACGGAAAACAAGTGGGGTCTTTTAACACAGTGGAAAGAATTGGATAAATGTTGGTGTGCTGTAAAAGCAAAGACAAAAACTGATCTACTGTATAACAGATTACAATGGGGGTAATTTACGAAAGGCAAATCCACTTTGCACTACAAGTGCACTTGAAATTGCACTGAAAGTGCACTTGAAAGTGCAGTCACTGTAGATCCGAGGGGGACATGCAAGGAAAATAAAAAACAGCATTTTTAGCTTGCACATGATTGGATAATAAAATCAGCAGAGCTTCCCCTCATTTCAGATCTACCCCTTAAGTCGCGTACACACGATCGGTTCAAACTGATGAAAACGGACTGAAGTTCGTTTTCATCGGTCCAAACCGATCGTGTGTAGGCCCCATCGGTCCGTTATCCTTCAGTTCAAAAACAGATGGCTTGCTTTAAAATTTAACCAATGGACGGCTAACCGATAGGTCAAAACCGATCGTTAGTATGCACGAGCAGCGGTTAAAAATCCATGTAACCAAAAAATGAGATCGCGCTGAAAATTACATGTAAATAACTCCAAACGGCTATTAAAACATGTATACAGATAAATGTTATCTAAGTGGTTTAGCTAATTCAGCATGTGCACAGATAAAACATTTCCAAAATATAGATAAGATAGATATAGGTTAAAAATCCATGCATGCTCAGAATCAAGTCGACGCATGCTTGGAAGAATTCAACTTTTTTTCATCACGTCTGTGTGTTTAACGTCACCGCGTTCTGACACGATTGGTTCATGATCCGATGGTGTGTAGGCACATCAGTCCATCAGTCAGCTTCATCGGTGAACCGATGAAAACGGTCCGTCGAACCGTTCTCATCGGATGGACCGATCGTGTGTACAGGGTTTTAGATTTACAGCGACTGCACTTCCAAGTGCACATTCAGTGAAATTTCAAGTGCACTTTGCACTTGTAGTTTGCACTTGTCACGCAAAGTGGTTTTGCCTTTAGTAAATGACACCCTATGTTTAACTTACTTATATGAAAGTGTCTGTATCTCATATATAAGTGAAGCCTGGATTGGAGAAAAAACAAAGAGGCAAAGTAACGGAGGGCTGGGCATGACCAGGTGTATGGGAGACCAACAAAAGGGTTAAGATAGAAGAGAGGCTAAGGGGTGGTGACAAGTTGGAAAGTTTCTTTGAGGGGGAGGAGCAGTATAAAAAGGGAAGGCGGGGACTTCCGGCATCAGTCAGGAAAAAACAGACAGAAGGAGGCAATTTTTAACATCCACCCCTCCCTCCCTGTGTTTTGTCTTGGTGTGTTGTTTGTTTTTATTTTCTTTCAGAATCACTGGATTTAGTTCGTTATAGCAGCGGTGTAACATCGGTGTCCTTGGTCTTTGATGGTGGAAAATAACAGATGTGATGAAAGTGGTGGGGGGTCC
Source organism: Rana kukunoris (assembly GCA_029574335.1). NCBI lineage: Eukaryota > Metazoa > Chordata > Amphibia > Anura > Ranidae > Rana > Rana kukunoris. The sequence goes on from CM056057.1 coordinate 41,833,420, forward strand.
ATCGGTGGTATGGGCAAGTGGAACGGTGTCTCCTGGAATACGGTTATTGGTTGCACTGCGGGAAAAGGGGTGTCTCCGAGCTGGTGATACGGCTGGAGGCCTAGTATGGAAAAAGGTCCCGCAGTATAGATTTGGTAATGTAATGTTTCACAAACTGAAATTTTGAGTTCTCTTTTACTTCCAATGATAACTGTAAACAGAACAAATAGAGACGGGCTGAATCTCCCTAACAGGGCAGAGATAGCAGTAAAAACCTTAAGTGTGAGCAGGTTCAGTTAGCTAATCTGCCACTAGGTGGTCTGTCCCAAATTATATGGGTAATAGGAAATTAAGTAATTGGGTGTTAGGCCCCCTTTTGAAAATAGTGATGTCATGTGTGTAGTCACTGCCCATAGAATGCCAGGTTAGGAGAAGCCTATTTTAGAAGGGCCATGGGAGCCAGACACCCCATCTCTATGCAGATGTAGTGAACTGCTGCAAAGGACCTGCACAAGGCAGAAGGCCCCAGGTAAGATAGTCCAATACCCAGAAGAACCAGCTGTAGTTGTCCTGTCTCACAAAACATGGTTTAATGCCTCGCTTCCACTGAGCAGAACGGTTCGGGTCGGTACAGTTTGGAATGGTTGGAATGGTCTGGTCTATTTAATGTGAGTGTTTCCACTGCAAGTCAGACCGTCAGGGGCCATACAGGGTTTAGAAAAAATGCCTAGTGTGTCCACCAATCAGTGGAATGTATTGTAGCTCCGCCCTAACCTAACCGTTCTATTTTCTATGGCCCCACATCTGAAGCAGGACCCAGAATGGTGCGGTACGGTTCGGTTTTATGGCATGCTTTCATAATGGAAACACCCAAAATAGCGTACCGTACTGAACCGTACCGAAACGATCCGCTCAGTGGAAACGAGTGATAAGTAGACTGGGAGTGGGATGCAAAAGGCCTTTCTATATCTAACTGGTGTCAATAAAACATTTGACATTCCAGTCAATGTTAAGACCACAAGGAAAATATCATTTAAATTCATATAACCAGTACATTTCTGTTTTGGAAATTTCTCTAGTGTGATTGCCCCTCTCCACGCTGCTTGTAATTTAGCTATACCTATACATATCAAACAGCTTGGATCTCTGTAAGGAAATTCAGAAAATGCATGGAAAGGCTATGTTTAGTGTATCCTATGCAAATATTTTACTAGGGATGAGCCGAACACCCCCTGGTTCGGTTTGCAGCAGAACATGCAAACAGGCAAAACATTTGTTCGAACACGCGAACACTGTTAAAGTCTATGGGACACGAACATGAAAAATCAAAAATGCTAATTTTAAAGGTTAATATGCAAATTATTGCCATAAACAGTGTTTGGGGACCTGGGTCCTGACCCAGCGGACATGTATCTCGGGAGCAGTGATTTTAATAATGCTTAAAGTGAAACAATAAAAGTGAAATATTCCTTTGAATTTCGTACCTGGGAGGTGTCTATAGTATGCCTATAAAGTAGTGCATGTTTCCTGTGTTTATATTTCTAAAGGAAATAAAGTAATTTAAAACTACTCGCGGCTATAATGAACCTTCAGGTCTGGTATAGATTTTAAGGGGAACCCCGCGCCAAAGGGTTCTTGTGAGACGAAACACGTGTTTTATCTTCCGGAATGTTCATGCCACATATGCAGTATGTAGGTCGGACAACCAGAAGATTATGTGATTGTCTCAGAGAACACTTGTAAAATATTAGAACAGGATACACTAAACACAGTCTTTCCATGCATTTTCAGAAATTCCATAACAGAGATCCAAGCTGTTTGATATGTATAGGTATAGCTAAATTACAAGCACCGTGGAGAGGGGCAATCACACTAGAGACATTTCCAAAACAGAAATGTACTGGTTATATGAATTACAATCATATTTTCCTCATGGTACTTAGCATTGACAGGGATGTCAATTGTTTTTATTGACACCAGCTAGATATAGTATTCTCTTCATATAAATCACAAAAACATGGATTCATATTCTCTTTATAAACACTGCGCATAATAGGGAATTTCGATCTAATTTTATTTTAGTTACATTTTTTCCAGGAGGTCAGCACTTATTTTATATACATTTTTATATTTAGACCCCTTTCACATGGTTTGCAGGCGCTATTGAAAAAAGTCCCCGGCAGATAATGTCCCCCCTTTACTGCGCAGGTGGCATTGAAGGACCCGGCCTTGGGGGGGGGGGGCAAAGGGAGTAAATCCGGGCCTGAATATCACACTATATGGTCTTCTTTCTCTCTTGTTATACCCAGAGATTCAGCTACCCAGAGGTTGTGTAAGTCATTTGTAGTGTTGAGCGGAATACGCCATATTTGATTTCGCGATATTTCGCGAATATATAGAAGAATATTTGCGAAATATTCGTTAATATCGAATATTCGTGATATTTTATCAAAAAAAATTTTTTGCAAAATTACGCTAATGTGAAATTTCGCTAATGCGAATGCGAAATTGATTGCGAAATTCTCGTCAGCACTGGGAGTAACTGGGAGGCAGGTTCCTATTGGTTGCTATGGAGGTTGCTAACCTCTGACAACTGTGGTAGGAGAACTTTGATTGGCTCTGATGCAAAAGAAGGGCGGAGAAAATAATCGCGCAATATTCCTTTTGCCGAATATTCGCATTGCGAATATTCGGCAGCATAAAAGGATCGCATCAGCTACTCGGCCCAGGGTCTCTCTCTAATAACGTCGATGGAGATCACTAGGATGTGATCTGTTTTTAAAAAAAAATTAATTTGAAAAATACGAATATTCGCAATAGCGATTCGCCGCGATATTCGCCGCGATATTCGATTTATTCGCGAATACTCGAATATGCAATATTCGTAACGAATATTCGCAATGCGAATATTCGTGAGCAACACTAGTCATTTTAAGCAGTTGCATTTACATACGTTGTTGCTGCACTTAATTGAGCAGTCTGTACTTCAGTGAGTGGGCCCATCTGGCTATATGGAAAGTTTGAAGATTTGGCACATTTTACGTTTATGAACTTTCATTTATGAACTTTCACATTGATAATTTTTACACTTTATTTAGCGCTGCAATTTTATATTTATTCAAAAATTCAATAGGGATACCAGATTCCAGGGAGGAGTTCCATATACAAGAATGCTTTTTTGGTGACAACTTCATTAGCAATGGTAACACTGACACCAATCAAGATCTGCTGTTTTCTTTAAAGGGTCACCAGACATTTTTTTTTTTCACAGAATGCTAAGAGAGTAAAGCCTTGTACACACAGTGCGATTGTTGGAAGGAGATTATCTGTTGACAGACTGTTTTTCTAAATTCTTACCCTTAGTACGCTCCTTTGGAAAATTGTTTTCCAATTTTCGGCCAACAAATGTTGAATGGCAGGCTAATATATATTTGGTGGACAACGGCTCCACGTCTGATTTCGTATGGTCAGTACACAAATCCGTCACAAACAAGTCGAAAGTACAAACATGCATTCTCAGAATCAATGCTCACCAAACACAAAATTAGCAGAAGGGGCCCAATGGGTGGTGTTTAAGCGCTGAAATTCCTTATAGTGCTTCACTAGGTTCGTGTTTGTGTCACGAAAATTGTGTAACGATAGTATGCAAGACAAGACCCTGGCACACGCTCTTTTGACAAAAATCAGACGCTTGGTTGGGCAATATTTGTACCGTCTGTACAAGGCTTAAGGCAAGCCATAGACGGTGTAAATATCTTTCTGTGGTTGCAAGAAAGAAATGTGCACGTTTTCCCAATCAACATAGACAGTGCTGACAGGGGAATCCCTCCTGGTGGGCCATTGTCTGCTCTCAGTGGGAGTAGACAGAGACTACTGCTGGCAGTCGCTAGTGATAATTAAATGTGAATACGGCAGGCTGGCTGTACCCAAGTTGATTAATCAATTAACTTAGTATTTTCAGCCTCTCCATACGCGGTTCAAATCTCGTCCGGTTCCTGTTAAACCGGTCAAGATTCAAACTGTCTATGGCCAGCCTTAAGGATCGCCAATCATAACTTATTTTTGACACTTTTACTGTAGCCCATGAAACCTGATCATGTAAAGCCAGAGAGAAAAAAACAGCCATATAGTAGTTAGGTCTATAGATGCTTAAATATAAGATGATTGACTGATAAAGTAAATATGGTAAATATAGTAAAGGATATTTACCTTGGGTAGATCGTACCCTCTAAACTCAACATCCCTTGTAGTTTTCCGAGGCACACCCATTGGAATTAGGTTAATAAATCGCATCATTTCATGGATCACAGCATCTGTAAATGGCATCTGAATTCTGTCTTGCATTTTGGGGCTTCGGTCTCGACCAATGATGCATTCAATCTCTTTGCAGACCTTGCCTATTAAATAGAATTGATAATGGTACTTGTGCTATCACTTATATAATCGTTAAGCTAATTTGTGTACTTTTACCCATAATCTTCTTAGTCTGCAAAAAAAGCCTGTTATTAGGTGGCCATAATAATCCCCATTCCTGTCCCCAATATTCGCCCCTAGTCAATCTTCCACCATATGATGCAGACGCTGCAGATGGGATGTTGAAGCTGACAGCCCTGGGCACCGAGGGCTAAAAAATCTTTTAAATGCATCACTTAGGCGGCCCCCTTCTCCACCACTCCTTCAGCCAACAGAAGCCTCAAAAATACCTTTTCCACTGTAACATAAACTCTTTAAGGTGTCCTCAAGATATTTTATTGTGTGCTCCCTATGCGAGAGTTCCAAGGGTAAAGTCTTGTAACTCTCGCAGAGGGAAAGTCTGGAACTCTCACAGAGGGAGCACACAATAAAATATCTTGAAGACACCTTAAAGGGGAGTTTATGTTACAGTGTCATGGAAAACGTATTTTTGAGGCTTCTGTTGACTGAAGAAGGAGTGGTGGAGAAGGGGGGCCTAAGTGATGCATTTAAAAAAAAATTTAGTCCTCGGTGCCCAGGGCTATCAGCTTCAACATCCCATCTGCAGCGTCTGCATCATATGGTGGAAGATTAACTAGGGGCGATCGTGGGTGACCGGCAAATATCAGGTCCGCCTGACACACGCTTTGGCTCCTTCTCCAAACACGCGCCCAAACTATCTATTGCATATAACAACGTACAGGTATGTTTTTTTTATGCAATAGAGCCACCCTGCCACAGTATATATGCTGTGGGTAGTCCCTAAGTAATTAAGAGATGGTTTTCAGTCCCCAGAAACCCTGAGAGTAGTATGTGGCTGGTAGGAGGCAGTTCCACATAGTGTAATCCTCAGTGACCCAGAGGACTCCGCTTCTCATGCCTCCACAAACTTGCAGTGAATGGACTCCCTTATTCTTCAAAGCCTGCAAAAGGACCCATCAAGGAGAAGGATCATTGTTGGTTGGCAACCCTCCTTGACCACCCTTAGGCTTCATGTACACAGGACATTGTTCAACCTCTCCTGAAAGATTTACCCTGACAGCTAGAAACCGGCGTCTAAGAATGTCCGTTTAGCCGCGTTTACCCACGTTTGCATCTAGGCGCGCTTGAAAAAAACAAAACCTGTAAACAAAACGCTGCTAAATGCAACTTACTGTGTTTGGCACTTGAAATGCCTCTAAACACAGCTTCTGAAAGCATTTTTGTTTTGGGTTCCAGAAAAAGCCTCTAAACTCAACTGCCTAGAAACTACTATAAATGACCCAGTGTACATGTATTGATAAGATAACATAGAGGAGAGTTCAGAAGCAGTTAACAAAAGTGCCCAACTGCTCCTAAACATCTGTTTACCAGTAGCAGTGTACATGAGGCCTAAGGATTGGTAAACTGCAATATAGAAGAGGACAATGGGAAGAATGTCATACACACCAAGGACATCTGGGTTTTTCATAAAAATAAGAAGAGCATAGGTTAGCGTTGTGCCCGTGGTCTCCATGCCAGCATAGAAGATCTGCAGAGTGCTGTTCACCAAGTTTTTCATGTTATACACAGTGTTGGGGTTATTCTTCTCCTAGAGAAAATCCAAGAAAATATATTAGTTTATATTTTGTATTCATACATTTGGATATCTTTCAGGCCTGAACTAATAAACTCACTAGCATCTACAAGAAGCTATAATATCAGGTGCGGGTTAACTGGACTTAAATTGATGCCCATGTAGGGCAAAGTGTCAGTGTCTGCGAAGGTCATGCCCTTACCACCTTATACTCCTTTCTCTAGCGCAGTGTTTCTCAACCTTTTTTTCAGTCAAGGCACCCTTTAAGAATTATGGACAATCTCAAGACACCCCCCAGGAGCCTCCTTTCCCCATAGAAGCCCGTTTGGATGAAACGCCGCGTCGGGTGAAGCTAAGCATCGCAGACGTCACCACGTTCATTAGCTTACCAGCTGGTGGACTCGATCGATCGTGCGCATAGCTGGAAGCATCTGCACACACGATATTTTGATTCATGCTGAAAACTCTTACATGTGTAGGGTGAAGGACTGTTTGGCCCAGATTCACGTACATCGGCGCATTATCGGTCCGGCGTAGCGCACCGCCATTACGTTAGACTTGCGCCATCTAGCCGCGTAATCCCCCGATTCACGTAGCTTTTGCGCAGGAAATTGCGCAAGCGTAAGATTTTTTCCAGAGGCGTAAGGAGGAGTAATACAAATTGGGAGGGACGTGGGCGTGTTACATTGAAATGAGCCGTGACCCCATGCAAATGAAGGGCCGGCCGGCTCGCGCATGCGCGCTTGAAGGAGACCATGGTCAGCTCCGATGTGCGCATGCTCACAACTCAGAAGCGGCGAAATCAGTGAAATTGGAAATGGACTAGGGCAACTTTATGAACTACGCAGACAGCATAAATAGACAGACACAAATGCACTTCCTTAGCAAAAATACATCCCTTTGTATCCCTCCCTCTACAGCAAGGTGCTTTTGTTTGTTTGTGACGTGTCTTTGAGATATTTGAGGACTGTTTTGCAGAGTGATTTTTGTCTTTTCTGTGTTTTCTTTGTTGTTATTTTGTTTAAATTATATTCTTGCTGGGCATTTTTTATTTTTGCTCGTCATTTATTTAATTTTTTTGGTTCTGTTTGTGTATGATTTTGGAATGTGGGGGTGATATTCCTGCGGGAAAAGGGGTGTCACCCTCATTTGTGGTGGAGAAGTGATCCCCAGGTCTGTGTGAATGGTGTATGAATGTACAGTGACACAATTGGAGCCGTGGCATGGCGTTGCAGCTCACAAGTCCTGCATGGTGGACTGGTGCCAATCCAATGTGATGAGGATGTGGGGTGTGTGTGCTAGGGACCACAGTGGTGTGCATGCATGCATTCTCATTGTGCCATGATTAATGTGTGTGTTTAACGTGCAAAGATGCATAATGTGAGCTGGCATGAGATGGGGTCATGAGATGGGGTACCAGTGCATATGCAGAGTCACCTTGAAGGGAAAAGACAGGAGGATGTTAGTCATGCATGTGCCACTTGTGAGGTGTGCATCACGGGAGGGGATAGTCATGCCTGACTCCCATGTCACTCACCAACCAGCCAGCTGTCCCCATACATGTTCTGTTCGAAATCTGTGGGGATGGGGCTCTGATTGTATATGTAGCTGTCATAGGTGTCATGGGTGGTGCCATGTGTTGGGCTGGTGATGTCCTCCTGCAAGGTTGTGGTAATTCCATGATGGCATGAGGGGTGAATCTGAAGATGCGAGACACCTCAGAATCACTCATGCCAAAGATGTCTATGCGTGTGTGATATATCAAGTGAAGAGTGAGGGGCTTGTATCAGATAAGAATATTGTATTAGATTAATTTAAATTGTAAATTTTATATAAGCAAATAAAAAAAAAAAAAAACATCTCCCGTGCCCTCCTTAGTGCCATCCTCCGTGCCCTCCTCCTTCTTTGTTCATCTAAAGTCAGTAGTATAGCTATGCGCGACGATGCCCCTGGCATGTTGGCATACAGATTGTTGGGCAACACGTGTGACTGCTGAACTCCTCACTAACAGTGTTGCTTTATCTGACAAGTAGACTTTTTTTCATTTTTTAGACCAGCTTTTAGGTGCTCTAACTTTAGACAGGACATTTTGCTGTTGCGCACATCGCGTAGCCTGCGCAGCAACTGCGTTTTTTGTGGATCCCCGCAACTCCCTCATTAGCATATTTGACTAGCAAATCAATGGTGTGTCTAGCGCATTTTTGCGCGGACGGATGCGTCTGTCTAACGAAATTACGCCGGACAAAAAAAAGTAGATTTCTGGCGTAATTCGTTTTCTGAATCGCGCGCATCTAAACGCACGCGCACATTTAGACTTACGCACGCGCAACACGAGTTGCGCAGGCGTAATCGCTCTGTGAATCTGGGCCATTGTTTTTATTTTTGTCAGTGCAAACTGAATTAAACGTCAGTATTTTAAACTTGCTACACTATGGAGTTCCTTCTTTCCCTATCTTTTATGACATCTTCGATTAAGCTGAGAGTTTGAGCCACGTCTTGGAGTGGAAAACCTTATCAGCCTTTCTGAGCAGTCCTGAGCTGTCAGCAGTGGAGTGATTCCTAGGATCCAGCCGCGGATAATTACTTTGAGTGCCTTACTGACCCCTGGAAGGGTCCAACTTTGCGGTAAGCGGCCACCTATCACTTCCTTACACAGAGCAGATGTGGGCTATCATTTGAAGTGTCTACAATACCCCATTGGGAAATACCTTATGAACTGTACTTTAATGGCATTTGGAAACAAGTCTTTGAGCACATAACACTTGGAATCACTTTTGGGACGTTGTATCTATATCTCTTTTTTTCCAAAGAACTTTTTGTATTTATTTCACTACTTTCAGGTTGCTGTGTAAAACATATTTTTATATATATGTTACATTGTTGCGCGCCTTTCTCCTTTGTATATATTCATCTACACACTGGCTTGTATACAATTTTTGGGCAATTTTTAGGCATTTTGCCAAGGCATCCTGAAGAAACCTTAAAGGGGTTGAAAACCCACATGTTTTTTCACCTTAACCACTTCAGCCCCGGAAGGATTTACCCCCTTCCTGACCAGAGCACTTTTTATGATTCGGCACTGCGTCGCTTTAACTGACAATTGTGCGGTCGTGCGATGTGGCTCTCCCAAACAAAATTGGCGTCCTTTTTTTCCCACAAATAGAGCTTTCTTTTGGTGGTATTTGATCATCTCTGCGGTTTTTATTTTTTGCGCTATAAACAAAAATAGAGCGACTATTTTGAAAAAAATGCAATATTTTTTACATTTTGCTATAATAAATATCCCCAAAAAATATCTAAAAAAACTTTTTTTTTCCCCAGTTTAGGCCGATACGTATTCTTATACATATTTTTCGTTAAAAAAATCGCAATTAGCGTTTATTGATTGGTTTGCGCAAAATTTATAGCGTTTACAAAAAAGGGGGTAGTTTTATGGCATTTTTATTAATATTTTTTTTTTTACTAGTAATGGGGCGATCAGCGTTTTTTTTCGGTACTGCGATATTATGGACACATCGGACAATTTTGATAAATTTTTGGGACCATTGGCATTTTTATAGCGATCAATGCTATAAAAATGCATTGGATTACTATAAAAATGCCATTGGCAGTGAAGGGGTTAACACTAGGGGGCAGGGAAGGGGTTAAGTATGTTCCTGGTGTGTTGTAACTGTATGGGGGGGGTTGACTCACTAGGGGAAATCACTGATCTTCTGTTCATAGAACAGAGCGGCCGAAGCAGCCGAAAAAGATAGGACGTAGAGCTACGTGCTCTCGCCTAGCAGTGCCGACCTGCCGCAGTAATATGACGGCGGCTGGTCGGCAAGCAGTTAATGCATCCTATGCATTAAGGTGAAAAAACTTCTGACACTGACCAGCCCCCCAGCCCCGCCGTTTTACTCACCTGTGCCCATTTGTTTCCAGGGGGAGATGTGCTCTTCCTCTCTGCCCGTTGCCTCGGCTCTTTATTGGATAGATTGATAGCAGTGCAGCCATTTGCTCCTGTTGCTGTCAATTAAATCCAATGACACGGGAGCAGGGGGGGCGGAGTATGAATGGGCAAAGAAACAGGACTCGGAAGCGCGCACGCGCGCACGCACGGGTGTCCACCTTAGGAGAGCCTTCTCCAACATGGGCACTCGATGCAGAGAGGAGCTACCAGCACCGCCGGGGGACCCCAGAATAGGAGGACCAGGGCCAGTCCAAAACGAACTGCACAGTGGATGGGTAAGTATGACATATTTGTTTTTTGTTTTTTTAAAAGGCTGCTTTAATGTTCCCTTCCATCTTCTTGCTATTCAGCAGGTGAACAGTAAATTCAAAATGTTATAGGTGCCACCAAGCAGGGGTCAAGTTCTTGGAAAAAAGTCTGGGAACTCCAAGAATAAAAACCTTCCCGCTTCCTGCCCCCCACCACCGACTGCTGATCTGATCTGGCGGTTTAAAGAGCAGCCCAGCTACTGCAGCTGCTTTCACCTCATGAACATGCGGCATTGCGGGCCAGCCTGAAAACCCAGCCAAATGTGTCACCTAGGGCGATAAGCCCCCACCACCCCCCTTGCTACACTACTGCCTGCCACACAGGCCAGTCCTGCAGGATGTGGTTGCTAAAGGGTACGGCGTTCCTGCTGTGGAAAAAGTATAGGAATGCCATTCCCATGTGTTCCTGCAGGACTTGAGCCCTGCCACCAAGACAAAAAAATAAGAAAACATCTTCTAACCTGCATGGGTGACACCTATTTAAGTTGGGATTTCCTTTCACTTTGGAAATATATCCTAATTTTTTAATTGTGTCTCTGGCACAAGAAGAGACGCTTCTCCAATAGACCATAGACTACACCAAAAACCACCCTTTTGAGGATTTCAAAACATTCCTTATTGAACACTAACGTCTACAGGTACACTGTATGAGGCTGCTTATTGTTTCTTCTGCCTGGAAGTCTTGTTTTAGGACCTCTTCCCTTCCACAGTATAGCTTTAGACCAATATTGAGGACCCTCTATTTTGTTCTGTTTGTTTGTAGTGTACAGGATGGCTAAAACCACTGTTAGCTTTTAATTTTTATATCTCTGTTGCAGATTCCCTCTACACTTCCTATCTGGTGAAACTATTGTCCCCATTGCAGAAAGTGAGAGTAAATCTCTGTAATATACTGTAGCCCAGTTAGCTAGTATAACCAATATCATATCTGATTAATAAAAAATTACCCTAAGACACCTTTCACACTTGTACGACTTCAAAATCACACGATTTTACAGCGATTTCACGCCGCGATTTTACCATGATTTTGCCGCGATTCACAGCCGCAATTTCAACGAATGCCTGTGTAAGTGGCATCAAAATCGGACCAAAGTAGTGCAAGGACTACTTTGAAGTAGGCACAACTTAAAGTCGTGCCAGTATGAATGGTAGTCATTGAAAATAATGGAGAATGACTTGTCATGCGATTTTGCAGTCCAAAATCGTGGGACAAGTCGTATAAGTGTGAAAGGGGACTTAACTATACTTCAAACGAGACCTTCTCAGTGAAGATTGCGCTGCAGTAAAGGTAAAGAATGTGGTTATACTGTAGGCTTAAATTCAAAAATGATTTAGCCGTCTGCTCAATCCAGTGTTTTTTTGTTGTATAACATGGGCCTATTGCATTCCTGGAACACTGTTTAAGGCTTGGTTCACACCTATGCATTTTTAGTGTGTTTTTTTTTAGTGCAGAAATGCACTACAGTCCATTTAACATGGTTTCCTACGGGACACGTTTATATCTTTGCATTTTTCAGCTGCTGTGTTTTATAAAGTGTCAGTGACTTTTTATCCTTCAGCAGATTGTATTTTGCGTGTAATAGAATTCAATTGACCCGCACCAAAAATGCAAATGTTGCAATTATTTTATTTTCTCCATAACAAACTGTGAATAGCCGGTTATTAAGGAGCAGCGTCCATGGCATCCTTAACAACCTATGAGTCAGCAGTTGTCAGTGGTGTTCTCTACTGACAGCGGAATGTAAAAAAAAAAATTGCCAGTAAAGAAAAAATAAGAAAAAATATGGTGTGGGTTACCCCTAAACCTTATCAGGCCTTTCTGATCTGGTATGTATTTTTTTAAAAACAAATGGAGTGGGGTCCCCCTTAAAATCCATGTCAAACCATTATCCGAGCATGCAGCCCTGCAGGGGGGGGGGACGAGCGAGCGCCATCCCCTTCTGGACAATACCATGCCATATGCCCTCAGCGTGGGGGGGGGGGTACTTTGGCGCTATTTTTATGGGGGCAAGGGCCTCTTCCCCACAACACTGGCTGGTGGTTGTGGGGGTCTGCGGTTGAGCTGCTTATCGGAAAATAAAAGTCCCTTTTAACAAGGGGGCCCCCAGATCCCAGCCCCAATCCCTATCTGATTGAGTATGTTGTAAATAGTGTCAAAAATAAATAAAAAATACAGAGACAGTTTTTGACAAACAGCCAAAGCTGCCCCAAAGCACCCCTCCCCCCTCCATGGGGGGACTGCATGCTCAGATAAAAAAATTGGCGTGGGGTTCCCCTCAAAATCCATACCAGACCCAAAGAGTCTTTGCCAGCAATTATTTTTTTACATTCAGCTGTCATCAGGGGAACCCTGTTGATAGCTGATGATTTGTCGGCTGCAAAATGCATGAAAACCGCATGCAAAAATGCATCAGAATGCATGTTCAAAAATGCACTGCATCAATCACAACTGCATAGATAAGTAATCATTACAGCACTCCGCTTTATATATGGCTAGACTGTTGTGTGACTATGATAATTTTTCGCTTAATTTAGTTCTCCTTATTCACCTTCTCCATTTTAATAAGAAAAGCATCCACATAATCTCTGGGGTTATCCGGATCCAGAGTCTCTTTGTTCTTCTCCACTCTCTTCCTGACATACTGTAGGAGCTTCTGCATGTTGGATAAAATTTGTTGGTGCTTTCCTGGGATGAACGTCATGATTTTGGAGAACATTTCAAACATCTGAAAGAAGCAAATTGGATAACCCATGGTAAATTACATATAATGAGTAGCATGCATGATTGCAATGCATATTCAGTATTTGTGCATCTGATTTCCTAGATATCTGTATATAAATATGAAATATTCCATATGAAGTTCTTTTACTCTGTAAGAAGAGCAATGGCGGCTGGTGGCCTGATTGGCCGGGAAGAGAATCAGTTTGAAAATAGTGAATATTCTTTCGTTATTTTCACACAGCTGAGTGGGCTTGGTTCACAGTGCTCTTTTTTGTTTATAGTGCATAAAATAAAAAACACAGTGGTGACAAATACCACCAAAGGAAAAAGGTCTGCTTGTGGGGGAAAAAAAATGACAAATTTTAGGGTACAGCGTTGCATGACCGCAAAATTGTCAGTTAAAGTAACACAGTGCCAGTGGTCGACCAAGGGCTGAGTGGAACCTGTCTTGTTAAATTTCTGTATGGTCTTGGCCAACGTGCTGCAGCTCAGTTTCAGGGTCTTGGCAATCTTCTTATAGCCTAGACCATCTTTATGTAGAGCAACAATTATTTTTTTCAGCTCTTCAGATTTCTTTGCCATGAGGTGCCATGTTGAACTTCCAGTGACCAATATGAGAAGAGTGAGAGCAATAACACCAAATTTAACACATTCGTAATATGACACCGGGGAGGTAAAATGGCTAATTGGGCCCAATTTGGACATTTTCACTTAGTGGTGTACTTACTTTTGTTGCCAGCGGTTTAGACATTAATGGCTGTGTGTTGAGTTATTTTGAGGGGACATCAAATTTACACTGTTATACAAGTTGTACACTCACTACTTCACATTGTAGCAAAGTGTACAGTCTACACTCAGGCCTACACTTAGGCCTACACTCAGACAGGTCAATCAGGGTTATGTGATTGCCAAACCATTACCAATCATCTGCAGTGTGTCCACATCTCAAATGGAAGATTCCGATGAGACGAGAAAGCAGGGGGGACAACATAGCGTAATTATGTATATGTATTGTTTAAAATCAAGTAAAAGCATGCATTCACAAGTGAAGTACCCTGCCTTGGTCGATTCACCATAAGAAAGATGGTTGCCACTGCTCCGCTCCGTGTCCCCTAGAGCCAGCGTGCTTGCAGCAAGCATATATGGCACCACTGGATGTCCTATGGCATCACTGGATGTCCCCGCTTCCTACGCATTTCATCATACAAATGTCATCTAGATGATGTCTCCTGATGAAGTCTATATAATGAAACACGTAGGGGCAGGGACTTCCGGTAATGTCATATCTGCCTATTGGAATGCATCCTGGCTCTAGGGGACACGGAGCAGCTGCAACCATCTCTATTTTGGTGAATCGGCTGACAATCTCTGGTGCCAGGCAGGGCACCTTACTTGTAAATGAATGTTTTTACTTGATTTTAAACAATAAATATATAGAATTATGCACTGTTGCCCCTCTGGTTTCTCTTCTCATCTGAATCTTCCATTTAAGACGTGGACCCACTGCAGATGATTAGCGATAGTATAGCAATCAAATAAGCCTGATTGACCTGTCTGAGTGTAGGCTCAGAGAGTCTACAACAGCGGGTGAGTGCATACCCTGGTGGGGGGGCACAAGCGGTGAATGCATGAAAGCACGGAGCACTTTGTGATGAAGAGTACAGAAAGCAAGTCACTACAGCACTAGTCATTCATGGGCTTTTGTATTTGACTGACTATTTCATTTTATTATATTTAACTCACATGATATATGTTTTTGGGATTTGCATTAAAGTGGAGATCCAGTAATTTCTGTTTTTTTTAATTAAAATTCAGCAGCTACAAAAAGTATAACTGATGACTTTTAATGACTTTTAATAAAAACACACTCACCTGTCCCCTGGTGCAGCGATGCGGGCACCCAAAGCCTCTCTTCTCCCACTCCCCTCTCCCCCCGACACTTCCTGATGCCGCCATCACTAGTGTGGCCACCCGGCTGTGGCAGCTTGCAGCTTCACAGCCAGTTGTGCAGTGTGCATACGGGAGTCGTGCTGCACATCTTGAATGGCCGGGCAATCTTCTAGGACCTGTATCATGTTGTAACATCCCTGCTATGCAATTACAGTAGTGCAATTGGTTTTAAAACTACAGAGGTCTCTCAGGTACAACCACCAGTTCTCTCTCAGAATAAACAGAAAGTTTGGGGTTAATTCATCACAACCTCTTGTGGACAACCAATTGAAAGACTGTAGATGCTTATTCAATCATAAGCAACTAACTGAGGGGGAACAGGTAAGTATCTCAGATACAGACAAGGTAGATTGGAAGTGACTGTTATCTTAAACATGCAAGGTATTACTGCCAATCTACAAACACAGACTATAGGTAAAGCAGATAGTATATGGTACTTGTGGTTCTGCTGAGTGTAGTAGTAGCAGATGATGTAGGAGATATCTGGAAGTCCCAAGCAGATGCAAGCTACTGGTGTATAGAAAGGATCAGCAGCTATCAAGGTGACAGCAGGTGTCCAACAAACAGGAACCAAAGACAAGTCCGGGGCACAAGCCGTGGGTCAAGGGCTGGAGATGGTAGAGGAAGTCCGAAGGTACAGGCCGGGGTCAAAGGACAGGAGATAGCAGCAATCCAAAGTACAAAGCAGAAGGTCAGAAGCCGGGTCAGTCTAGGAGCTGTAGATCTATACAGGAACCTTTGGCTCAGACAGGGAGATCAATAACAATGAACTGACCCTGCTCTCATAGTGAGGCAGGGCTTTATACGCTGGCTAAATGGGTAAGCTGTGTCAGCTGAAGCAAGATAATCAGGTGTAGAATGTAATGGGATCCAGCTAATGGTGAACAGTATATTCAGCACCACCATAGCTGGAAAGCAACCAGAAATCCCCAATTGAGAAGTGGCTCAGAGGTAAGGTGTTGGAATAGCAACGGAGAGGTCCTGGGTTCAATTCCACCCTGAGGCGCGACCACGCCTCGCTGTCTGTTTGGCACGATATTGATTGCAGGGAGATTGCAGAAGATTGCAGGGAGGGAGGGGAGAAGAGAATGTCCGATCTGGCCACCTAGGCAGCCCGAGCGGAAGTGGGAGATAGGTACCTGTCAAAACTAGGTACCTGCACCCCCCCCACCAAAAAAAGGGGGGGTTAATAGTCTTTAAAGTGTAACTTATACACTTGGGTGGAACTCCGCTTTAAGCATTACAAAAAATATAATATTTGAAGGTAAAGCAGCCTTTAGTTCCTTGCACAAGAGTGGTTGTTGTGACTGGTGAAGCTTGACTTCTTTTTATCAGAAGTTCAACTATTGTGATGGCAGCTGAATGGCGGATTCAGAGTCTAGTCTCAGTAGGGGCATCGCCAGAAAATATTTTTTTGTAGGCAATTTATTGGGACAATGGCTGGTGTTAGCACTTTCAAGATCACTGCACCATGGTTGATATAGTGTCTGGATGATTGAAGCTTATTATTTCTATTATTACATTGTAATATAAAATGAAATGGTTCAACTCACTATAATGCAGAATCAGTGGGAGCACCAAGTGTGTGACTTCCCACGTCGACTTGCCTTCAGATGCAGATTGTCACTTACCATGTCCCTGACACAAGTTGCGGATTGTCACTTGCCTGCCATCAGATGCGGATTGTCATGTGCCACACGTTGCCGATTGTCACTTACCATGTCAACTGTCACATATTGCGGATGGTCACTTGCCACATCACCTGCCACATGTTGTGTATTGTCACTTGCCACAACACCTGCCACAAGTTATGGTGGGTGGGAACAATTATTGGATAGCCGCACTCAAAAAATCTAAATAAAGGACTGTCTTTTATTAGTAAAAAGAAAACATGCAACAGAGCACAGCCACAAGAGAGGACAGCCGACGCGTTTCACACTTTAACAGTGCTTAATCGCTTTTTACTAATAAAAGACAGTCCTTCATTTGGATTTTTTGAGTGCGGCTATCCAATAATTTTTCCCACCCACCATGTCTGCCTTGTGCATTGCCTGCACCTTGGTTTCCTGAGAAGCTCCTTGATTGCATGCTAAGATCCACCTGAAGCGGTGTCTCTTTCCAACCTGCCACAAGTTACACATTGCTGATTGTCACTTGCCATGTCACCTGCCACACGTTGCGGATTGTTACTTGAGAGGGGTTTCTCATCCGCCAACCCACCCTCTCACTGCCGACCCCGCTCACTCACCCACTGACTTGCCTGCCTGATCACCCATCGCTAATATGTCAAGGGGGTGCAATTGCCCTGTTGCCACCTCCTGGATTCGCCCCTGAATGCTTTGGGAATGGTGGTTACAGGTGTTATGGATAGCAGACTTATCATCCAGAGGCAGAAATCGGGCCACTACTTTGTTTAAATTGTACTCCTAGGGGGGAAGTTTTCCTTTCTGTTATTTTGATAAAACCCAGAAATAAAGTGTTCTGTGGGAAGAGCCTAAAATCTGGTGTTCCCTCTGTTTGTCATGTGCCAGAACCAGAAAGCAATCTTATAATGGACAGTGCATCTCAGAGTATTACCAATTATTACTAAGTATGGGTAGAATCTCAGTACGCTTGTCATTGATTCTTACCTGCCCCCAGCGTGAACAGATGATGTAGAACGTTTCACACATGGTGTTTACGACATCAAGAAGCTCAGTGTCCTCATAATCATGGCGATGCCCAAACATGATGGAAAAGATTACATTGGCAGAAACATTGTTGAAGAATTTTTGAGGATTAATAAATGATCCTAGAATATGAAAGATAAAGAAAAATGAACAAGCAAACAAATTACAACACAGCTCTATATACACTATGTTGTATTGGAAAGGATTTAAAGGGAAAATGTAGAACTTAAAGTAAACCCATGGTCACTTTAAGGCCCTGTGTCAACAGGCTTTTATTTTCAAACAGATTTTGAATTCCCATACAAGTCTATGGGAATGCAAAATCTATTGCAGCCCTGGTTCACACTGAGCTGCGGGAATGTAGCCGTGCAAATTCAACTGAACTCACACAATTTCACTCCCGCATGTCAGTCCCGATTTCTGCGGCAATTTTACAGACATCTGTGTGGGCTTCTGCACAGATGTCATGGAAATCACACCCAGAAATAACAAAAAGTAGTACAGAAACTACTTTTTTAGATCTGTGCGGCACCGCAAATGTGGTGTTGCACCGATTAGGATAGTTGCTTGCGACTTGACATGCGATTTGACATGTCAAATTACATGTCAAATCGCACCAATGTTAACCAGGGCTTAAGCTTATTATTTACCTATGGGCATCCACTGGCTGGTCTTTGCGAACATGACACATGTGGAGCATATTCTATTACAATCACTTCTCAATTTCATATACTGACTGGATTTATACTATGATGGTCGTATGCAGGGATGGACTGTACGACCGGGCATTTTGGCTGTGGTCCGAGGGCCCAGGCGCACATGGGGGCCCGTCGGCAAGGCATGCTAGAATTTACTGGGGTCTGGGCCAGTCCAGGCACTGGCTGCTTACTCTTAGACTGGCCCACAGTGACTAAGACCATCTTTTTCGGGACTGGGCTGGGCCCCAGCAGCACCCATGATGATGATTTAGGAAGGGAAGGGGGCCTGGCATGAGTAGAAGAAGCCAGCTTAGGAAGCTTTGAAGCAGGAGAGCAGGCCAAGTTCACGGAAGCATGCCCTTGCAACGCCATTACCTGTTGTCCACACACTGAGCCTGCTCACCTGCTGAAAACCTCAGAGTACCTGAATAGGCCACCGCATTCTTCCAAGTCTCTTCCTGTCCCTCGCCTCAGAAATCCACAGCAGGTGCAAGCCCAGCTCCCCACAGCAGGTGTCAGCCAAGCCACCAGCCCAGCCACCCACAGCAGGGACCAAGTGCCAGCCCAGCAGCCAATCCAGCCACCTATAGCAGGTACCAGTCCAGTCACCAGCCCAGCCACCCACAGCAGGGACCAGGTGCCAGCCCAGCCACCAGCCCAGACACCCATAGCAGGTGCCAGCCCAACCACCCACAGCAGGTTCCAGCCCAGCTGCCAACCCAGCCACCCACAGCAGGTGCCAGCCCAGCCAAGCTGCCAGCCCAGCCACCCAAAGCAGGGACCAAGTGCCAGCCCTGCCACCAGCCATCTACAGCATGTGTCAGCCCAACCACCCACAGCAGGGACCAGGTGCTAGCCCTGCCCCCAGCCCAGTCACCCATAGCAGGTGCCAGCCCAGCCACCCACAGCAGGAACCAGGTGCCAGACCTGCCACAAGCACAGCCACCCACAGCAGGTGCCAGGCAACCACCCACAGCAGGGACCAGGTGCCAGCCTAGTCACCCACAGCATGGAGCAGGTTCCCACCCAGACATCAGCCCAGCCACCCACAGCAGGAACCAGGTGCCAGCCCTGCCACCAGCCCATCCACCCGCAGCAAGTGCCACCCCAGTCACCCACAGCAGGACCAGGTGCCAGCCCAGCCACCCACAGCAGAGACCAGGTGTCAGCCTAGCCACCCACAGCAGGACCAGGTGCTAGCCCAGCCACCCACAGCAGGACCAGGTTCTAGCCCAGTCACCCACAGCAGGGACCAGGTGCCAGCCCAGCCTCCCACAGCAGGGACTAGGTGCTAGCCCAGTCTCCCACAGCAGGGACCAGGTGCCAGCCCAGCCATCAGCCGAGCCACCCACACCAGGTGCCAGCCCAGCCACCCACAGCAGGGACCAGGTGCCAGCCCAGCCACCCACAGCAGAGACCATGTGCCAGCCCTGCCACCAGCACAGCCAACCACAGCAGGTGCCAGACCAGTAACCCACAGCAGGACCAGGTGCCAGCCCAGCCACTCCCAGCATGGACCAGGTGTCAGCCCAGCCACCAACAGCAGGACAAGGTGCCATCCCAGCCACCCACAGCAGGGCCAGGTGCTAGCCTAGTCACCCACAGCACGACAAGGTGCTAGCCTAGTCACCCAAAGCAGGGACTAGGTGCCAGCCTAGCCACCAGCCCAGCCACCCATAGTAGGGACTAGGTGCCAGCCTGTAGGCAGCTGTAGTGCAGGGCAGCCTAGCTGGCTGCAAGAGAAAGTGGGTTAGCAAGTGTATATTCTCACTTTTGTCATGTTTATGAGTATATATGCTTAGAGCTGTTTGGCCTCTAGAATTGTCTCCAGCACCATTTTGGAGAAGCCTGATGTCCTAATAGGACAGCAAAATCTTAGGAGATTTGGTCAGCCATGTTTGGGTGGATATCTTATATATAGAAAAGCCCAGCCACGTTGAGAGGAGAACAGGTGTGTGTGGAGTAGGGATGAGCTCCGGCATGTTCGCAAAGCCCACGTGCAGAGTCCGCCAGGAAGTCAGCACGATGCTGCGCTAATCACAAGCAGGGAGACATTGTCCCCATGCGTGGCTGCAGAGATCTGGAAATGTCTCACTGCCTGTGATTAGTGCAGCGCGGTGCCAACTTCCTTGCAGGCTCTGCATGTGGAGTGTGCGAACACGCGGGAGTTCATCCCTAGTGTGGAGACAGGGACAGAAAGAGTTAAGAGAAAGTAGGGAGAGTGTTCCGGCCTGTGAGGGATAGCTCAGGGTTCCTACAGAGTTCTGTATCAGTAATCCTGGTCGGATGAAAGATTTCCCGCCTTCCCGATCCCCCGTTTTACTTACCTGAGCCCCGAATTTCTGAGGCCGCGATCCCGCATCATTCTCTCCATGGCTGATCGGCTCCTCATTGGATAGATTGGCTCCCATTGCTGTCAATCAAATGATGCGGCCACAGGGGGGCGGGGCAGAGTCATACATTCTGCAGCTATGCACGCCGAGTGTATAACACGGGAGCGTGCCCATGGTACAGCTATAAATATCTGACAAGAGTTCCTGCCCCCTTACCACTCTATTTAAAACTTTGATTTCAGATGTGTTTTTAATAGTGTTTTTTCCTTACCTTTGGTCTGTTTTAATTTGGTCACCAAACATTGAGACTCCTCTATAATACAGCTTTCTATACTCTTCTTCCCCATGCCAAAATCTCGCATTGCTGACAGAGAAAATCGGCGAAGCTCTCTCCACATGTAAACGTCATTAGTAAAGACGAATCCTGACCAATAAAGTAAGGACAAAAATTCATGCACAGGTAAAATATAATAACAGCTCTATAGTGAAGTTTTATAGATCCATAGGGCATATAAATGCAGAGAAGTTAAAAAGAGGGTTTTGGAGCATGTCAACGATAGTCTACCTAAAGTGGTTATAAACCCGAAGAAAAAAACAAAAACAAAACCTACATACTAGCTCATTATGAAATACTTACCTTAGATTTATGTTGTCGCACATGACCCTCGATATGTCTCCCAGAGTTATTACCAGGTTTGTGGGCTCTGGCAATGTAATTGGCCAGAGCTGCAATTGGCCGGAGCTGCGATGATGTCACTCCTGCGTGCATGGCACACTGCTGAAGAAACGGCACGATCGAGAATTTACACATTTCCGAATATTAGAACATATGAATTTACGGATACCACATCTAAACAAATGGAACATAACAAGTTCTGATTTTTTGGAAGTTACGATTTTTTAAAAAAAAATCACGAATTTCGATCATAACAAATGACACCAAAAACAAAAGCAAAAAGAAAAAAAGAAAGAAACTAAAACTAAAACCAACAAATTTTCGGCAGTGCACATGTCTATCCAGCATTATTATGGACTGTTCCTCATCAAGCCCAGAGCAGGCTCCATAGACCAGGAACAGTCCACCTCTGGACAAAGGGGGACCGAGTATAAGTTTTCTCTCCTTTACCCCCAGACCAGGCCTGGTTTAATTAACATTACACAGCACCCTGCACCTCTGGACTCCTTTACATTACACAGCCCCCACAATTTGTTACACAGACACTCCCTAACAGTTCTGGACCCCGGGCATGTTACACAGACCTCCCTACGGTACAGACCCCCTCCCTACATTACAGACCCTCTCTACAATACAGACCCCCCTACATTACAGACCCCATACAGACCCCCTCTACAATACAGACCCCCCTACATTACAGACCCCCTCTACAATATAGCCCATACAGACCCCCCTACATTACAGAGATGTGACCTGCCGCGGCCCACCAGGCATATGCCTGGTATGCCCTATGGCCAGTCCGGGCCTGCCCTAGACAAAACGTGCAGTGAACCCATGCAGTATGGGTGTAGCCCCACTGCATGGGAAAAAAACGTTTCCCTACTTTATCTGCATTGCCACTGTGTGCCTTCTGAGTGCGCTCGCGGGTCCCGGGAACTCGATGTTCCCGGGGCCTGTGATTGCGGTCGGCAAAGGCAGAACAGGGGGATGCCTTTGTAAAAAACGCATTCCCTTGTTCTGCCTAGTGACTCACTGATCTACTGTTCCCCGCGATTAGGAATAGTGATCATTGATGTGTCACTGGTAGCTCCTCCCCCTAACAGTTAGAATCACTCCCTAGGTCACACTTATCACCTTCAGTGTCACCTAGTAGTTAACCCCTTTACTGTCAGTGTAATTTTTACAGTAATCAGTGCATTTTTATAGCACTGATCAATGTAAAAATTACAATGGTCCCAAAAATGTGTCAAAAGTGTCCGATGTGTCCCCCATTAAGTCACAGTCATGATAAAAATCGCAGATCATCGACATCAACAACTAGTAAGAAAAAAATGAATAATAAAAATGCCCCAAAAATATCTCCTACTTTGTAGATGCCATAACTTTTGCAACCAATATACCCTTATTGCAATTTTTTTACCAAAAATATGAAGAATACAAATTGTCCTAAACTGAGAAAAAATTAGCTTTTTAAAAAAAAAAAAAATGAATATTTATTATAGCAAAAAGTACAAAATATTGCTTTTTTTCCAAATTGTTGCTCTATTTTTGTTTATAGAGCAAAAAATAAAATCCGCAGGAGACCAAATACCATCAAAAGAAAGCTCTATTTGTGGGGAAAAAAGGGCTTAAATTTTGTTTGGGAGCCACGTCGCACAATTGTCAGTTAAAGTGGCCTGGTCTTTAGCCAGCCAAATAGTCCAGGGCTTAAGTGGTTAAGTGGATCATATTTAACCACTAGAGGCCCGCGCTATAGTCAAATGACGGCTACAGCGTGGGCCTGAAAATCCAGGTCACTGAGACTCGGTGGATCACAGATCCATTTAAGTGGGCGGTCCCAGCCGCCGACGTACGTTTCGTATGTCTTACGTCATCAGGGGGCGTAAGACATACGAAACGTATGTCGGCGGCAACCTGGTCACGTGTATACCCACGCTAGTCTCAGCGTCTGTGCAGCTAGCAGAAGTGAAGGGAGAGGAAGCCCCAAATGGGAAGCCCAGCGAGCCATGCTCCACGCTAGATTTCCTACACACCTGCAGCCCCAGTGCCGGGTAGGCACTTTTTAAAGTAAGAGGCCATTTAATAAAAACGTATTACGCTATGGATGTCTTTTGTTTTATGTTTATGTGCACATCCCGGCTATGTGGTCGCTGTTCATGTTCCAGTCTATTTTACTCAGTGTGCAGGCGCTATCCTGTCAAGTTGTTTATGACTATCTTTTTCACTAAAGTAGTACTAGTCATATCTTTGTGGTAAGCGCTGGCGCAATATATTTCTTGAGCATTTCAGGTGAAGATGTTTTTGGTGAAGGAACGCAGCATCACTTTGAAATAAGATTGCATGAAGAGAGTTGGAAGACAATCTGTTTATCTGATTACACTTATTCACTTATTGGGACTTTAATTCATTATGTGTTAAGATCTAATGCACCCACTAGTTTTTTTTAAAATTTTATGTGGTAATATATGCCAGTTTGTGGGGATATATTTAGCATCTAACAGTTCACTAGAGTTCCCAGAGGAACTATAGCGCCCTTCAATTCACTTTTTCAAGCCCAGCTCTATGTTCCAGGAGCCTCCACAGCAGCACAGTTTGCCAGCTTAATTGATTAACAGTTTGTAACATGCAAATTGTTACAAAATATTTACACTATTCCTTTTTTGTAGAGATTAAAAAGGTCAGTTAAAGCACGCTCACAAGTGAAAAAAATATATTAAAAGCATTCCTAGTTAACCACTACAGACCCGAGCCTATTTCTGAGATTTGGTGTTTACAAGTTAAAAACATTGTTTTTTGCTAGAAAATTACTTAGAACCCCCAAACATTATATATATTTTTTTTTCTAACACCCTAGAGAATAAAATAGCAGTCGTTGCAATACTTTCTGTCACACCGTATTTTGCAAGCGGTCTTACACGCCTTTTTTTTTTAAAAATACACTTTTTTAATTAAAAAATAAGACAACAGTAAAGTTAGCCCAATTTATTTTTAGATTGTGAAAGATAAAGTTATGCCAAGTTACGCCAAGTAAATTGATACCCAACATGTCACGCTTCAAAATTGTGCCCGCTCGTGGAATGGCGACAAACTTTTTCCTTTAAAATCTTCATAGGCGACGTTTAAAAAATTCTACAGGTTGCGTGTTTTGAGTTACAGAGGAGGGCTTGAATTATTGCTCTCGCTCTACCTATCGCGGCGATACCTCACATGTGTGGTTAATTTATTTTACCTTTTATTTTTTCGCTGTTGTTTAACGTAAACATCCCTTGTAATAGAAAAAAGCATGACAGGTCCTCCTAAATATGAGATCTGAAGTCAAAAAGACCTCAGATCTCATATTTAGACTACAATGCAAAAAAAGAAAATAAATTGTCAGTTGAAAAAAAAATACATTGGCCCTTTAAGAGCTATGGGCGGAAGTGACGTTTTGACGCCGCTTACGCCCTGCCCTCACTCATCTCCATGTCAGGCAAGCACGGCGGGAGGGGGACCTCTCCCGCCGCAGATAAAAGTGATCTTGCGGCAAACCGCAGAGACCACTTTTATCTGAAAGAAAACCGCCGGCTCTATGATTAGTACCAAGGCAGGCAACCTCTGAACAGGTAGGGGGCATTTTATTTCCAGTGGCTTCCGGGAGTCATCGCTAAACAAGGCAAGTTCAAATCCCCTTTCAGACAGCTGAAACCACATCAGCTTTCCCATTGGGACATTTCTCTTCTACCCCTGTACCAGGGCACTGGTCCTCGTGACAAATAGGGTAACTTTACCTAGAAGAGAAACAACGAATAATTGTTTTACTAGATATGTACAAATTACTCACCGTGGTTTTGGTAGGATGTGTCAAATGTTGCTGTATCTCCTCTTGCTAGGAAATCGTCACCTCTATCCACATAGACTTCTTTCACTGCATTGTATCCATTAACCACCACGACTGGACGAGACCCCAGATAGATGGTAAACACGTCACCGTATTTCTCCCTCATCTATATAGAAATAGAATATATGAATGATATAGTGTTAGCATACAAGGTTTGTATTATATGAGCAACATCTACTAAATGTAATTACTGTGTGCCTATTACATTATATGATCACTAGATGGCAGTGTTACGTTTGCTAGTTCATGTTTTGTCTATGTACAAGAAGTAATAATAAAGTTCAGTTCCTTTTTCCACGACCTACAGACTGTCTGCCTGTAATTTGTTTAGCTCCAAAAGCTTATGTCTAACAGGTTATGGGCCCAGAGCATGTTACAGAAGCCCAGGATATAATACAGATCACCCCTGGATATAGCCAGATACAGTGAGCTAGAGCAATTCAGTGCAGAAGACAGCAACAGAAAGACAAACAGCAGTAATGGCAGCTGCCATGCCCTCAGCAAAATTTTCCATTGCAAATCTGACAAATCAGAACTACCAATCTTGGAAATTCAAGATGAAAATGCTGCTTATAAGAGAAG
Source organism: Rana kukunoris (assembly GCA_029574335.1). Lineage (NCBI taxonomy): Eukaryota > Metazoa > Chordata > Amphibia > Anura > Ranidae > Rana > Rana kukunoris. The sequence continues at coordinate 41,859,173 of CM056057.1, forward strand.
GTACGTGGAAATGCATAAATGAACAAAGACCTGCACAGCCCACAGAGGAGTGGTTAGACAGAGATCAGAAGGCGCAAAGCACAATCTCCCTGTGCATAGATGATGATCAAATCATACATATATGTAACTGTCAAACTTCTAAAGACATGTGGGAAGAGTTACAGAAAGCACATGAAAGAGTTAATCTCAGCAATAAACTGTATTTAATCAGAAAGCTCTATCAGACTAAGCTACAGAAAGACCAGGACATGCAGGACTATATAAGACAGACCTTAGAGATGGTGGAGAGACTACGAGGGATTGGAGAAGAGATAAAGGATTTTCATGTTGCAGCGCTATTATTAAGTGGACTTCCTGAAAGTTATGAGACACTTGTCACAGCACTAGATGCACGTCCAGATGATGATCTGACACTGGAATATGTTAAAGGCAAGCTTGTGGATGAATACAAGCGCAAAACTGAAAGCATGAGTACTGTGAGTGTGTGTTCAGAGACGGCTTTAAAGACAAGATACAAAAATAAACACAGTAACGTGCAGCTAGAAAAGCGGGAATGCTTTGTGTGCAAGAAACCAGGACATCTAAAAGCAGATTGTAGAATCTGGAAAGCTAGAATGCAAAAACAAAGTGCATTCCAACAAGCTAAAAATGTCATAGAAACAAAGGAGTATGCATTCGGATCCAAAAATGGTGTCACCTGTGTGCAAGCATGGTGTGTGGACTCAGGCACTACAAGTCACATGACAAATGACCGAAGTTTCTTCGCTCAGCTTGATGAAAGCAAAACAGAAGGGATAACTACAGCTAATGGACAACTCATGAAATCAGTGGGAATAGGAGATGGCTTTCTATACTGTTCTATCTCTCCAGATATCACTAAAAAGATCCATATGAGGAATGTTCTGTATGTGCCAGATCTTGAAAGCAACCTTTTGTCAGTAAAGAAACTCACTAACCAAGGCAATGTAGTCACATTTCAGGGTGACAGTTGTATCATAACAAAAGGGGATTGCTTGCTTGCAAAGGCTAAAATCATAGATGAACTATATCAGTTGAACTGCAGTGAAATGGTTAAAATAGCCAAAGAGGATAAACATTCAAACTGCATCCACACTTGGCACAGACGATTGGGACATAGAAATTCTGATACAATAAAGAAAATAGTTGAGAATAACTATGCAAGTGGTATTAAGATTAATCCATGTGATCACACAATGATTTGTACCAGCTGTATTAAAGGAAAAATGGCAAGGACACCTTTTCCCAAGCAGACCAACAGCAAAGTTCAAAAACCTCTGGACTTAATACATTCAGATCTTTGTGGTCCAATGAAAACTATGACTCCAGGAAAGAAAAAGTACTTCCTGACCTTCATTGATGATTACTCCAGATATACCACAGTATTTCTACTTCACAATAAGGATGAAGTGCCAGAGAAATTAGAAAAATATCTCGCTCAAGTAAATAATATTTTTGGCAGAATGCCCAGAGTACTACGAACAGACAATGGCTCAGAATATACAAGTGGTAAAACACAAGCCATTCTCAGGAAGCATGGAATTATGTTCCAGACAACAGTTCCATATAACCCGGAGCAAAATGGAGTTGCAGAAAGAATGAACCGCACACTGTGTGAAAGTGGGAGGAGCATGCTATTTGATGCTGATATGCCAACTACATTCTGGGGAGAAGCTATCACAACTGCATGTTATCTTCAAAATCGTTTGCCGGGAAAAGCAACAACAAAAACTCCATATGAACTATGGAACAAAAGGAAACCAGATTTAAGACACATCAGAATTTTTGAAAGTAAAGCCTATGTACACATTCCAAAAGAAAAACGTACAAAATGGGATGCATTTGCAAAAGAAGGTGTACTTGTGGGGTACAGTGAATCTCAAAAAGGATACAGGATTTTACATCAAGACACGAACAAGGTAACAGTCAGCAGAAGTGTGATTATTGATGAAACTTCTATGTGCTCAAAGTTTGAACAACAGACACAAACTATTCAAACTGAGAAAGAATCAACATCAGTCACTCAAGAAAATAAGGAAAGTGATACAGAAATAGAAATTACTGCAGAAGAATTAAAACCTGAATCTGAACCAGAAATACCTTCAGTCATAAAATCAACCAGAATCAATAAAGGTGTTCCAGCTGAACGTTTATCTTACATAGCTCGCAGAGCTGTTCAAACTGAACCAGGTTCATGGAAAGAGATGCAGAAACTGCCAATGCATGAGAAACAAGTATGGAACAAAGCCGCTGATGAAGAAATGACATCACTCGAAGATCTCCAGACATGGACACTTTCAGAGCTACCTCAAGGTAAACATGCCATAGGATGTAAATGGGTTTTTAAAACCAAATGTAACTCTGAAGGGAAAGTCTGTCGGTACAAGGCAAGGCTGGTTGCTAAAGGTTACTCACAGAAGTTCGGTGAGGACTATGATGCTACTTTTGCTCCAGTTGCTAAACAAAGTACTTTCAGAACACTAATGACAGTGGCTGCCATGCGTACAATGATTGTGAAACATCACGATATTAAGACGGCTTTTCTTAATGGTGATATTGAAGAAGAAATTTACATGTCACATCCAGAAGGATATTTGAAAAAGGGACAAGAGCATCTTGTCTGCAAGTTGAATAAATCTCTTTATGGCCTTAAACAATCAGCTCGAGCATGGAACCTGAAGATTAATCAAGTTCTACTAAATAAAGGATTTACAAGAAGCAAAGCTGATCCGTGCCTATACGCTAAACAAGTAGACACTGAGTGGATGTATCTGCTAATTTATGTTGATGACCTGATCATTGCTCACAAAAATAACAATGAAATTGCAAAATTAACAGGAGTACTCAACAAGCACTTTGAAACTAAAGACCTAGGTGAAGTGACATATTATCTTGGAATTGACATCCAGCGTGAGAAAGATGGAAGTTTCCTGTTAAATCAGAGTGCAAAAATTGAATCTATTCTTCAGCAATTCAACATGACAGAGGCGAAAGGAGCAAGCACACCTATGGACACAGCCTATCCAAAGTTAGAAGGAGAAGATGATCTTCTCACTTCCAATGAACAATACAGACAAGCAGTGGGGGCACTTCTCTACATTGCAACCACTACACGTCCAGACATTGCAGCCAGCATGTCTCTTCTTTGCAGGCGAGTTGATAAACCACGTCTAAGAGATTGGAATGCGATCAAAAGAGTTATGAGATATCTGAAACAGACAAAAGACTTAAATTTGAAACTGTCAGCAAGTGGTGATTTAAACCTTGTGGGATATGTGGACTCCGATTGGGCAGGTGATCACAGCACACGCAAATCCACAAGTGGTTACTTATTAAAATTGGGAGACAGTCCTATATCATGGTCCAGTAAGAAACAGATGTCAGTGGCATTGTCCTCTACAGAAGCTGAATACATATCTGCAGCTTATGCCAGTCAAGAAGTTGTGTGGTTACAACAATTACTCAAGGGTCTTGGAGAAGCAACATCAGAACCTACCGTCTTATTTGAGGATAATCAGGGTTGCATTAAGCTTGCAACAAGTGAGAAGATTAATGGAAGAACCAAGCACATCGATGTCAGACATCATTACATTCATGACTTAGTTGATCAGAAAGTGATTGAACTTGTGTATTTTGAAACGGAAAAAATGATTGCTGATGTTTTGACAAAACCACTAGCTAGAAACAGATTTGTTGATCTTAGATCAGAATTACATTATATGATCACTAGATGGCAGTGTTACGTTTGCTAGTTCATGTTTTGTCTATGTACAAGAAGTAATAATAAAGTTCAGTTCCTTTTTCCACGACCTACAGACTGTCTGCCTGTAATTTGTTTAGCTCCAAAAGCTTATGTCTAACATATAGATTGATAGATTCAGCCAAAATGACACCTGCAGGTAGGTGGGGTGCAGCATGGTGCGGCGGCAATAACACACACAGGCTAAGTGCAATTAAAGAACTTTGGGAAGGCCCAGTGGGAAGGAAGCCCAACCGGGAACACTCACAGGTCCAACAATCCATCAGTGTGTAGAGCGCAGAATTCAGCTGAACCGACAGCGCCTGTTGAGAGGGGCAGAATGTTTTTCCCTGCCGCTGATTCTTTCCCTACCAGGGGGGGGGGGGGACTTGTCCCTACTCTACCCACTCAAAAAATGTGCATCAAACCTAAGAACCAGGGCTGTAAGAAAGCTCTGTCTGACCCAAGATGACTTCTAGAGTCAAGTGGGACAGCAGTATCCAATGGGATAGCTTTCCCAATGACCCAGGAAACCATAGAGGAACCAAGTTCCTTTTGACTTTCCAGTAGCAGTGTTGTTGCAGAAGAGCACCACCTACAAGACTGCACTAGTAGACTGCACCTGCCTACATGTACTTTTACATGTACAGTATGGGCCAGATTCTCAGCGGCGCTACGACGGAGTATCTCAGATACCCCGTCGTATCGCCGTTTTTTTTGGCTAGTATCTATGCGAGTGATGCTTAGCATCACTTTGGCATAGATACGCTTCAACATCCGACAAGTGTAATACCATTACACTTGCGGATCGTAGTTGTAATGACAACTCCGGCCACTAGGTGGCCTTTACGTTGTTTTCTCATTTGCCTATGCAAATGAGGCTACTACGCCGATTCCCGATCGCTTTTACGCCGCCCCGTCGTCGCGTACGTCGTTTACGAACTCGTAAGGTTACCCCTGCTTCTATGAGGAGTAACCTTACGAAGTCCCGTCGGATGCCGTCAGGTGCCGTCGGATGCCATGTTAAGTATGGCGTCGGGTCAGCGTCGGCTTTTTTCATCGCTTACGTCGTTTTACTAACTCGTTCGCGAATAGGGCATTGCGTAGTGACGATCACGTCGTTTTGACGTCGTTTTCAACGACGCTTTCCGACTTGAGCTGTAGCATGCGCACTGGGCTTTTTCCCCGTCCGGCGCATGCGCATTCGTTCGATGTGGGGGCGCGCTTAATTTAAATACAAGCCGCCCCATTTGAATTACGCGGGCTTACGCTGGGCGATTTACTCTACGCCTCCGCAAACTACGGAGCAAGTGCATGGAGAATACAGCACTTGCTCTAGTACGATGCGGTGGCATAGTGTAAATGGCTTACGCTACGCCGGCGATTTTCTTAGAGAATCTGGCTCTATGTGTATGTTGCCCAGATTAGAGGACAACCCAATTAACTGTCTTTCTAAGGTTGTTTCAAGGAACACATCATTTCCTCTGACTATAAACCTCAATGTTTTGTTATTTTAAAGTATTCTTACCCTCAAATATATGGTATTTTTCATGTATTTTCATGTGTATGTATAAAAGACTTGCATGTAGGCAGTTGCAGGTTTTCCTTAGTCCAGTAGGTGCCACTGTGCCATTATACAGTTTGAGTGGAGTCTATAGAGGGAATTGCTCTTTAATGGACTCTGTAATGCCTCGTACACACGGTTTTCGCGGCAGGAAAAGTGCCATGAGAGCTTTTGGCCGGGAATTCCGGCCGTCTGTATGCTCCATCGCGGTTTTCCCGACAGGAAAACTGCAGGGAAAAAAAAGAGAACATGTTTTCTTGTTTCCCACCGGGATCCCCGTGTGACTTTTTCCCGTCAGGAAAACTGGTCGTGTGTATGCTTTTCTGAGGGGAAAAAAACGTGCATGCTCAGAATCAAGTATGAGACGGGCGAGCTAATTCTGGTAAAACTAACGTTTGTGATGAAGACAGTACATTCGTCATGCTGTAACAGACTAAAAAGCACAAAGACTGAAAAGCGCAAATCTTCTCTCACCAAACTTTTACTAACACGAGGATCAGCAAAAGCAGCCGTATGTATGCAAGGCAGGCTTGAGAGGAATCCCGTCTGGAAAAACGTTGTTGTTTTTTCACGCCAAGAAAAACCGTTGTGTGTACAGGGCATCAGTGTCTTCCATGTAGCAGCTGTCTGATTGGACACTGCATCTTTTGGTGACCTTTGGCAGAGGAAACATTCTCGTATCCCGATTAGTGAAGTGGGGCTCTTCCCAGCAGTGACTGTCCCAGAATAACGCAAACTGTCACCACTCCAGAAAAATCATCCTCCCGTAATACAGGCCCAAGCTTGGTGATACTGTACAATTACTAACTGGTATATTGAGATACTGTAAAAATGCTAACAGCTATATTGCCTGAATACCAGTACCTATTGAAACTGTCTCGTCATTGAAGACCCTATTACAATATACACAATAAATTCGGGACTGCGAGTGTGATATCTTCCAGACTGGGTGCCCAAGCCCTAGGCCCAGCCTTCATACAAGTGTTCATTTTAAATTCTCTCTCATAAAGATTACAGTGCCCTTATTGACAGTGGCTTATCTGATAACTCTTGTGGAACTTCTTCCTTTGCTGCATCTGTAAAATCCTTCTTCAGTGTGGACAGAGTTAAAATAAATATAGTCACAGACACACAAAAGTGCAGTAGACATCTTTAAGAAGACTACTTTACAATACTTGTCTATGGGGTACAGTACAAGGGTCGGCCATTTTTGCTGGGTCTGGACATAATAGAATACGAGGATTGGCTGATGCAAGAGGAAGTGTGTCTGCAGGCTGGTGAGGAGAAAGAGAAGAGGCCAGATTCGAAGCAAGCAGGTGTTTGGGAAAGGGACTAAGCTGCTGCTTCTAATAGATGAACATATCCCTGCCATAGCTGACCATAATCAGGCGAGACCTCAGGGAGATAAAGAGTCTGAAAAAACTTCTCCCTGTGAGGGTGTGATTTGGATGCCTGGTGAGACCAGACTACTAAAGAGCACTTCCACCACTTCTAAGGAAGGAAAATAAAGATTGTATCAGCAGGATTGAAAGAGAAAAATCACAGCAAATTGTATCCCTGTCTGACTTGAACTAGACTTTTACAAAACCAGAGCACATGTCCAGAGATGCAGAAAAAGGTGCACTGAGTCTGGAAAGAGACTAACATTGTACAAGTTCATCTGTTGTCTGTTGTGCTTTCATCAAGGGTCCCAACTTTGCCAGCTAACATTTCTTTCATCAGTCACTGGCCAGTGGAATAAGTTAGAACTATCCTTATATACAGTCGTAGGCAGGGGCATTGCTAAGTCTACAAATTATCTGTGGCTAGAGCCCATAGCATCGAAGAAAATAAAGTCATACACATGTATACAATATACATGTGTGTGTATAAATATATAAACTATTATTTAGTATCATTACGTCAGGTTACCCAAAGCCCCCCTCATTACATCAGGGTCCCCAGAGAGCTTGCCACGTCACCTGCCACCAGATGTGGATTGTTACATACAGAGAGTCTGGTGTATATACAGAGAGGCTGGGTATATACAGAGATGTTGGTGTATACAGAGAGGCTGGTGTATATTCAGAGAGGCTGGGTATATACAGAGAGGCTGGCTAGTACAGTTTTCCCCTCCCCCATGGTCTGTACTCACCTAGTCACCTAGGAGATTGTGTGAGAAGTCCAGTCCAGTCAAGTGGGCCATAGAACCGCTCCACATTTCCCTGCACAGAGAGAGAAACCCTGCTCCACAATTTCCCTGCAGAGAGAGAGAGAGACCCTGCTCCACATTTCCTTGCAGAGAGAGACCCCGCTCCACATTTCCCTATAGAGAGAGACCCCGTCCCCCTTTTCCCTAGAGAGAGATAGACCGATCCACATTTCTCTGCACAGAGAGAGACCCCGCTCCACATTTTCCTAGAAAGAGAGAGAGACCCCGTTCCACATTTCCCTGCACAGAAAGAGACCCCGCTCCACATTTTCCTGCACAGAGAGAGACCCCATTCCCCATTTCCCTGCACAGAGAGAGACCTCGCTCCACATTTCCCTGCACAGAAAGAGACCCCGCTCCACATTTCCCTGCACAGAGAGAGACCCCGTTCCCCATTTCCCTGCACAGAGAGAGACCCCGCTCCACATTTCCCTGCACAGATAGAGAGACCCTGCTACACATTTCCCTGCACAGAGAGAGACCCCACTCCACATTTCCCTGCACAGATAGAGACCCCTCTCCCCCCTTTTCCTGCACAGAGAGAGAGACCCCGCTCCACATTTCCCTAGAGAGAGAGAGAGAGACAGCTCCACATTTCCCTAGAGAGAGACCGCTCCACGTGTCCCTAGAGAGAGAGAGAGAGAGACCGCTTCACATTTCCCTGTACAAACAGACCACACCTCAAGAAAAATCGATTGATTCCCGTATCACCACGAGTTGAAAAAAAAACTGACAGGTCCAGTTGGAGCCGCTAAGCACTAGCAAAAGTGACCTGAGCATGGATCACTTTTCAGCAGAGTGACAGTGTCTGCTGCAAGTGTGTACAAGCCTTTGCAGTGCTTACAGTATGTACACATTTTTCATTAGCCACAGTCCCATAGGCTTCTTTAAGGTTGTGCGTTTTTGAGGCATTCTTTTTAAAGGGCATCAAAGATGCAGCATGCAGACGTTTTTTGTGCACTTTCAGAAAATGCTGCAAAAATGTGCAAACTAATAGAAGTCTATTGGACTGAGGGGGTAAGTTGCAGGAAGACTGTGAAATCATCAACACTGCAGCCAGACTGCGACACACCAGTGGGATCCCACTTCATATTACATAAGACCAGGTAATGCACAAACTGCTGATAGAAACCTCCTTAGCTGCAGAGAGAGAGTGGGGGGGGGGGGGGATGGGATGAGGCCTTTCACAATTCACTCACTTGAAAGGAAGGACCCAGCTGAAAGCTCACTGGCACCATCACCATCCTTCATCCAGAGCATCCCATACAGGACACCGACTAAGCAGTTTAAACGTTCCCGCCCACACATCCTATTCACAGATGGAGCACACGGGTTGCCCAAAGTGTGGGCGGGTATAGTGAGAGAAGGGGCTGGAGGGAGGCAGAGCAGATCCACCCACTCTGACAACAACTGCACACTTCTGGGATGTTATCCAGCCCTGCCAGCCTCCCTCTGTAATCGCTCAAGCAGTAACACTCGCCTCTCGGCCAACTACAGAACTGCACATGTGCAGTTCCTAGCTGACAGCAGATCGGCCTTTTTAACAGGAATCAGAGCGGCCTGGGGGGGGAAATTGCACCTCTGCCCCCCGGCCCAACCCACCCCTGCTCTAACTGCAGGACTGGCCCTGGACTCAGGCCTATGGGCCCCAGATTCAGGGCTCCAGCCTCAATAACCATCCCCTAGTGATGCCACTGGCAGTCTGGGAGCAAACTCCTGGGCAAAGCCATATGGAGGTGACCTCTGTGCTGGGTACTATGCCTAGGGTTGCCACCTTTTCATCAAGCCAAACACGAACACTTTAGCGGCGCACAGCAATTTTATTTTTTCGGAGTTTACACTATAGTATAGTAAAATACCTGGGAAACCTTTGGATGCAATAAGAAGAGTAGTATTGCAGCTTGTGTAGTGTTCCGTGATGAACAGTGGGTGTGACCAAATTGTGTTAATAATGGGAGAAGCTTAAGGAATATAGTTAAATCAAACAAGGTCAGTCTTCCCCCAGTACAGTCCCCCCTAGGTCCCTCTGTCCCCCAGTAAATCTCCCCCAGTTCCCTCTATCCCCCAGTATAATTTCCCCAGGTCAGGGTGTCCCCTGGTATATCTCCCCCAGGTCCATCTGTCCCCAGTATAATCTCCCCAGGGCAGTCTGTCCCCCAGTACAGTTCCCCCCAGGTCAGTCTGTCTCCCAGTACAGCCCCCTGGTCAGTCTGTCCCCCAGTATAACCCCCCTAGGTCAGTCTGTCCCCCAGTATAATCCCCCCAGGTCCACCTGTCCCCCAGTATAATCCCACCAGGTCCATCTGTCCCCCAGTATAATCACCCCAGGTCAGTCTGTCCCCCCCCAGTACAATCTCTCAGGCCAATCTGTACTCCAGTTAAAGTGCCTCCCCACCAATATAATTAAAAGCACTGGAAGCTGACAGGAGGGGGAGGGGGATAGTAGGACTGGTGCTACAGGGCTGCCACTGCTCTGTCTGGGTTCCAGGTGGACTAAAACCCAAACACAGGATCTTAAACCCAGACTGTCCAGGTGAATCCTGGACAGGTGGCAACCCTAGCTATGCCCCTGGAGCAGAGAGGAGAAGGAGAGAAGCCTTTAGAAATTAATTCCAGCTTTAAGGTCTCAGCTATGCTTAGCTGAGGACATGCCAGGGCAGGAATCAGCCCGAGTCCTGCCCTGGAGGAAAGGTACATCTTGGAGTTATGCAAGTTAACCAGTAGCACACCACTTCTCAATGACTAAACTTAGTGTAGCCAGGTGCAGTTCAAGGCAGCCAGACACTGTGCTAATATTATTTCTACTTTTACTACTACTACTTTCACTGCCACTCTCATCGCTAGTAGAAATACAGGACATTGCATCCTACAGTCGTGCAATACAGCATCAACCTTTTAAACTTTTACTCATTAGGCTTCTTTCCAGCAGCAAAAATGTGACCGGGATCCTTTATTCAGTGGAGTACAGCTGTTCTGACTTAGGCAAAAATGATGCCTTATGCCTCGTACACACGGACGGTTTTCTCGGAAAGAAAACTGCTGACAGAGCTTTTTGCCAAGAAAACTGGTCGTGTGTATGTTTTCTCGTCGAGAAAACTGCCAGGAATCTCTACGAGAAAAATAGAGAATCTGTCTCTATTTTCTCGTTGGGATTCATGTTGAGAAAACTGTGTGTGTGTATGCGGCTACAAGCTTACGTGTCCTCCAGTAAGCATGCACATGCTCAAGGTAGTGTAGGGTAAAGCAAGATGACGGCGATGGCATCGAATGTGACGAGCGCATGCTCGTTGTGTCGATGATGTCAACGCTTTCTTGCCAGTCAAAAGAACAGCGGTTCTTTTGAATGTGCCGTGTGTACACTCGGCTTTGCAAGAAAAGCTTGCCAGGAATCTCGTCGGGAATAACAAAGTTTTTTCCCCGACGAGATTCCCGGCCGTGTGTACGAGGCTTCACTTGTCTGAAGTCCCGTGGCATGCCTATATCATGGATCCCAGGGAGTTTCAGGGCTGTGTATAACACACTGCACACGCACAGTATAGTATCAGTTGAGTTCACATCCTGCATATAAGGACTTCTATGGTGGGGGTATTACTGCAGTAATGTCTATTACTGCAGTAATTATTTATTAGTCACTGTGTACTTTGTAGGAACAGGGTCCACCATTACGGTCATTGTACCAAATTGGTTAGACTTTTTTCATTTGTTTGTGCAATTCATTAATAAAGCCCTTAGCTTTTTTTACAGCTATATCATTGTTAACCCACCCCTTAATTGCTTTCTATGGACATTTCTTTGTCCCTCATTTTTGAACATAGTATCATTGAGTGGCTAGCTGCTAAGACCCAGTAGAGACACCACAAAGAAGATGGCAGTGAAGGCAGGGCCGCCATTAGGGGGGTACAGGCATTACACCTGTAAGGGGCCCGGGGGTCCCCAGGGGCCCGGATGGGAACCACCCTAAAAAAAAAAAAAATTTTTTAATTTTTTTTATTTTTTTTAAAGGCTCCGAAGGTCCCCAGGGGCCCGGAGGCCACTAAGGGCCCCAGATGGCAAGCCCTTTTTTTTATCAAAAAATATATATATTTCAAAAAAATATATATATTTTTTTTATATATTTTTCTTTTACTTTTTATTAAAGGGCCAATTTTTTTTCTTTTATTTTTTTAGAGGTCCGGAGGTCCACAGGGACCTGGATATCTCCAGGGCCCCAGATGACAACCCCCCCCCTTTTTTTCTAAAAAAAATGTTTTTTTTTTATAAATTTTTATTTCTTTTATTTATATATATATATATATATATATATATATATATATATATATATATATATATATATATATATTATTATTATTATTAAAGGGCCCAGAGGTCCCCAGGGCCCCATGTGTCAAACCCCCTTTTTTTATAATTGTTTATTTTTTTTATTTTTTATACATTTTTTTTATATATTTTTATTTTTATTAAAGGGCCCAGAGGTCCCCAGGGCCCTGGAAGGCAACCCCCTTGTTTTTTAATTTTTTTATATAAATGTTATATTTAAAAAAATATATATATATATATTTTCTCTCTTTTTTCTTTTTATTTTATAAAGAACACAGAGGTCCCCAGGGCCCCGGATGGCTACCCCCCTTTTTTATATATATTTTTCTTTATTTCTTCTTTTTGTAAAGGGCCCCCCCGCTTCTCAATTTGCGGCAGCACCCCCCCCCCGCTTCTCAATTTCATGCGGCAGCACCCCCTCCCCCCGGTTCTCTGCTCCAGGGGGCCCATGCCTGAAGCTGTGTAAGGGGCCCCAAAATTCCTGATGGCGGCCCTGAGTGAAGGACCTGGCAGTGAAGTGGATTTCACCAGTGACAGTTGGTCAGCCCTGGATTTGTTGGGGAGTGCCGACGGGGAACCCAGGAAGAGTAGGATTGGGGCTGCTCTGTGAAAAAACCCCAGCGCGGAGCAGGTAGGTACAGTATAACATGTTTGTTATTTTTATAAAAATAAAAAATGTAACCTTTACAACCCCTTTAATACAGGAGATGTGTTACTGGCCAGATCACCAGATGCAAACAGAGGGGAAAGCCTAAGATAGAAAACAAATGCAGCCACCACATCTAATGATTGGTAAGCTGCAATATAATACATTTTGGGTTTCGAGTTTAATACTGCTTTAATATTTAAATCAACTCTCCTCCGGGATGAAGTTCCTCATTGAGGTTTCTGAGCCTTTTACGATATATATATTTATTTACTAATTACATTCACAATTGTTATTCTATTGACTAAAGAAAAGCTGTTACATTTGTATCTAGTAAACAGGAGAGCACACATTGGGTGTATTTGCTAATCCTTGTCTTGAATGTTTTTAAAGAAAATAGAAAATTCTGTGTTGTGACTATTGCTAATTTGTTAGCCTTTATTTTCTAAGTCAACTGATAGTAACCTAGAAGATCCATGCATCTCATAGCAGATTGTTCACTTACTTTTCCCAGAAGAGTCACAGTGTCTCCTCCACGTAGTTGTAGAATGTTTCCCAGTAGAGGCAGGGGGATCGGACCTGGTGGAAGTTGTCCTCTTCTCCAAAGCAGACTTAGGCTCATGAAACAGAGAAGCCCGGTGACTGCTAGTGCAAGGAAGAGAGTGATATCCTCAGAGAAATACATGGCCAGTTCTGAGATCATCCAGAATTACCAGCCTAGAAGATCTGCAGATCCTTTTATGTACTGACTAACTGAATATCGAATGGGAGGGACTATCATGTAAATTTTGCAAACAGCATGTTGGATTACGTTGGCAATGGAACTGGGTAAACATTTTTTCAATCTGTCTAAGGAGAGCAAACTCCTAAAAACTGAGAGCCCAAAAGCAAGCATTTGTTATATTGCAGCTTACCATTTCTTTTAGAGAAACTTGCATATTGCAACTTACATATAGTGCCTGCGTTAGTTTTACTTTTTTATTTTTTTCTGTTTTATTCTATTCCTGGTGATCCCGTCAGTAAGCTGTCCTGCAGATGTAGCAGATGCTTACTATGATTAGCTTTTATTTATTTATGTAAAATGTTTATTCCAAAAGAAACAACTGTTTTCTATAACTGCTTAAAAAGTGTTAGCTGGAGTTTTGATTTAATTTGTTAGTGTATCTAAATCTGCAAATGCCTCTAACACGCCCTCCCCCAGACCGATGCTGCTGTCCAAAGGGTGTCCTATGTTCCTTCATCCAGAGTGGAGGTACTCTAATGCCTTGTACACACAATTGGGTTTCCCGGTGGTAAAAAGTCCGCCAGGAAAACAGAGGGGAAAACCGAGAACCTGCTCAGTACCTCTTTTTCCCTACACACAAACGGTTTCCCAGCAAAAAAAATGCCATGAGAGCTTTGGTCGGGAAACCCGGTCGTGTGTATGCTCCACCGCAGGTTTTCCCCATAGGTAAACTGCCGGCTTAAAAACTGCCAGGAATCCCAGCTAAAAAAAAAAGAACATGCTCTCGCTTTTCCCACCAGGATTCCCAACAGTTTTCCTGTCGTGAAAACTGCGATGGGGCATACACACGGCCGGTTTTCCCAGCCAAAATTTGTCATGGCAGTATTCCTAACGGGAAAACCGGTTATGTGTACGAGGCATAATACAGAAGGTGCGTTACTGGCCAGATCACCAGGTGAAAACAGTGGAAAAAGCATAAAACACAGAGGTGTCCTAGTAAGGTGGCATGGGAGAGGACAGCAGGAGAGAGCACTACTGGGCAAGTCTCCAGGGGGGAACAACAGGTCGCAGCCAAGAGGGCTGGTGAGTGACACACAGGTAGGAGAGGGCGGAGAGGCACGCCTGAGAGGACTGGGAGAGTGCAGTCTGGGATTGGTGCAGAGCCAGTGGAGTATATAAAGTAGCAAGGGCAGTGGAAAGAGGCAGCTGCGGCCAGGAGGGCTGGCAGGGCCTGAAGGTGTGGCACTGGGCTCAGTAGCCATGTAGACAGCTAGCACTGGGACTACTTACATATTTTCCTACACCAAAGGGGAATGTGGTCCCTGCCTGCAAAGGGCATTCACCTTAAGTCTGGCTGAGTCAGTGTCAGGCCTACAAATCAGTGCTAGCTGGTCCAGGAAGTGCCAACAAGTGATGTGCTGGAGGAAGAGAGAAGATTGTATATACCAATGTATATAGTTCAGTCCTAATTTTGACTTTCAATTAACTGGGCATCTCATAATTTCCCTATCCCTATCCAAGGTAATTCCCCTCAATAATAAAAAATAAAAAAAACAAGTGCAAGGACTCTTTCGTGTCTCTGGATGCCTGAAATTGTGCACCTGGCTGGGCAGGGTAACAGACGGCCCACAACACTCAGCAGCCCATTCGAGGGTATTCACTACAGGTCAAATAATTGAAAGGGAACAACCTAAAAAATTAAAGTGACCGGTGTTATTTTACTCTCCAACTGAATGTTAGACACAGACAAGGTATGAAATTCAGATTTAAATGTTGGCCTCCACTAGCCTCGCTTTTGGTGTACAATCTTACTGTTGCCCAAAAGTACTCACAGACACACCAGTGGAAATATAATGAATGGGATATATTCTATCAATCTATGCTTGACGGTTTTATGGGCTCAAAGCCCAAGGGAGAGAGGAATAGAGTTTGCAGGATACCAAACCAAAAATCTATCTGCTCAAATAAATAAATGATTTTAGCTCCTCTCACTGGTCCAAGGTAAGGTTATGCTATAAACAGGTACTAACAATTGTTTAATGTGTGCCTTTAAGCTGAGACCAGCAGTTCTTGAATGTGTGCTTTTAAGCTGTGGCCAGCAATGGACTCAGCAAGCTTAATGAATGTTCTCCCTTTTTTTAGCCAATGTCCTCTCTGCAAGGCCCTAGCATAAACCTATTTCCTATTTCCTAGGAAGCTGATGAGGCCTCCCCATGCAGCAAGGCCAAGGAGCAGAAATGCTCCTCACAGTGGACCCCCTCTCAAGGAAAGGCCTGTAAGACAAAAAAAAAACTTCTAGAAGAATTTTTATCTCCTTCCATAGCCCTTCTCACTGGCCTAAACCTCTGATTGGCCAAGGAGAAAAATATTTGTAGCACCCTGTCTTAAAAAAGGACCACTACCTAAATCTCGTTGTGCCGGGTGGTATTCAACCCAGGCTGATTTGTAGTTTAGTTCTTCACTTGGTCTTTCCCTAAACTCACTGGTACCATTTTGTTGTGATTCTTAAATTGCAGGCAGAATCGTGTGATTCTGTCCATGATTCCAAGACAGTCAGGTGTGAATAGGCCTCTCTGCAAGGCCCTAGCATAAACCCATTTCCTATTTCCTAGGAAGCTGATGAGGCCTCCCCATGCAGCAAGGCCAAATAGCAAAAATACTCCTCGCAGTGGACCTCCTCTCAAGGAAAGGCCTGGAAGGCAAACAACCCTTCTAGAAGAATATTTATCTCCTTCCACAGTCCATTTCACTTGCCTAAACCTCTGATTTGCCAGGGAGAAAAATATTTGTAGCACCCTGTCTTAAAAAGGGACCACTACTTAAATCTCGTTGTGCTGGGTGGTATTCAACCCAGGCGGATTTGTAGTTTAGTTCTTCACTTGGTCTTTCCCTAAACTCACTGGTACCATTTTGTTGTGATTCTTGAATCACAGGCAGAATCATGTGATTCTGCCCATGATTCCAAGACAGTCAGGTGTGAACAGAGCCTAAGCCAGCATCACGGTTCGGAAATATATGGTTAAAGCTTGAACAAAGATGCCTCTATTTGTCAGGGTTAGTTCTGTCAACTCTGCGAGAGGTAATAAAAAACTGTAATTGTTACATTCACATGTTACTTAGATACATTAAAAATATATCTGATGAGTTAATTTTCATTTTAGGGGAGCTCTACATAACAGGATTACTAGAGGAGCAAAATACAAATCATAAAAGGATACAGAAAGTCAACCTGATGGTACTGTAGGATGGAGAAGTCATAATCGACCTCAGTGGACAAAAACGGGGGAGCTTTGTAAGCGTTTTCCTTCTAATTTTTTTTTTAATTCAAAGCAGTTGCAAACCACTGCACTTTTTCTTTTTTTTCTTACCTGCAAAGAAAAGGCATAATGTGCTAGCATCGCATACTAGTACATTATGTGAAACTTACCTCAAAATGAAGCCTTCCAGTGATGCAATGTCATCGCTGGAGACAGCTTGCATCTTCACCCATCTTGCTTTCCAGGTTTGTGACTGGCCAGAGCCGCGATAACGTCACATGTGCATGGGAGCCGCCAGGTCACAGCAAAGGCTCTGAAGAAATGGCATGGATGGCCATTCCTTCAGCGTTCATGTGCCAGTAATTTCACTGGCTGCATGTACAGTAAATATCTCCTAAACTGTGCATGTTTAGGAGATATTTACACTACCCATGGACTGGCCACCGGGACTACCGGGAGATTCCCAGTGGGCCGCTGGCTCAGTGGGGCGGTCGGAGGTCCGTGGCGATCTACCCGTCAATCACCGACAGCTGGCGCCTGATGGGTAGATCGAGATTTAGAGAGCATGCAGAGTAGCGCAGGAAGCGTGTGTAATATGTTTTCTCTCCTGTCACGGCACTCACACTCCCCGGCGGCCCCTCCTCTCTCCTCATCCATCCTCAGTTGCTTGTGACATTATCTGGGATGGACGAGAAGAGAGGAGACGCCGCCGGGGAGCCGAGTGAGTGCTTTGACAGGAGAGAGAACATATTGCACACGATTCCTGTGCTACTCTGCATGCTGGCTGGTAAACGATGTGCACCCTAATGTGCCATGTGCCCTGGTGTGCTATGTGCCCTGATGTGCCCCGTGCCCTGATTTCCCCCGATGTGCTGTGCCTCAATGTGGTGTGCCCTGATGTGCTGTGATGGGCCCTGATGTGATGTGCCCCATGCTCCGATGTGCTGTGCCTCAATGTGGTATGCCATGTACCTGTTGTGCCCTGATGCGCCCCGTGCCCTGATGTGCCCCGTGCCCTGATGTGCTGAGCTATGTTCCGTGCACTGATGTGCACTGTACCCTAATGTGTTGTGCCCTGGGCTGGTCTGAATGAAGTCCAGGGCCACATTTTTGTCCCAGTCCAGCCCTGACACTACCTATAGGTAAGCCTTATTATATGCTTACCGTCAGGTAAAATTTAAAGATGGAAGTTGACTTCCTCTTTAATCTTGTATATCAATTGTAGAATCGAAGCTGGAACTTACACTGCATATATTAAATTCTGAAGACTTGGCCTCAGATGAACCTTTTTACTAGGCGTTCTGCCACCGATGACTCCCTGCTGGGAAGTGCTCTTCTTCAAAGCATTCATCCCAAATTAATTATCCAAATGACTTAACAGGATGCTTAAAGGGATTGTAAAGTCAGAAGGTTTTTAATCTCTTTTTGTTGATTAGAAAATAAGTTTTATTGAAAAAACAAGAAGAAATACAATATAACTGAACCACGAACATTCTTTACGTTATAACATTCCATGTAAAAGTAATTAGTAAGTCACTTAAACCACAGTTGTTAGGTAGAAAACAGTCAAATTAATCTTTTGACTTAAAAATAAAAAAGTAGTACATATGTATGATTTCCAAAATGTACTTTTCAGCAGTAGAAGGTTACAACAAAATAATAGAAATAATAAAACCCATAAGTAATAATAAAAGAAAAAAAAAAACTAACAAGATACCATACATGAAAAGAGTACGTTCCCATGTAACAACCCCTTAGTAGATGGATATCTCTCCTCTCAACATTATCCCTCTAATTATCTGTTCAGCGCCAGTTGATGTGATGCAAGACCTAGCCATTATTGCCATGAAGAGAAGATTTTTTAAGGAACCTTTTTGTGTATATATTTGAGTTTTTCCCAAATATTTACCTGCTCCACCCATTCTTCTTTAGTGGGCACTCTGGGAGTAATCCGATATCTGGCAATTAATTTGCGAGCCACATAAAGTAAGCACAAAATTGCCACATATACATTAGGGCCCGGATTCACAGACATCGGCGCATATTTATGCCGCCGTAGCGTATATTCTTTACGCTACGCCGACGCAGCGCAGAGAGGCAAGCACAGAATTTACAAAGCACTTGCTCTCAAAACTATGCTGGGTTTCTAAGGCGCAAGCCGGCGTAGGTGGAAGTGGGCGTGAGCCATGCAAATGAGGCGTGACCCCATGTAAATGATGGGCCGAGTGCCAGACAAGTACTTAGAACGAATTGCGCATGCGTCGTGTCGTGGCTGCATCCCAGTGCACATGCTCACAATCACGTCGAAACAACTGCCTAAGATAGGTCGAATCACTGCCTACGGTGTGAACGTAACCTACGCCCAGCCATTATTACATATATTTGAGGCGCAACCCATGCAAATATATGGACCAGGGAACACAAGCCGTCAAATTTTATGTAGTTTACGTTGTACGTGAATATGGCTGGGCGTAGATTACAATCACACCGCAGGCAGTGATTTGACGTATCTTAGGCAGTTGTTTCGACGTGATTGTGAGCATGTGCACTGGGGTGTACATGACAAAAAAAGCCATGAATACATATTGTCACTTTAATATACGCCCAAAGAGTTTTTAATAAAATAAATAGTTGGGAGTATCAGAGTATCAGATTGTAGATGAGGAAAGCCCTCCTCCAAATGAGCAAGAGCATAATAATCTGAATCTCCTGGTATAAGTAAGGCCCTAAAGGGGTCCACAGGATCCTGAAGCCCCCATCCCCCAATTATTGTACTTGATGCTATATAATAGGCACTAGAGTGTGGGACAGCCAGCCCCCCCTGATCCTTCCCCATTTGTAGAGAAGTTAAACTAATTTGGGCTTTTTTTGGCACCAAATGAAAATTGCGGAATTGTGAGTCTATGCGTAGGAACCACTTATGAGGTATCCAAATTGGGGAGTTATTAAATATGTACAGCAACTGTGGGGCCCCCACCATTTTTATTAAGTTAATTAACCTGGCTACTGATAATTGACGTTTACACCACGCTGAGGTTTAACTTTATATACTCATTAGAGTCAGAGGTGATCTGTATGCCTAGGTATTAGAAAGATGAAACCAGCTCCACATTCAGGCAATGTGAAGATTATGGGGTCAAGGGGTATCAGAATGGATTTGTTCCAGTTTATGGAAAATCTTGACAAACCTCTGAATCCATCAATAAATTCCGGCACTACTTGCAAGGACCCTTGTATGTCATCCAAACATAATGAGATATCATCAGCAAACAATGAGGCCACATGCGCTCTGTGATCTCTCTTAAACCAAACTATTACAGGGGAAGCCCGAATACAAGCAGCCAATGGCTCTAACGCCAGGGCAAAGAGCACAGGCAACAAAGGGCACTCCTGTCTAGTGCCCCTATGTAACACAAAGCCACTGTGCCATCAAACACAGACACTGTGCCCATCAAACGCAGCCACTGTGCCATCAAACACAGCCACTGTGCCCATCAAACGCAGCCACTGTGCCCATCAAACACAGACACTGTGCCATCAAACGCAGACACTGTGCCCATCAAACGCAGCACTGTGCCATTAAACGCAGATATTCTCAAAAAAAATAACTATATTTGTTTTTTACCAAAAAACATTTATCAGAGTACATATTGGCCTAAATATATGAGCGACGCAGTACCATATCGCAAAACAATGCTCTGGTCAGGAAGGGGGGGTAAATCTTCCGAGGCTGAAGTGGTTAAACAGGGACCTGGACAATGCCATACACAGTGTGTGAATGATAGTGTTGCTCACGAATATTCGCATTGCGAATATTCGCTACGAATATTGCATATTCGAGTATTCGCGAATAACTCGAATATTGCGGCGAATATTCGTATTTTTTCAAATGTATTTGTAAAACAGATCACATCCTAGTGATCTCCATCGACGTCTAAAAGCATTGCTGGTATGATTAGAGAGAGACCCTGGGCCGAGTAGCTGATGCGATTCTTTTATGTTAACATAAAAGAATTGCATCAGCTACTCGGCCCTTCTTTTGCATCAGAGCCAATCAGAATAACTTGAATATTCGGCAAAAGGAATATTGCGCGATATTCCTTTTGCCGAATATTCGAGTTATTCTGATTGGCTCTGATGCAAAAGAAGGGCGGAGAAGATAATCGCGCAATAGGAATATTGCGCGATTATCTTCTCCGCCCTTCTTTTGCCCCCTTATTCTCCTTTCTTTTAAGTAGAGTTAGTGTAGAGTTAGTGTTTAGTGTATATTAGTTTAGTAATACAGGAAATGATCTCCGTTTATGAGAATTTCGCAATCATTTTCGCATTAGCGAAATTTCGCCAAAAATTTTTTGGATAAAATATCACGAATATTCGATATTAGCGAATATTCGCGAACATTCTTCTATATATTCGCGCAATATCACGAAATCGAATATGGCGTATTCTGCTCAACACTAGTGAATGAGAGGGACTGTGTAGTGTGACATGCTGTGTATACAGTGGGGGGAAGTGTCTCAGTGTAGCACACACACAGACAGTAGAGATGTACAAACACACACTGACAGGTTAAGCCCTCTCCACCCCTCCTAAGGACTCTCATGATCCCCTCACAGCCCGTGTGATTTTTACAGCACAACGGCATTCTAAGCAGGCAGGTTAGGGAGAGGGGGAAGTGGAGAAAGTGAGTGAGAGGAAGTAACAAGCTGAACACACACTGCTGGCTTCATTTCTCACCTCTCTATACACTTGTTCCCGCTCCCTCACCTGACATTATCCTATGTGTACTAGAGCAGAGGCTGGCCGTCCCCCCTTCCAGACTTACTGTGTGATCACGGTCAGTCAGTGACACACCCATCGCTTCTGGCTGCTCCAGGGGAATTCAGTCCCATGCTGTGAAGGGTCAGGTGCCCAGAGTAGCGTCCCAGGGAGGTGAAAAATGTGTAGAAACTCCACCATGTTTTTACACGATGCCCAGTCCACAGCACAGTGAGCCAAAACCGGAAGTGACTCAGAAAAAGGTCCGCCCACCGTCCTCTGATCCCCACCAATAAAAATAAAGAACAGGCGGCCAGAAACCAATCATTTAAGAGTGGGAGTGTTTGTGGGCGCAATGCTTGCGCCCTGCACACCCCCTGAACAAGGGCAAATCAGCTTCCCAGCCTGCAATCAGCTGATTGCAGGCTGGGAAGCTTCCCATAGACCACCGCATGTCCGGCGCCTGGTCACTCTTAAAGTGACATGTAAAAAAAAAGCTGGGGGGGCGGCGCCCGAGCGCCCCCTATGGACGGGCCACCACTGCTCCACTGTCAGTGGAGCGTTAAGCATCTCCACATCCGGGGCCAATAAACTAGGCAACGAACACTCTTCTAAAAAATTAGCTATTTCCCTCTGGTAGGGTGTACTTTAGCCGAATAAAGATCAGTATAGAATAAATGAAACACTTGTAAAATGTCTTGTGTAATATTCCTAACAAGGCATTGAGAGTGTTTTATTCTAGTAATATAAGCTGAGGATTGTTGGCTACGTATCAACATCGGCAGCATATGCCCAGTGTTTTCTCCCTCCTCATAATGCTTTTGTTGCAGGAAAAATACATTTGTTTTCTACTAACTGAAGTTCTACTTGTCTGGACATTGACAGGGCAGCCAGCCATGCCCACTTAGTGTCTTATGAGGGTTTGGCAACATAAGCCTCCTCTGCGCTCCCAGCCTCCGCACATGTTTCCCAGGTTTTTGTAGAAGTTTTAATATTATTAATGAGATATATAAATGGACCAAACCACCCCCACATCCACTGAGTTAATATTAAAATGGAGAAAAGAGGATAACAACTCTGGGATGGGGTACGTGTCAGGAAACGGGGTCATCCAAAATGGGTTTAATTTCCAGCAAAAGTGCCTAGGAGAGGAGGGGAAAGTCAGCTCCACCCAAAAGAGGGAATGATCTGAAATATTTCTGGGTTCATATAGAGAGGAGGCTAGAAGATAGTGGAGTCAGCTGTTACCTAAACCAAGATCTAGCCTGGACAAACCATAATAGGTAGCAGAATGACAGAAAGAAATTGTAACTTCTGGGCTGTGCAGTCTCCACACATCACTCAAACCAAGTTCTCCTATCAGGCGAGAAAAGGGTGTGGGTCCTCCTGTAGGAGGATGGATTTTTAGAAGTAGAGGGTAATTTATCCCAATGGGAATACAGTAGGTTGCTAGATTCTCCCACCGCATTCTCTTCACCGCCAGGAAAATCGCCAGTATTTTGAGGACCTCGGCTGAGAATGGAGGGGGAATGTACACAGGACTACCTAGACCTCAAACATTCCAGGACAATATACGGACAATATTAAGTATAAGACGGCAAAAAGAGCAATTGGCAACCACCTGACAGGAAAGCACTCCCAACCCCCCCCCCCTCCCCCTGTCATAGCTATAGAAGAATACCCATGACATGACACTGTCTTTTTCCTTACATGGAGGGTCAGAAGATAGTCTTGGAGGCAGAAGCACAGTCAGATCCAACAGATAAGAGAGGTTTGATCCAGTTAGTCATCCATGAGTAGGTAAGTACAGTAAAATTTTAAATAAAAATAAAGAGGAAATAAATCCACAAACTCAACGTGGGGCAACTGGGCCTGCCAGAACATAACTTGTAGAACCACCTGTCCACGTGGGACATCCATGGTGGGGACAGTGAAAGTTCAAAGATGTAATAGCGAACTTCACAGCAGAGAATTCAAAGGACGAACCAAATACATTTCCATCTATATTCCGCCTAAACATTGGGTAATCGTAGGTAACAGCAGCTTAACCATTGTAAGAGGGATTGTACAAATCATCAAGTTGTAGCTGATCGTGGAGACATACAGGCACTTATCGATCTTTCCTACCTTTCGAGCCACTGGGATGCAGCAGAATGTTTTTAGAAGAAATGTGTCTCCCCTTTAGCCACCACCATAGCAGGTCACCTTATGGATAAAACACAGGATCTTTGGGGGAGAGAGCAGTAAGCATGTCTATCTACATCCGCAGCTCTGCCACACTCCAAGGTTTTTAATCTTAATGCATTCTATGCATCAGGATAAAAAGCCTTCTGTGTGCAGAATCCCCTCTCAGCCCCCCCTCCTCCAATACTTAACTGAAGTCCCTCTCTGTCCAGCCATGTCCACAAGTGTCTCAGCTGTCCAGCTAGCCAATCAGGAGAGAGAGGGGGTGGGGCTGGGTCGGGGGTCTGTGTCTGAATGGACACAGGGAGCTGTTACTCAACTCAGATGCCCCTATAGCAAACTGCTTGCACTGAACAGGAGGGAGGGAGGGGCCGGAATCACAGAAGAGGAACCCGAGAAGAGGAGGATACACTGCACTGCAACAGAGCAGGTAACAGAGCAGGTAAGTATTAAATAATTGTTATTTTTTATAGAAAGAAAACCTAGGCTTTACAATTACTATAATTTTTCTTATACCGAGTAAAAGAACCCTGACCTTATAAGCTTCCCCTCAGCTGTACCCCTAGTAGTTATACTGTAGAACGCAATCCTGAGGAGGCATTAATAGGGTTGTAAAGGTAAAAAAAATGTTTGTGCAGTCCTCCTTCACTTACCTCATCCTTTGATTTTGCTTTTAAATGTCCTTATTTTTTCTGAGAAATGCTCACATCCTGTTTTTCTGTCTGTAATTCCACACAGTAATGCAACACTTTCTCAATGGTGTGGAGAAAGCCTCTTGAGGGGGGAGGGGCGAGCAGGAGGGTCAGGATGCCCACTAACACACAGCTCCTTTTTCTATCTGCAAAGTAGAGAGTGTCCTGACACTACTGCTCGCCCCCTTCCCCCTCAAGAGGCTTTCTCCACACCAGGGAGAAAGTCTTGCATTACTGTGTGGAGTTACAGACAGAAGAACAGGAAGTGAGCATTTATCAGAAGAAATAAGGAGTAAAAAGAAAAACGTTGTTTTTCAGCATGTCCTAAAAACAAAGGCCCAGATTCACGTACATCGGCGCATTATCGGTCCGGCGTAGCGCACCGCCATTACGTTAGACTTGCGCCATCTAGCCGCGTAATCCCCCGATTCACGTAGCTTTTGCGCAGGAAATTGCGCAAGCGTAAGGTTTTTTCCAGAGGCGTAAGGAGGAGTAATACAAATTGGGAGGGACGTGGGCGTGTTACATTGAAATGAGCCGTGACCCCATGCAAATGAAGGGCCGGCCGGCTCGCGCATGCGCGCGTGAAGGAGACCATGTCAGCTCCGCTGTGCGCATGCTCACAACTCGGGAGCGGCGCAATCAGTGAAATTGGAAATGGACTAGGGCAACGTTGTGAACTACGCAAACAGCATAAATAGACACACACAAACGCACTTGCATTGCAAAAGTACATCCCTTTGTGTCCCTTCCCATTTAACCAAGTGCTTTTGTTCCTGTTGTTCGTTGCGGTGTGTTTTGTAGTTGTCAGATTAGTGTTCTGTGTGATCAAGTGCTTGTTGGTATATTTGTGAAAGTGTTTTTTGATAAGTGTTTGAGAGATTGTTTGTTTGATTGATATATTTCTGTTGTTTTTTTTTCTTGCTGTTTTTTTTGTTTATATTGTTTTGTGACAGTTTCTTGGTGAGTAGTTTTCTCTCTGTGTGTGTGTTTTTTTGTGATTGTTTGTGCTTGTTTGTGTGAGTGAATTTTGTTGACTGGGACTGATTGTTTTTGGAAGTATCCCGGTCTGGGATTGACAAAAAAATAAATGATCTCCGGCGTCAGGTGAAAAAAAAACTGGCCGCAATGCATGCCCATGCCAGGGGCACAGGAGGGGGCCCACCATGCCGTATTAGGCTTACAGCGACGGAGCATGTGGTGGCCCTGACCTTTCACCGGCATGAAGTGGAGGGCCTGCCAGGCTTTGACACAAGTCCGGTCCCCGTGGTGCCAGGTAAGGTTTTTTTTTCTATCAGGTGTGTAGCATGTGTGGGGGAGGGGGTGAAAGGGAATATGTGGCAAGTGTGTGGATCCTCCAACCTGTGAATGGTTTGTGTCATCCACAGATGTGCAGGAGGGTGCAGGGCCATCTGGCCTGACCGCTCCAACCCCAGGACAGCAGCCTAATGAGGCCCCCCCAACAAGGCTTCAGTCCGCGGAGGAGGTTCAAGAGGAGGAGGACGATCATGAGGAGGAGGACGATCATGAGGAGGAGGACAATCATGAGGAGGACGATCATGAGGAGGAGGAGTCAGGCACTGGACGAGTGGTTTGTGCGGACTCTTCCCCTCTGGCTGGCAGAAGCCTGCCCTCCTTAAGGGGGAGCCCCCCCCCTCCTCCCCCAACATGGCTCCCCTCACAAGGGCCTCCCCTTCTCCCCGCCCACAACCATCAGCTGGAGGCAGGATGTCATCCCAGAGCACCAGGGGGGCGCCCAATCTCCTGCCCGCCAGTCTGCGAAGGGACCAGGCCCTCCAGACCCGCCATCTGGGACAGCTCTGCCAGACTTTTGGGCGGGTGGGGGAGAGCCTGTCCTCCATGAAGGATACGCTGGGTAACCTGGACTCCCACTCCCGGGCTTTCACAACCTGCCTAAATGAACTGCAGACTACAGCAGCAGGCGTTGGGCAGGATGTGAGGGCCCTTACCCAGGCTATCCAGGCCAACACGGCAACACTTGGTGCTTCCCTGGACAGAATTGCCGTGGCCTTGGAGGGCAGGCCGCCAGGTGGGCAGATATCAGGGGCTGCTCCTCCTTCCCCGGGTTTGCCCCTCCCCCATGAGTCTCCCCTGAGGGGCCGGGGCCGTGGCCGGGGGCGCCCCAGGCGTGGCTCACGCAGAGGGCAACAATTTTTTCCCCCCCCTTTTTTTTTTTGCTGACATTTTTTGCATTTTTTTTTTTTTTTTTGCTGACACTTTTTTTTTTTTTTTGGCTGACATTTTTTTTACATTTTGGCTTGTGCATGCTGTTTGAATGTGGGGGTGACATTCCTGCTGGAAAAGGGGTGTCATCCTCAATTTTGGTGGATAAGGGTTCCCCAGGACCAGGGAGAAGTGATTCCCAGGTCCGTGTGAATGGTGTATGAATGTTCAGTGACATAATTGGAGCCTTGACGTGGCGTTACTGCTCACCAGTCGTGCATGGTGGACTGGTGCCAATCCAATTTGATGAGGATGTGGGGTGTGTGTGCTAGGGACCACAGTGGTGTGCATGCATGCATTCTCATTGTGCCATGATTAATGTGTGTGTTTAACGTGCAAAGATGCCCAATGTGAGCTGTCTCCTGACTGCTCTTCCCTCAGAAGACGGGGTATCCTCGGTTAGGGGTTGATTGTCTGGTTGGGGGGTCAGGTCATCACGTAGCTCAACCTGCAGGCCCTTCCTCACTGCGAGATTGTGCAGCATGCAACATGCAACGATGATATGGCACACGAAGTTTGGGGAATACAACAGTGTACCCCCAGACTTATCCAGGCATCGGAAACGTGACTTCAGGAGGCCAAAGGTGCGCTCCACCACTGCTCGGGTTTTGATGTGTGCTTGATTGTATCTTTCCTCCCCTGGGGTTTGGGGGTTCCGGATAGGAGTCATGAGATGGGGTCCCAGTGCATATGCAGAGTCACCTGGAAGGGAAAAGACAGGAGAATGTTAGTCATGCATGTGCCACTTGTGAGGTGTGCATCACGGGAGGGGATAGTCATGCCTGACACCCATGTCACTCACCAACCAGCCAGGTGTTCCCATACACGTTCTGATAGAATTCCATTCGGATGTGGCATTGATTGTAGATGTAGCTGTCATGGGTGGATCCGGGGTGTTTGGCACGGACGTGCCATATGAGGCCTTGGGCATCAACTATCACCTGTACGTTGATGGAGTGCCAATTCTTCCGATTGCGGTACATGTGCTCTGTCTCCAGGGGGGGCTGGAGTGCCACATGTGTGCAATCAATGGCCCCCACGGTACGTGGGAACCTGGCAATTCTGTAGAAATCTGTCATTGCCTTCAGCCGCAGGTCCTCAGTGGTGGGTTTGATGATTTGGTTGGCCAAGCGTGTGAGGAATGCAGGGACAACCTGGTGCACACATCTGCTCATGGAGGATTGTGACATCCCAGCCACCACTCCACTTGTACGCTGAAAAGACCCACTGGCAAGGACATGGAGTGTTGCCAGGACCTTGACCAGTGGCTGCACTGCTTGTGAGCGGTGTGTTGGGCTGGTGATGTCCTCCTGCAGGGTTGTGGTTAATTCCAGGATGGCATGAGGGGGGAATCTGAAGATGCGATACACCTCAGAATCACTCATGCCAAAGAGGTCTATGCGTGTGCGGTATACCCTCTCCCGTGCCATCCTCCGTGCCCTCCTCCTTCTTTGGTCATCTAAATTCACTAGTGCAGCTATGAGCGACGATGCCCCTGGCATGTTGGCAGTCAAATTGTAGTGCAACACGTGTGTGTGGTCTGCTCCTCAGTAACGGTGTTGCTTTCTGTGAGATGTAGACGTTTTTCAAAATTTAGACCAGCTTTTAGGTGCTCTAACTTTAGACAGGACATTTTGCTGTTGCGCACATCGCGTAGCCTGCGCAGCAACTGCGTTTTTTTGTGGATCCCCGCAACTCCCTCATTAGCATATTTGACTAGCAAATCAATGGTGTGTCTAGCGCATTTTTGCGCGGACGGATGCGTCTGTCTAACGAAATTACGCCGGACAAAAAAAAGTAGATTTCTGGCGTAAATCGTTTTCTGAATCGCGCGCATCTAAACGCACGCGCACATTTAGACTTACGCACGCGCAACACCAGTTGCGCAGGCGTAATCGCTCTGTGAATCTGGGCCAAAGTTTTTCCAACTTCATCATTAAAAACGTTGTTGACAAAAAAACATTGTTTTTGAAAAATGAAGAAAAAAGCATGGTGACGTACAAAAAATACGACGGCACTCTAAAGGGGAAGTTCTATTCGCCTTTGGGCTGCTTTTAGCTGATTCCTTGTTAGTAAAAGACGATTTGCGTTTTTTTGTCTGTTAGGCCGCGTACACACCACTAAATAAATCCGATCAAATCGGTCTGACAGACCGTTTTGATCGGATTTGTCTGCTGGGATATATTGGTTTGATCGTGTACACACGATCAAGCCAAAATCCCCGCCAGGCAGGCAGAGCGGTGACGTGGCGGTGACGTTGACGCCGCCACGTCACCGCACCAGGGAGTGAAAAACTTCCACGCATGCGTCGAATCCATTAGACGCATGTGCGGGCAGATATGTCCGCTGGTTAGTGTACTAACCAGCGGACATGTCGGACGGACGGGTTCCCAGCAGACAGATTGTAAAGCGTGCTTTAAAATTTGTCTGCTGGAAAAACCTGTCTGCTGAAATGGTCCGTCGTTTTCAGCAGATAAATTAGATCGTGTGTACGCGGCCTCACAGCGTGATGAATGTGCTTACTCCATTATGAATGGTAGTTTTACCAGAACTCCCGTCTCCCGTCTCATAACTTGCTTCTGAGCATGCGCGGGTTTAAAACGTCGTTTTTGCCCACACACTATCATTTTTTACAAGCTGAAAAATGAAATTTTTTAAAATGATGTGAAAAAAATGCAGCATGTTCGATTTTTTTTTTTCATTTTTCAGAAGATGAATAACAATGTGAAGCCCACACACGATCATTTTAAATGACGTTTTTAATGCCGATAGATGATCATGTGTACACGGCATTACTCTTTTTGCTCATTTAACGTCTCGTGATATTTCCAAGTTTACTATTGTGCAATATTTAATATTTTACAACTGTAATAGATTCAAATATGTTTGCTATTTAGAGATCGGGAACATTCAGTACATTTCAGTCTTAATGATGTCTGACATTTGAAAGTGGAGCGCAATAAATCTAGTCTAGAAGCATTAATTTCATCATTGCAAGAATAATCATATGCCGGCAAAATGCACCAAGGCTAGTCATATAAGAAACATAATATTACAATATTTCCCCTGCACCACAGAAAGATTATCTAATCTCTTACTCAAGAAGCGGCTGTTATACAGATACCCACTACAAACTAGACTACAAACTAAAGTATAACTACTCACTCTCCATTCTAGTTTTGGATAGAGTGGAGAGGGAGTAGAGCAGTGGTGGCTGGTGCTCAAAATTTTTTGGGGGGCGCAAACGAAAAAACAAACCAAAAAAAATAAAAACAATTTCAGCCTCGCTGTACCCATCAAATGCAGCCACTGGGCCCATCAAATGCAGCCTCTGGGCCCATCAAATGCAGCCACTGTGCCATCAATTGTCACCACTGTGCCATGCCATCAAACGCAGTCACTGTGTCATGCAATCAAACGCAGGCCACTGTGTCATCAATTGTCACCACGGTGCCATGCCATCAAACACAGCCACAGTGCCATGCCTTCAAATGCATCCACTGTGCCCATAAATTGTTGCCACTGTGCCATGCCATCAAACACAGCCACTGTGCCATCAATTGTCACCACTGTGCCATGCCAAACACAGCCACTGTGCCCATCAATTGTTTCCACTGTGCCAATTGTCGCCACTGTACCCTTTAATTGTCACCACTGTGCCACTTGCTGACACTGTGCCCTTTAATTTTTGCCACTGTGCCAATTGTTGCCACAGTGCCAATTGATGCCACTGTCACTGTGCCAATTGTCGCTGCTGTGCCTTGTAAAATGCCCCTTCCCGCCCGGCACTTGCCTTTCTGGGGTCAGCCATCCTCCTTCCACGTCCCTCGATGACCCTTCAGCCAATCAGGTTACCGGTAACCAGAACCGGTGAACCTGATTGGCTGAGACACCTGTCAGTTTTGTCCAAGGAACGCACCCCCCGGGCGTCCCTTGAATAAGCATCTAGAAGCCGATTACAGCCTGAGAGCTGTACTCGGAAAGCCTTCCACACAGCCAACCAGCTGCCGTTGTTCAGATGGCCGGCACTCACCATCCGGCCGGCCATCTGAATAGTCGGCGGCAGCGGCAATACATAGATTCTTGCAATGCAGGAATCTATGTATTGTATCAGTGGCAGTGCAAGAGCGAGAGGGGGCGGCGCTCTGGCGTGCTCTATGGACGCACCGCTACTGAAGTAGAGTAGCTGTAAGTTTTCATTTCTGCTTGTACTCCTTTAGGAAGATTCATCCTCTTTATTTGTCCTATTTACCGTTTCATCTAAAATTATAAATTAAAAGGAATATTTTTGGTTGTGCCCAAACAGTAATAGAGGGAAAATCTTCCAATGGGGGCACTAGTTCTGGTGACCCTTGTGACAGCCAGGAAGTCCCTCACATTGAAAGTTTTTTTTACTTCAATTTTTGACTACAGGAAAGGAAGTGAATGGAATTCTCCCCAATGGGACATTATCTTTGCAAACAAAAAAACCTGACAAGTTACTGTATAACCCTGAAGTTTTGCCTTTAGTTCTACCTTAAAAGAGAAGCATATGTTAAAAAAAATGTAATCGTACTTAACTCGGTGCATCAGCATCGGTCCGATGCTGCATCTGTCCCCTACTGCCTCTGCACTGAGAACCCAGCGATTGAACACTGCTGATCGCTCAGTTCTGACAGTTCCTCAAGCAGAGAGCTGTAGATTGTCAGTCACAGCTCTCTGCTCTTCTCCCTCATCGCTCATTGGAGTGCTGAGCTGTGGAGGGGGTGAGGGCAGCCAGCTTAGGCTCTCATCAGCTCGCTGATATCTGTGACGTCAGCAGAGAGCAGACTTCAAGAGGAAGTAATCGTTGTTTCCCTGCAAAGGTAAAGCATAATGGGCTGCTATGCTTTACATTAGGGTTGTCCAGATACCGATACTAGTATTGGTATCGGGACCGATACCGAGTATTTGCGGGAGTACTTGTACTCGCGCAAATGCTCCCAATGCCTAAATAGAATACTTTTTTTGTATTTATCAACATGCTCTGTTAACATTCTTTGAGTTTTTTACTACTGCGTGACAAGCAAATAAAACATTTTTACTAATTTTTATTCTTTTATAATGTCTTGAGTTAGAGTTCTTCATAATTCTAAAGAAAATATCCTTAGTCTGTATTGTGGTTTGAAAACTGTCACATGACATTTAAAAAAAGTATCGGTATTCGGTATCGGCGAGTACATGAAAAAAAGTATCGGTACTTGTACTCGGTCCTAAAAAAGTGGTATCGGGACAACCCTACTTTACATGCATTGCATAGTAGCCCATAATGTGTTACTTACCTGAAACAGAAGTCTATGATGTCACTGCTGTCCCCTGTTTCACGAAGCATCCATCTTCCACCCTCTTCCTTCCAGGTATCATAGCTCCGGCATTGTGATTGGCTGGAGCCACGATGAGGTCACTTTGTGGGAGCTGCCAGTCGCGGCACAATCTTTTTTAGAAACGCCACGATCGCTGTTTCTAAAGGTTTCTAAAGTGCACCTGCGCAGTTGTCTATGGCGCATGCACTGTAGACATTGGCGCCCGTCTCTTTTGTAAATATCTCCTAAGCCTTAAAGGGGTGTTCCACCCAAATGTAATGTTTATTAAAAGTCAGCAGCTACAAAAAGTGTAGCTGCTGGCTTTTAATAAACAGACACTTACCTTCTCCACGTTCCAGCGACGCGCCGAGCGGGGCTCCGCTCCTCTCCCCCCTCCCCGCCTTCGGCTTCACGGCCGGGCACCCACTGCGCATGCGCGTGGCCCGCCGCTGATTGGGCATGCGATCGTCTAGGATAATCGCCAAAGGGAGGGGCAGCAGTAAGGCGATTAGGCCTAATCGCCTTACCAGCCCCTCGGCGGAAGCATGAAGTGGGACAGGAAGTCCCACTCCTACTGAAGCCCCCACTCCCCCCCCCCCAAAAAAAATTACATGCCAAATGTGGCATGTAAGGGGGAGGGGAGGGGATTAAGCGGAAGTTCCATTTTTGGGTGGAACTCTGCTTTAATCTAGGCTTACCTTTAGGTAAAATTGGTTGTAAAGGGTTTACAACCACTTTAAAAAAAGCAAATAGAAAAAGCGTCCCTGAGTAAATTGTTTAATATAATAGCACTAATAAGTATCCAACACTTACATTAAAGTAAATAGAGAGATGCTCATATAAAAAGGTGTTAATGTTTTAAAAGGTACATGATCCAGGCGGTGCATGATCCAGGCGGTGCATGATCCAGGCGGTGCATAATCCAGGGTCCTTTGTGCATTCAGAAGTGTCCCAATTCTTGGCTATGAAAGCCGCAGGGTACCGGATTGGAAGCCGGCTGTGTCCATGGATGGAGATGGCGACTGTGTGATCGTGGAACAGCATGTGACGTCAGCTAGATCAGATGAATGGGGGAAACACAACACGTTTCAGAGCATGCGCGGATCTGGAAAAGAGCATTCGCGCTTCTTTGTCAAGTGTCATGATGTACCGTTATTAGCCATTTAAAATTTAACTCGAAAATCAAAATTGTGATTTACTATGCAGGCATTTGTTGTTTTCTTACAAT
The DNA here is from genome assembly GCA_029574335.1 of Rana kukunoris. Taxonomy (NCBI): domain Eukaryota; kingdom Metazoa; phylum Chordata; class Amphibia; order Anura; family Ranidae; genus Rana; species Rana kukunoris. The sequence goes on from CM056057.1 coordinate 41,892,056, forward strand.
CACTTTAAGTCCGCTCTCTGCTGAAAACGGGTCACAGGAGTGCAAAACGAATTGCACTCCTGAGATCCATATGGGAAGTACAGTCAAACGAGCTCAGGCTGGACTTTTCCTTTAATGTGTTCAGCTGAGGGTTTAATACTACTTTTACCAGTTCTGGACATTGGGCCTGCTACACACACCAAAAAAAAAAAAAACCTGTGTGCAAGTGTGCCTAAAAGAATTGAAAGTGTATTCAAATATTGATTTGATTTAGATCTATCTTCTGTTCGTTCACTGTGCAGTTTTTAAATTGATAAAAAGTAAAACATTTTTGAAAACATTCTTACTTTAAATTATTTCTTTACACCTGCCTAAAATGTTTGCACAATATTGTAGATAGAGATAGAAAAATATTGAAGCCAGATATTTATTTTATAAATTAGAACACTTCATATATTGTGAATAAACCTTATTAATACAAAGAAGATTAAAATCAAGCTGTCGATATTTCTGGTGAATGTATAATTTTAGTATCATTTGTGTCAAGAACAATATTTATGCCTTTTATGACGTAGAATCCTTCAATTTTCTTTTCTGTTTCAATCAGTGTTGCCAACCGTCCATATTTTTACGAACAGTTTGTAAAAGCGGGCACTCCCCCCCCCCCCCCGTTCGTAAATGAACGTGCCAGTAAAAATAGCTTGGAATAGCTTGGAACCAGGCCCATCGCTACAGGACAGGCAAAACAAACAATTGCTTGGGGCCCGAGCTGGCCTGGGGCCCCCCAACTTCCCCTTCGCAGGCTGTAGTGTGGCCAAGCTCCTTTTCCTTACACCTGAAGTCATGTCAGTCCAGCAGGGTACCGCGCGTGGTACAGGAGATTTAGTTTCCTGTTCCAGGCTGGACTGACAGGAAGTGCACACTGAGTGCTCGCTTCCTTTCAGTCCGGCTGGGAAGACAGAAAAATGAATCTCCTGTACCGCACAATACCAGGCCCGGCCCGGGCACTATCTGATAGATGACTGGGGAAGAGGCAAGGGGAAGAGGAGCTCGGCCACTCTACAGCGGCAGCCTACAGGAAAAAAATGTGTGTAGCGTTAACGTAGGCTTTGCATGCGGGGGGGGGGGTGCTTAGGAGCCCCCATTTTGCTTGAGGCCCCCAAATTCCTCCAAACGGCCCTGCTTGGAACTGCGTATGGAGATTGGAGGCAGGGGGTGATGGTGGCTGCGGTGGCACCGCTGAGGGGGATGGGGGCAGGGGGCAATGAAGGCAGGGGGAGATTGGAGGCAGGGGGTGTTGGTGACACCGCAGAGGGGATGGTGGCACTGCAGAGGGTGGGGAGGAGGCAGGGGACGATGGGGCAGGGAGTGATTGGAGGCAGGGGGCCTGGGGGAGATTGGAGGCAGAGGGAGACTGTATCTTGGTCAGTCGCTGCTGTGCCAGCCAAGGTATAAAACATGTATGTCTGGCTTTACTGCCAGAACAAAAAAAGTCGGTACAGCCATAGAACTTTTAAATCAAACGTAGGTAAAACAAAGTTCTAGTTTGAGACACAGTTTAAAAACAAACAAGAGAACCAATTAAACTGGTTGTAAACTCTCTCTTAAAAAAAAAAAAATCAACCTTCAAGGCAAAGGCATAATGAACTAGTATGCATCGCATTTTAGCTCATTATGAAATACCTTAGATCAAAGCTATTGCAGCAGTTCCTGTACACCGCTGTGACTGGTAACATGTCTCCCGGAGCTATTTCCGCGGTTCACAGGCACTGTGATTGGCCGGAGCCGCAATGACATCTCTCCTGTGCATGCATGAGGGAACCGCCGTTCACAGCACAGCAGCAGTGCGCATGTGCCGATGACATTGACACATCTGGATACAGTGAATATCTCCTAAATGTTGCAAGTTTATGGTACCTACAGGTAAGCCTAAAAACCCGTACACACGACTGGTTTTCTCGGCAAAAAACAACAAGAGAACTGCTTTTTGCCAAGATTCCTGTTCGTTTTGTATGAGGCAGTCAGTTTTCACGTCGAATTTTCGATTTTGGAATTTTCAAATTTCCGAATCTTATAATTTAGAATTCCCTAATTTAGAATCTTGGAATTTCATATTTCAGACTTTTGGAATTTACAAATTTAGAATTTTCGGATTTTGGAATTTTTGAAATTCCTAATTAGAATTTCAGAATTTACGAAATTCTGAATTTTCAAATTTCCAAAATTTCTAAAATTAGGAAATTCAGAAATTCTCAATTTCGGAAATTTAAAAATTCGGAAATTTAAAGATTTGGGAACTCTGAATTAACTAATTAGTCAAAATTCATTAAAAAACGATTTTGGAAATAAACTAATTGCACGTGTCTACCAGTTATGAATGATATACAAAGTTTATTCATATTATTCAACTCAAAATAACCTTCCACTTATCTATCTCTACTGAAAAATTAATGAAATAATTTGGCATGTTTTTTTTTTCCCACTTTCACTCTCGGAGATAATGACAAACAACAGATGCCAACATGCCAGGGGCAGCCATGGTCTTAGCACTACTGCGTCCCCAGGCACGGAGGAGGGCACAGGAGAGGATCTACCTATCCTGTTTTCATGCCCAAGGGCATTGATCTCCAGGGTGATCTTCTGGAGGATCTCCTGCTTCCTGGCCTTGCAGGTCCTGGCACTCTGTGTGCCATGGAGGTAGACATCAAACTTGGAGATGGCTGAGGTCAGGATCGCCCTCTCTTCCGCTGAGAACCATCATTTGCATGGGGTCACTCCCACTTCCACCTACTTCCACTTACGCCGGCCTGCGCCTTCGAAATGTACGCTACGCCGGCGCAGAGTTGGGAGCAATAGCTTGCTGAATTCAGTGCATGCCTCTCCGCGTTGCGCCGGCGTAACGTACTATGTGTGCGCTACGCCAGTGTAAATATGCGCCAATCTCTGTGAATCCAGGCCATTGTGTTTTTTCAAAATTGTCGCTCTTCTATTGTATATAGCGCAAAAAATAAAAACCGCAATACCACCAAAATACCACCAAACAAAAGCTCTATTTGTGGGAAAAAAAGGACATCAATTTTGTTTGGGAGCCATGTTGTATGACAGCGCTTTTGTCATTCAAAGTGTGACAGCGCTGAAAACTAAAAATTAGTCTGGGCAGGAAGATAGTGAAAATGCCCTGTATTGAAGTGGTTACAAATTCCTATAGGTGACATTTAAAAGCCTTACCAGTTTAGGGTTATAGAGGAGGTCTGGTGCTAGGAATATTGGTGCGATCGGCATTTACGTATGCTTTTGGGACCAATGCGTGCATTTGCACACAAGCCGGGGGGGGGGGGGGGGTGGATTGGGGCTAGGGTCACTTTCATTTAAAAATATATATATATTTTATTAAAATAAAATAACTTTACTGCCGTCACAAGGAATGTAAATATCATTTGTGATAGCAATAGGAAGTGACAGGTATTATTTATGGAGAGATCTGGGGACCCCAGATGTCTCCTCTAACCTAAAAGCTGTTGTTGATGAAACACTGGTACATTTGGATAGATGTTTTGTGCACCAGTACAGATGATGATGTGACACTGGTACAGATGGTGCATGTCCCGATCCGTGATGTGCTGTGTCCACCATCACAGAATCACGCCGATGCGTGGCCCCCAGATTTGACAGGACGCATGGGTACGTCCAAACAGCGAAGCTCCCACCCGACCCGGCCCTTCATGTACTGTGGCCGGGTGGAAAGAGTTTAAGTTCTGCTTTAGTGCATTTGAGAAAACATTGAAACTTTCAAAATATTGTTTAAGAATAGAAAAGGTAAAACATTGCAAATAAAATATTTACATAAAAAGGGAATTACAAATAAAAAAAGGGACAATAAAGCCACAGAAAAACAAAAAGGATTAAAGCCTGGGTTCACGCTGTAGCAATGGGGGAACCAGTGCGATTCCACCACCGGTTGCCTTACTGCATGCTGCGGATGTCAATACAATGTTAATGACAGCCCAGAACAGTTCACAGATTTCAGTGCCAATTGTGGATTCGGACAGGAATCGGATCACATAAGTGAGAACACCCATGCGATCCGATTCCAGTACGGGAAAAAAAAGTCCCTTCACTTTTTTGTGCAAATCCAATGCGAGTTCAGCCATACAAACTGTATGGCTGAACTTGTATTGCACAAACATCGCATGCGATCGGCACCGCAGTGCGGGTGCAAATCAAATGCAATGTTTGTGTTCACAACAGTGTGAACCCAGGCTAAAAGTGAAAATATTTATTGGAAAAACTACAGGTTTAATTCTGGTAATTTGTGTTATTGTCCATCATAGGGATGTAAAATGTCTGAAAATGTTTAAGCCATGGGAAAAATGTAAAATAAAATTCAGTGTGGCGTAGTTGTACAAATTGAAAGTCATTTTATTACACTGTGAAGGTTAAAAGCAGTTTATATAAAAGTATTATGCTTGAAATAAACGTACAGCTTATTACAAAGGGAATAACATGATTTTCAGGTGTAATTTTATTGATAAATGAAGGTATTGTGTATTTTTGGGAAGCTGTGGTTTGGAAGGATAACTTTGGAGGGAAAAGCTAATTGCACTTTTATTATGGGCTTCATCATTTCATTCTGTAAAGTATTTGTTATTGTCTTTAGGGCACCTCTGGCATGCAAGAATGTATTTTGTCCTCCTTGTAGCATTTGAAAAAGGAATATTAAAGGAGTTGTAAAGGAAAAAAAATTGGGCTGAAATGACTGTTTACAGGGCATAGAGACACAATGGGGCTGATTTACCAAGCCTGTGCGCCAAGACTCATGGTGCACAAGCAGGAGTAAACCTGTTTTTGACATTTACCAAAGAAACACGCTGCTAGTGCAGCGTGTTTCCTCATTTACTAAAGTGCCTAATGCGCCCAGAAGAGGGCGCACAGCACGCCAGTACAGAGCTGGCGTGCGGCATTTAGTTATGTAAACATCGGGGATTCGGGCGGGAGTTTATGAGGGGAGGGAGGGGGGTGATGCAGGGGAAGTGTAGTGACATGTGTTTCAACTTGTGTGGCGGGCCGATTTGAAAGGGAAAGTGACTTTTGGGACCCGATGCCCGGGCGCTTGCAAAGTACGCTAGAACCTCGGAAGGTTCACTTGCATACTGGGCATGCGCAGAGGGAAAAATCGGAGCTCACCGCGCGCCTCTTCAGAACGCCGGGAAATCCTTGGTAAATACCAGGCGGCGTAGCAGTGTTTGCACTGCCTGGAGCGGCGTACGGCAAGCTCCGAGCTGTTCTCGGGCTGCGCTGACACTGAAGGGGAACTCCGCGCCAAATTTCAAATGTGAAACCGGCGCGGCTTCCCCCCCAGGGGTACAATAGGCTCTCCGGCTTGGTCCGGAACGTGAGGGGTTAACCCACGCCAAAATCGGCGTGGGGTTCCCCCCCAGATCCGTACCAAGCCCTCATCCCAGGCATGCAGTCTGGCCGGACAGGAATGGGGGTGGGGACGAGCGAGCGGCCCCCCCCCTCCTGAGCCGTACCAGACCACATGCCCTCGACATGGGGGAGTGTGTGCTTTGGGGGAGGGGGGCGCTGCCCCCCCACCCCAAAGCACTCTTGTCCCCATGTCGATCGGGACAAGAGCCTCTTCCCGACAACCCTAGCCATTGGTTGTCGGGGTATGCGGGCGGGAGCCAATCAGAATCTGGGAGCCCCGTTTAATAATGTGGCCCCCAGATTTCGGGCCCCCACCCTATGTGAATGAGTATGGGGTACATCGTACCCCTACCCATTCACCTGGTGAAGGTGGTTTGAACTTTGAGGGTCTTCTGCTGCCGCCCCCTTCGAATTTTTCGGCCTGGACGGGGGTCGCACATCCCATCCAGGACTTGGACGTGGCGGGCTTCTCGTCGCTGTCTTCTGCCGCTGCCCCCTTCACCACGAAGCTCCGTGCTTGTTTGATGAGGGCAGCGGGCTTCCGTCGTCTTCTCCGGGGCGAGGGTCGTACATCCCACCCCGGATTTCCTCGCCGGCTTCTGCCTGGCTCCTACTGGGGGCCAGGCCTTCTTTTGCCGTCTTCCGCCGGAGGGCGCCACTCTCCGGGCTTCTCGACGTTGTCTTCCGCCGCGGGGGCCAGGCCTTCTTCTTTGCCGCCCCCTTCGATTTTTTCGGCCTGGACGGGGGTCGCACATCCCATCCAGGACTTGGACGTGGCGGGCTTCTCGTCGCCGTCTTCTGCCGCTGCCCCCTTCACCACGAAGCTCCGTGCTTGTTTGATGAGGGCAGCGGGCTTCCGTCGTCTTCTCCGGGGCGAGGGTCGTACATCCCACCCCGGATTTCGTCGCCGTCTTCTGCCGCTGCCCCCTTCACCACGAAGCTCCGTGCTTGTTTGATGAGGGCAGCGGGCTTCCGTCGCAGTCTTCCGCCGCGGGGTGACACTCGCGGGCTTCTTCTTCCATTCGATGTTGACACGGCGAGGTCCGGCGCTGAAATGCCTTCTGAGCGGCGGGCAAGGACTTATATTGGCATTGGGCGTGGGCGTGGTTATGCCAACATGTGACCTTAACCCATGTGACAGTGATGTCACGTCACATCACTGTCACATGGGTTAAGGTCACATGTTGGCATAACCACGCCCACGCCCAATGCCAATATAAGTCCTTGCCCGCCGCTCAGAAGGCATTTCAGCGCCGGACCTCGCCGTGTCAACATCGAATGGAAGAAGAAGCCCGCGAGTGTCACCCCGCGGCGGAAGACTGCGACGGAAGCCCGCTGCCCTCATCAAACAAGCACGGAGCTTCGTGGTGAAGGGGGCAGCGGCAGAAGACGGCGACGAAATCCGGGGTGGGATGTACGACCCTCGCCCCGGAGAAGACGACGGAAGCCCGCTGCCCTCATCAAACAAGCACGGAGCTTCGTGGTGAAGGGGGCAGCGGCAGAAAACGGCGACGAGAAGCCCGCCACGTCCAAGTCCTGGATGGGATGTGCGACCCCCGTCCAGGCCGAAAAAATCGAAGGGGGCGGCAAAGAAGAAGGCCTGGCCCCCGCGGCGGAAGACAACGTCGAGAAGCCCGGAGAGTGGCGCCCTCCGGCGGAAGACGGCAAAAGAAGCCCTGGCCTCGGGAGGAGCCAGGCAGAAGCGGAGGAGCCCGAGGTGGGGCGACACCCCCGTTGTTCTCCGCTGTTTTCGGCCGGCCCCCCCCGGATGTAAAAGAGCTTCATTTTGGGGTGGGGGCACAGTCGAGCATGGCGGAGAGCATGGGTGGGTGTTTCCCCCCCCCGGCAGAAGACGGCTAGAAGACCGAGGAGTGGCGACGCCCCCGTTGTTCTCCGCCATTCCCGCCGGCCCCCCCCGGATGTAAAAGAGCTTTGTTTGGGGTAGGGGGCCTGGCCGACCATGGCGGAGAGCATCGGTGGGGGTCTCTCTCCCCGGCGGAAGGCGGCGGCGAAGACCGGGGGGGGGTAGGTGTACCCCCGCGGCGGAAGACAACGTCGAGAAGCCCGGAGAGTGGCGCCCTCCGGCGGAAGACGGCGAAAGAAGCCCTGGCCTCGGGAGGAGCCAGGCAGAAGCGGAGGAGCCCGAGGTGGGGCGACACCCCCGTTGTTCTCCGCTGTTTTCGGCCGGCCCCCCCCGGATGTAAAAGAGCTTCATTTTGGGGTGGGGGCACAGTCGAGCATGGCGGAGAGCATGGGTGGGTGTTTCCCCCCCCCGGCAGAAGACGGCTAGAAGACCGAGGAGTGGCGACGCCCCCGTTGTTCTCCGCCATTCCCGCCGGCCCCCCCCGGATGTAAAAGAGCTTTGTTTGGGGTAGGGGGCCTGGCCGACCATGGCGGAGAGCATCGGTGGGGGTCTCTCTCCCCGGCGGAAGGCGGCGGCGAAGACCGGGGGGGGGGTAGGTGTACCCCCCCGGCGGAAGGCGGCGGCGAAGACCGGTGCGGGGCTGGAGCCCCCCCGGCAGAAAACGTCTGGAAGACCGAGGGGCTCCGCCCCCGTTGTTCTCTGCTTCTTTCGGCCGGCCCCCCCCGGATCTGAAAGAGCTTATTTTGGGGTGGGGGCCTGGCTGGACATGGCGGAGATCATCGGTGGGTGTCCCCCCCCGGCAGAAGACGGCGAAGCCCGGGGCCCAATGGGCTGGTGGTGGGGGGTCCCGGCAGAAGACCCCCGGAGCTGACTAATAAATTATTTTTTTCTGTGTGTTTTTTTTTTGTGTTTACACTTTTCCACCCGGTGAATGGGTAGGGGTACGATGTACCCCATACTCATTCACATAGGGTGGGGGGCCAGAATCTGGGGGCCCCCTTAATATAGGGGGCTCTCAGATTCTGATAAGCCCCCCGCCCGCATACCCCGACAACCAACGGCCAGGGTTGTCGGGAAGAGGCTCTTGTCCCTTTCGACATGGGGACAAGAGTGCTTTGGGGTGGGGGGGCAGTGCCCCCCTCCCCCACAGCACACACTCCCCCATGTCGAGGGCATGTGGTCTGGTACGGCTCAGGAGGGGGGGGGCCGCTCGCTCGTCCCCACCCCCATTCCTGTCCGGCCAGACTGCGTGCCTGGGAGAAGGGTTTGGTCTGGATCTGAGGGGGAACCCCACGCCGTTTTTTGGCGTGGGTTTAACCCCTTATGTTCCAGATCAAATCTAAGAGCCTGTTGTGCACCAGAAGGGGGACCCCCACGCCGTTTTTTTTTTGGTAATTTGGGGTGGAGTTCCCCTTTATCCCGGTCCTGTCAGGGGGGGGGGGGGAATGCCTGCTCGTCTGTCCCTACAATGTATGAACAGCGATCTGTCATTTCCCCTACACAGTCCCACCCCCTTTACAGTTAGAACACACCCAGGTAACATATTCAACCCCTTCCGCGCCCCTAGTGTTAACCCCTTCCCTGCCAGTGTCATTTTTATAGTAAGCAATGCATTGATATACCATTGCTCGCTACAAAAATGCCAAATCTCACAAAAATGTGTCCGCCACAATGTCGCATTAGACAGAAAAAACAAATGATAGCCACCATTACTAGTAAAACAAAAAATTATTCCAAAAAATACCCATAAGACCAACCCCTACTTAGAACTTTTGCCCAAACCAATCAAACGCTTATTGTGATTTTTTGCAACCAAAAAGATGTCCAAGAATACTTATCGGCCTAAACTGAGGGCAAACATTTTTTGAATATATTTTGGGGGAGATTTATTATAGCAAACCGTAAAAAAGATGTTTTTTTAGTTACCAAATTGTCGCTATATTTTTGGGTCAAGCAAAAATAAGAAAAAACGCAGAGGTGATCAAATACCACCAACAAAAAAAAAAAAATTATTTTTTAGGGGGGGGGGGGAGGATGAGGACGCCCAATTTTTTTGGGGGCCACGTCGCACAACCACGCAATTGTCAGTCAAAATGACGCAGTGTTGAAATGCAAAAAATGGCCCCGTCAGTGACCAGTAATATGCTCTGGGGCTCAAGTGGTTACAAATTAAGAATACACTAAAGTTAGCCCAATTTATGGCCATAATGTGAAAGATGATGTTACACCGAGTAAATAGATACCCAACATGTTACACTTTAATATTGCACACACTCATGGAATGGGGCCAAACTTCAGTACTTGAAAATACCCATAGGCAACGCTTTTTTATGTGTTTCAGGTTACCAGTTTAGATTTACAGAGGAGGTCTAGTGCTAAAAGTATTGCTCTCGCTCTAACGTACGCTATGATACCTCACATGTGGGGTTTGAACGGGGGTTCAATATGTGGGCGGGGCTTACACATTTAAGGCCCGCCCCCATATATGGAAACATTCTTCAAACCACACATGTGAGGTATCATAGCGTGCGTAACAGCAAGAGGAATATTTATAGCACTAGACCTCATCTGTAAATCTAAACTGGTAACCGGAAACAATAAAAATGCTGCTTGTTCCCTTCTGACTGCGAGCTACTAGGGACAGGGGCTTTTAAATTATTACTATTTAGGTTTGTTACGTAAAAATTCTATAAGACCTCCCGTTCAGCTTGTAAAGCATCACTTCATGGGGACCAAAAAAAAATTTAACACCTCTAATGCTTTCATCCGCCATTGCAGATTTGATTCTGGTACTGCATTTCGAGTGAACTGGGCATGCTCGAACAGTTAGAAAAAGAAGTTGGAAGTTTCATCCTGAAAATGACTTGCATCTTTCTGAGCATGCTCAGAAAGCTGTTTTTTTGGCTTAGTAATTTAAGGACATCCTTAACAGGTGTAAGCAGTTCCAAGTGCACACAAACTAGAGGCTGACATTTCTTCATGTGTTTCCAATTGGTTCATTAGCACACATGTTATAAAAAGCGTGGATACTGCACGTGTCAGCTGCCCCTCAGAGGGGGCAGATTTGCTGGCTGGAAGGAATGGCGGAGTGAAACAGAGATGTTTTGGAGCAAGTTTTGTATTTTTTGATGTTTTCTCTGCTACATAATTTTGCTAAATGTTTCTCAAGATGTTAATGACTAATGTTTTAATCCTGTGGGTCTATCCTGTTATTTCAAAAGCATGATTTATTTTCCAATGACTGTGAAATAAACGTTGGTCTTTTTTGTTTTTAGGTGTTTGTATATATTTTTGGTGTGTTTATTTGTAATTTTTTGTTTTGCTTTCCTTGTTTTGTGGACCAATAAAATTACTTTCAAATTTTGAAGTTTGTTTTGTGATATTTTTTTCATGCTATGGATTTCAACCGCTGCAGCTGAACTAGTTTGGGCCTAAACCATCAAGTGTGATTTGTCTCTAAGCTCTTTCCTGGTGTGTATGCATGAAATGTTTAGTCACCAGAAAAGGAAGGACAAAGCGGTAAGTATTGTTTCCTAGAACTGATGTCCAGACTGACTTTTTAAAGCACATGTGCAAGATGTAGGAAAAGCTGCAAACAGGGCCTGTTGGAGGTGGGGGGGGGGGGTGGTGTTTTTTTTTGGACAGGCTTGAAGTGCTGATTTACAGCGCTGTGCTTGAAACTAGCACAAGACAATCCTATTCTAATTGTGGGTTGTTTGAGGGAAGCCAATTGAGTGTTAGAACCCCTGCTAGTGTTTTTAGGTTGGGCTTTGTGTCCCTTTTCCTAAAATTGGCTTCACTTCCTGTCACACAGCTGAACAGGAAGTGAGGTTAAAACCCTACCAATGGTCTTTTCTTCGGGGCACAGGTCAATCTAACTAGTGTCACCATTAAGCAAATTGCACTGCAGTGTACACCCCAAATGATTGGTTACTTTGGGGTTTAGTAAAGGCAAAGCCGCTCTGCAGTAGAAGCGTAGGCAATGAAAATCAGAAGGGAAGCACTGATGGTTTTTACTTCCAATCCCGCCAAGTTTTGAGTTTTCTTCCTTGCTTGTCCACTTGTAGTGCAAAGTGGATTTGCCTTTAGTAAATGGACCCCAAAGTCCAAGATTCCTACTAATTTGGGGTGTACACAGCAAAATGCCATTTCCAAAATGGGAAACTATTTATATTGATCTGTGTGTCCCCAACAAAACATTACTCAGGTGTTTCCCTCACTTCCTGTTTGGCTGTGTGGCAGGAAGTGAATGAATTAAGTAGAAAGTGACAACATTTGTGAGGTGTCTTTACCCTATCAGGGGTGCAGGCATCCCCAAAACAAACATGAAAATAGTTGATTTAACATTGGGTGGTGTTTGTGGGGGTCCCTAACACACATTCATACATATTAGCAACGCTGGATCGTGGCCTATTGGCATGGTTATATTTTCTTAAGCCTCTCAATAAAATGATCTGAAATTTGGGGTTAAACTGGAACAATAATCATCACTTTTATTTTTTGGATTTCTTTCATTTTGGATAGAGTTGGTGGGGGGGGGGGGGGGGGGGGGGGTTAGAAGCTCTGTCAGTTTATTTTGTATTATCCCTGTCCGTTTGGGGAGATTGGCCTTCACTTCCTGCCCCATAGCCAAACAGGAAGTGATCGAAAAAGTAGGCAAATTGAAGGGCCCCCCCAAGTCCCCCCCCACAGAACTTGTGTGTGTCCCCTGAAAATTCCTGGGTGGGTCATAAAAAAACAGGGTGTGGCCTTGACAGGAAGGGTGGGTCATTTTTCTATTAGGGGGGTGCCAAAATTTGGTCAGGCCTAGGGCAGCACAAAACCTAAATCTCCTACTGCACATTAGGGCTTATTTAGACAGGATCCAATTTACAGCATGTTTTTAGATTGTGGGAGGAAACCCGCACAAGGAGAACATGCAAACTCCAGGCAGATAGTGTCACGGGCGGGATTCGAACCAGCAACCCTTTTGCTGCTAGGTGAACATGCTACACACTACGCTACTGTGCTGAACGAACATGATTGCAGCTGAAAGCATGAGATGTTTTTTTTTTAAACCAATTCCATGCTTTCCAGCCTGGAGGACAGATGTGGGGTCTAATTGACCCCGCCTTTCTCTATAAAGAGGACCTGTCACACACTAGTCCTATTACAAGGGATGTTTACATTCCTTGTAATAGGAAGAAAAGTGAAAAATAATACAAACAAAGGGACAAACAAGTGCAAAAAATAAAATATTAAGTAAAAAAATAAAATAACAAAGGAATTTAAATGCTCCTGTCCCTAGTAGCTCGCACTCAGAAGCGAACACGCATGCAAGTCCCACCCACATATGTAAACATCCTTCAAACCCCACATGTGAGGTATCATAGCGTGCGTTAGAGCGAGAGCAATAATGTTAGCACTAGACCTCCTCTGTAACTCAAAAGTGGTAACCTGAGAAAAAAAGTCAAGCGTTGCCTATGGAGATTTTTAATAACGAAGTTTAGCGCCATTCCATGAGTGTGCGCAATATGAAAGCGTGACAAGTTAGGTATCTATTTACTCGGTGTAACATCATCTTTTACCTTATCCCTAAAAATTGGCCTAGCTTTACTGCTTTCTTATTTTGTCATTCATGAAACAGGTTTTTTTTTGGAAAGCCAAAAAAAAAAAAAACGTTAGAACATTTTTGGCACAAATACTGTTGGAAATGTGTCCGAAAAAATGGCCGCCACTTTATTCCCTAGGGTGTTTGTTAATAAAATATATATAATGTTTGGGGGTCCTGAGTAAGTTTCAAGGAAGAAAATATAATTGTTACATGAAGGAGAGAAGTGCCAGAATAGGCGCGGTATGGAAGTGGTTAAAGTGCACCAATAAAAGTGAAAAATTCCTTGAAATTTCGTACCATGGGGGGGTGGGAGGCAATTAGGGGCGCCATCAGGAATTATGGGGCCCCTTACACAGCTTCAGGCATGGGCCCCCTGGAGCAGAGAATAGGGGGGGGGGGTGCCGCCTGATATTAAGAAGGGGGGGGGGCTGCCGCAATTTGATAAGCGGGGGGTTCCTTTACTAAAAAATACATATAGAAAAATATATATTAAAAAGGGTGGTAGCCATCCGGGGGCCCTGGGGACCACTGGGCCCTTTAATAAAAAGAAACTTCTGGGCTCTTTAATGAAAAATAAATTACAATATCTACATATATAAAATAATAAAAAAGGGGGTTGCCTTGGGAGCTCTGGGCCCTTTAATAAAAAATAACTACCAAAAATCTAACAAAAAAAATAACATTGGGTGGGAGCTGTGGTGGCTCAACGTGAATGGCACTGCGCTGACAAGCCGTTCACCTCTGCAGCCAAGGGTTCGGATCCCGGTCTCGGCTACATATGAATTGAGTTTGGTGGTGTCAGCCCAGCTCCCGGTGGGTGTGCTATGCAAGGTACGCCTGTGCTTAGTATGCCCACCCCCCCCCCCCCCCCCCCCACAAAAAAAACACCACACTTGCACACACTTTGGCCATGAGGTCTCCTAAAATAAAGGGAGGTGAAGGACCTACAGGGCTGGCTGGGTGGGCTACACTCCTTCATAGGGGGAGTCCCTCTGTCCCATCGGGCTCCCAAGTGTAGCAGGTGGGGTGAGGCCCCCCTCACACCCACCATTGCCACCGGGGCCATGGAGAAGGATGGCGATTGCAAGTCCAGCTCCTCTCTCTCGACTTCACGCACAAAATACACTTTAAAAAAGAAATTAAAGTAAAAAGTAACAAACCTGGGGAAAATGTTTATAACATTTTTAGAAGCAAAAAGGTTGTCATCTGGGGCCCTCTGGGAGCTTTCAAAATTATATTATATATATATATGTTTAAAAAATAACCAAAAAATATATCATATGTTTTTTTTTTTTGTTTTTTTTGTAAAGGTGGGGGGTTGTCATCTGGAGCCCTGGGATCTCCGGGCCACTGGGGACCAGGCCACTGGGGACCTCCAGACCCCTAAACCAAAACATTGGCCCTTTAATAACAAAAAATTTGGGGGGTTGCCACCCGGGGCCCTGGGGACCTCCAGACTGCAAAAAAATATTAAATTCCAAAAATTGGCCCTTTAATAAAAAATCCTACAAAAACCAACTAACAAATATATATACAAAAAAAAAAAGAGGGGGGTTACCATCTGGGGCACTGGGGGGCCTCCAGGCATCTGGGCACCTCCGGACCCCCGGGCCCCTTACAGGTGTACAGGGCCGCCATCATGAATTTTGGGGCCCCTTACACAGCTTCAGGCATGGGCCCCCTGGAGCAGAGAACCGGGGGGGGGGGGGGTGCTGCCGTATGAAATTGAGAAGCGGGGGGGGTGGTGGTGCCGCAAATTGAGGAGCGGGGGGGCCCTTTACAAAAATTTTGACAGAAATAAGAAATAAAGAAAAATATATATAAAAAAGGGGGGTAGCCATCCGGGGCCCTGGGGACCTCTGTGCTCTTTATCAAATAAAAATACAAAAGAGAGAAAATACATATATATATATTTTTTAAATATAACATTTATCGAAAAAAAGTAAAAAAACAAGGGGGTAGCCTTCCAGGGCCCTGGGGACCTCTGGGCCCTTTCCTTAAAAAAAAAATAAACAAATATATTTAAAAAATATATATTTTTTTTGAAATATATATATTTTATTTAAAAAAAAGGGCTTGCCATCTGGGGCCCTTAGTGGCCTCCGGGCCCCTGGGGACCTTCGGAGCCCTTAAACAAAAAAAAAAAAAAAAAATTGTTTTTTTTGTTTTAGGGTGGTTCCCATCCGGGCCCCTGGGGGCCCCTGGGGACCCCCGGGCGGTGTAATGCCTGTACCCCCCTAATGGCGGCCCTGCAGGTGTACTGCCTGTACCCCCCTGATGGCGGCCCTGGGTGTAATGTCAGCATGTGAAAAATGACATTCTGAAGGAAAAAAGCCATTTAAAACTGACTCGCGGCTATAATGAATTGTCAGCTCCTGGAATTTGCAGGAGAATTCATTCATTAAAAACACCAAAAAAAAAGCGTGGGGGTCCCCCCAAATTCAATAACCAGACCCTTTAGGTCTGGTATGGATATTAAGGGGAACCCCGCCATCAATTTTTAAAAAAAATGACGTGGGGTTCCCCCCAAATATCCATAACCAGACCCTTCAGGTCTGGTGTGGAATTTAAGGGGAACTCCACTCCAACTAAAAAAAAAAATGGCGTGGAGTCCCCCCTAAAATCCACACCAGACCCCTTATCCGAGCACGTTGACCTGGCCGGCCGCAGAAAAGAGGGGGGGACAGAGCGCGGCCCCCCCCCTCTCCTGAACCGCACCAGGCCACATGCCCTCAACATTGGGAGGGTGTTTTGGGGTGCCCCCCAAAACACCTTGTCCCCATGTTGATGAGGACAAGGGTCTCTTCCCCACAACCCTTGCCCGGTGGTTGTGGGGGTCTGCGGGCAGGAGGCTTATCGAAATCTGGAAGACCCCTTTAACAAAGGGGCCCCCCAGATCCCGGCCCCCCCCCTGTGTGAAATGGTAATGGGGTACCTTGTACCTCTACCATTTCACGAGAAAAAAAAAGTGTCAGTGTTAAAAAAGACAAGAGCCGGTTTTTGACAAGTCCTTTATTATCTTCTTTCTTCTTTCCTTCGGGTTTCTTCTTCCTCCTCCTTCTTCTTCCTCTGCTTCTGTCTTGGGTCTTCTATTCCCGCATCTTGCCCGGCGTGTTCTTCCATCTTCTTCTCCTTCCGCTGTCCTTCTCGTCCGCATCTTCTTCTTCTTCTTTGCCGGAGCGGCCGCTTCCAATTGAAATCCCCGCTGTCTGCCGGACCACGCCCCCCCCTCTGACGCCACGGGCAAGCTCTTAGGAGTGTGCTGCCAGTGCGTCAGAGGGGGGCGTGGTCACATGTCAGAGGGCGGCCAATTCAATTTCGAAGCTCGTGCGCGGCTTTTTCTTTGCCAGAGTCGCCGCTTCCAATTGAATTGCCCGCTTTCTGGAACATGTGACCACGCCCCCCTCTGACGCACTGGCACCACACGGGGACTTTCCTAAGAGCTTGCCCGTGGCGTCAGAGGGGGGGCGTGGTCCGGCAGACAGCGGGGATTTCAATTGGAAGCGGCCGCTCCGGCGAAGAAGAAGAAGAAGAAGATGCGGACGAGAAGGACAGCGGGAGGAAAAGAAGATGGAAGAACACGCCGGGCAAGATGCGGGAATAGAAGACCCAAGACAGAAGCAGAGGAAGAAGAAGGAGGAGGAAGAAGAAACCCGAAGAAAAGAAGAAAGAAGATAATAAAGGACTTGTCAAAAACCGGCTCTTGTCTTTTTTAACCCTTTACAATTTTTTTTACTCGTGAAATGGTAGAGGTACAAGGTACCCCATTACCATTTCACACAGGGGGGGGCCGGGATCTGGGGGGCCCCTTTGTTAAAGGGGTCTTCCAGATTTCGATAAGCCTTCCGCCCGCAGACCCCCACAACCACCGGGCAAGGGTTGTGGGGAAGAGACCCTTGTCCTCATCAACATGGGGACAAGGTGTTTTGGGGGGCACCCCAAAACACCCTCCCAATGTTGAGGGCATGTGGCCTGGTTCGGTTCAGGAGAGGGGGGGGGCCGCGCTCTGTCCCCCCCTCTTTTCTGCGGCCGGCCAGGTCAACGTGCTCGGATAAGGGGTCTGGTGTGGATTTTAGGGGGGACTCCACGCCATTTTTTTTGTAAATTTGGGGTGGAGTTCCCCTTAAATTCCACACCAGACCTGAAGGGTCTGGTTATGGATATTTGGGGGGAACCCCACGTCATTTTTTTTTAAAATTGACGGCGGGGTTCCCCTTAATATCCATACCAGACCTAAAGGGTCTGGTTATTGAATTTGGGGGGACCCCCACGTCATTTGAATAATTATTTTAAATTTCGTACCATGGGGGGGGGGGGGGAATGTCAGCAGGTGAATAAAGCGCACTTTTCCTGCGGTTAGAAATATGTCTTTGCACAAAATGACATTCTGAAAAAAAAAAAAAAAAAAAAAAGCCATTTAAAACTGACTCGCGGCAATAATGAATTGTCGGCTCCCGGCAATTGCAGGAGAATTCATTCATTAAAAAAAGGGAAAAATAAAGCGTGGGGGTCCCCCCAAATTCAATAACCAGACCCTTTAGGTCTGGTATGGATATTAAGGGGAACCCCGCCGTCAATTTATTAAAAAAATGACGTGGGGTTCCCCCCAAATATCCATAACCAGACCCTTCGGGTCTGGTGTGGAATTTAAGGGGAACTCCACCCCAAATGTAAAAAATAAATGGCGTGGAGTCCCCCCTAAAATCCACACCAGACCCCTTATCCGAGCACGTTGACCTGGCCGGCCGCAGAAAAGAGGGGGGGACAGAGCGCGGCCCCCCCTCTCTCCTGAACCGAACCAGGCCACATGCCCTCAACATTGGGAGGGTGTTTTGGGGTGCCCCCCAAAACACCTTGTCCCCATGTTGATGAGGACAAGGGTCTCTTCCCCACAACCCTTGCCCGGTGGTTGTGGGGGTCTGCGGGCAGGAGGCTTATCGAAATCTGGAAGACCCCTTTAACAAAGGGGCCCCCCAGATCCCGGCCCCCCCCCTGTGTGAAATGGTAATGGGGTACCTTGTACCTCTACCATTTCACGAGTAAAAAAAATGTAAAGGGTTAAAAAAGACAAGAGCCGGTTTTTGACAAGTCCTTTATTATCTTCTTTCTTCTTTCCTTCGGGTTTCTTCTTCCTCCTCCTTCTTCTTCCTCTGCTTCTGTCTTGGGTCTTCTATTCCCGCATCTTGCCCGGCGTGTTCTTCCATCTTCTTCCGCTGTCCTTCTCGTCCGCATCTTCTCCTTCTTCTTCTTCGCCGGAGCGGCCGCTTCCAATTGAAATCTCCGCTGTCTGCCGGACCACGCCCCCCCCTCTGACGCCACGGGCAAGCTCTTAGGAAAGTCCCCGTGTGGTGCCAGTGCGTCAGAGGGGGGCGTGGTCACATGTTCCAGAAAGCGGGCAATTCAATTGGAAGCGGCGACTCTGGCAAAGAAAAAGCCGCGCACGAGCTTCAAATTGAATTGGCCGCCCTCTGACATGTGACCACGCCCCCCTCTGACGCACTGGCAGCACACTCCTAAGAGCTTGCCCGTGGCGTCAGAGGGGGGGCGTGGTCCGGCAGACAGCGGGGATTTCAATTGGAAGCGGCCGCTCCGGCGAAGAAGAAGAAGAAGGAGAAGATGCGGACGAGAAGGACAGCGGGAGGAACAGAAGATGGAAGAACACGCCGGGCAAGATGCGGGAATAGAAGACCCAAGACAGAAGCAGAGGAAGAAGAAGGAGGAGGAATAAGAAACCCGAAGAAAAGAAGAAAGAAGATAATAAAGGACTTGTCAAAAACCGGCTCTTGTCTTTTTTAACCCTTTACATTTTTTTTCTCGTGAAATGGTAGAGGTACAAGGTACCCCATTACCATTTCACATAGGGGGGGGGCCGGGATCTGGGGGGCCCCTTTGTTAAAGGGGTCTTCCAGATTTCGATAAGCCTCCTGCCCGCAGACCCCCACAACCACCGGGCAAGGGTTGTGGGGAAGAGACCCTTGTCCTCATCAACATGGGGACAAGGTGTTTTGGGGGGCACCCCAAAACACCCTCCCAATGTTGAGGGCATGTGGCCTGGTGCGGTTCAGGAGAGGGGGGGGGCCGCGCTCTGTCCCCCCCTCTTTTCTGCGGCCGGCCAGGTCAACGTGCTCGGATAAGGGGTCTGGTGTGGATTTTAGGGGGGACTCCACGCCATTTTTTTTTTAATTTGGAGTGGAGTTCCCCTTAAATTCCACACCAGACCCGAAGGGTCTGGTTATGGATATTTGGGGGGAACCCCACGTCATTTTTTTTTTAAATTGACGGCGGGGTTCCCCTTAATATCCATACCAGACCTAAAGGGTCTGGTTATTGAATTTGGGGGGACCCCCACGCTTTTTTTTCCCTTTTTTTAATGAATGAATTCTCCTGCAATTGCCGGGAGCCGACAATTCATTATTGCCGCGAGTCAGTTTTAAATGGCTTTTTTCCTTTGAAAAATGACATTTTGTGCAGAGACAGTTCTAACCACGGGAAACATGCGCTTTTTCACATGCTGACATTAGAGACCCCCATAGTATGAAATTTAAAGGAAAATTACACTTTTATTATTGCACTTTTAGCATTATTAAAATCACTGCTCCCGAAAAAACGGCCGTTTTAAAAAATAAAAAAAGCATTGGTACATGTCCCCTGGGGCAGGACTGAGGTCCCCAAACACTTTTTAGGACAAAACTTGCAGATTAGCCTTTAACATTCACTATTAAGATTTCCCCCATAGACTTATACAGGGAGTTCGGCGGCGGCTTTAGTTATCAATCACATCGCGCTGCTGCTGCCGCCGGTTCATGCGCCTAATTAGGGCTTCATCCAGCGCACTAATTAAGGCATGTACCGGCGCAGCGCAGATTCATTAGTAAATCAGCCCCAAGATTTGCAAATTGCAGCTTTGCTCTCAGCAGAAATTGCACTTTGGAAATGTAGGAGATAAAGGATGGAACCCACAAGCAAACTAAACTGGAGCCTTTCTCTTGCAACATCCCCCCCTCCCCCAGTGGCAGAAATGCATATTTCTCTTGTTTGCCTACTGCAGTAAGAAGTACAGTGTTACTTGAATTGTGTTCCAGGATTTGCTTGTCTTCAGCTGAGAGAACTTGCAAACATTTAAGATGAGGAAAATTCTATGTCTAAACTGCACTGGAAGGGGACTATCGTGTGTCTGTGCAGGTATGGGTTAAAGAGTGCATGTGTTCCCCACCACTTGCCTCCCAATATACAACTACACAGTTACATATACAGAATTAAAAAAAGTACATTTTTAGAAGCGCAGCTAGAGCACTGAGGAAAAAAGTACATTTATTTTATTCCATCTGCTTTGGATGTTTATGCCTCAGATGAATAGACTTCTTCATGTTCAACACGTGATAGATAAAGTTAATTGTTAGCGAGGAATGAAAGCCAACCTATACGACTTTGGTAGATTCCCAAATCCAGATACACCTGGACGGAGATCCAGATCCTCAATAGAAAGTTCAGGCTTCAATACAAAGTTCTGCACGATTGTAACTATTAGAATGAAAATTTCCATTCGGGCCAGAGCTTCTCCCATACAGTTCCTCTTCCCTATGAGGGAATAAAGGCAGTTTGTATTAAATGATACCTGAGTCAAAGGCAAAATGAAAGCTTGAAATGCATATAATAAAATCAGTCAGTCTGCTCAAGGCTTCTTTTTTACACTTAAGAATAGTTATAGAATACATGCATTATATAAAATGTGTTGGGTAGCCTTGCTGACCAAAGAGGAAAGTCTGACTTAGTTCTAGTGCTGACGATCTTTCTCCCCATTTCAGTGTTGCTGTGTGGGGAGTAACAGGAGGCTTGTAAGCAGGTGCAGTTAGCTAGTCTGCCCCTAGTTGGCGCTGTCCCAGAATAGTGTATGGTAATAGAGATGGGCTGAACACCCCTGTTTGGTTTGCAGCAAAACGACTAAAAAGGAGAAAAGTTCTGCCCCGATAAGCAAACTCCATTGAAGTCAATGAGAATAGAGCATGATAAATCAAAATTGCCCATTTTGAAGGCAAGTAATTGGCTATAAAAAGGATATGGGGTCTAGGTACTGCCATAAGTGACATGTATCAATGCAAAAACCTGGCATAAATGTTGATATTGAAATGAGTGCAAATGTGTACAGAGTTTATATATATTTATATACGCTGTATATGTACTGTATTCTCACCTGCAGCAAGAGGCATAAAGCCATCGTTCTTTCTAAATTCTCCATTTTCGTCAAGAAAATTCTTGGGGTTGAATTCATTAGAATACGGAAAACAGGCGGGGTCTTTTAGCACCGTGGTAATCATCGGATAAATGTTGGTGTGCTGTAAAAGCAAAGATAAAAACTGAGATGCTGTACAACAGATTACAGGGTTCAACTTAAACAAGTGTTTGTGTTTGATGTAAATGAAGGATCACCAAAGATGATACAATAACAGGTTTTTGGTTGCCAGTTGTACTTATATTTCACATTGTTCTTTATCTTCTTGGAGGAGAAGGTTATACATGTATAATTTTTCAATACAGAAAGCACATAAATATTGCATGGTCATTTCTTGAGTAAAAAAACACCTTTAGGCTGATTTAGGGTTTATTCACACCATTGCACTACATTGGCGTGCGCAGGGCCGCTGATAGGGAGGGACCATGAGTTCTCCTGTAGGGGGCCCGGGCACACAGGGGGGCCCAAACAGCAGGGGGAATTAGTGCGGTTTGGCGGAGGGGCAGTTACAGAAGGATGCCTCGTGCAGCCCTCTGCAGCAGCCCTCTGCAGCAGCTGAAAGACAGTTTTTCCCCTCCTCTCGGCTTTCAGCTGCTGCAGGGAGAGACACACACCGGGCATCATTCCTGGAATTGCTTCTCTGACACTGATTACAGATTCCTCTCCTAGTATTGCCTGCTTCGGATCCGCTAATAATGATTTTAATGCATTTTTTGTGAAAATATGGTCTTGATATATTGGGGGGGCCCTGCCAGGTAGGCTGCATGGGGCCCTGTCATTTCTAAAAGCAGCCCTGGGCGTGTGTGCGTTAAAGGAGTTGTAAAAGGTAATTTATTTTTTCCCTAAATAGCTTCCTTTACCTTAGTGCAGTCCTTCTTCACTCACCTCATCCTTCCATTTTGCTTTTAAATGTCCTTATTTCTTCTAAGAAATCCTCACTTCCTGTTCTCCTGTCTGTAAATCACCACTGTAATGCAAAGCTTTCTCCCTGGTGTGGAGAAAGCCTCTTGAGGGGGGAGGGGGCGAGCAAGAGTGTCAGGACGCCCACTAACACACAGCTCCTTTCTCTATCTGCAAAGTAGAGCGTGTCCTGACTTGCCTGCTCACCCCCTCCCCCCTCAAGAGCCTTTCTCCACACCAGGAAGAAAGCCTTGCATTACGGTGTGTAGTTACAGACAGAAGAACAGGAAGTGAAGATTTCTCAAAAGAAATAAGGACATTTAAAGCAAAATAATCGAAGGATAAGGAAAGTGACGGAGGACTGCACTAGGGTAAAGGAAGCTATTTAGGGGAAAAAAAATTACCTTTACAACCCCTATAATCATAGCTCCCAAAGGTCCCTAATTTTGAGGCACTGTCCCTCGTTCAGAACAAAGTCCCTTTGTCCCTCTTTCCTCCTCATTTGTCCCTCATTTTGCTCTAATCTATATAGTTATATATAAAATGCACTACTTATCTATCAAAAAATATTTTACAGTGCTAAACGTAAATTCTAAAAACGCCAATATAAAGAAATAGAAGTAGTAAAAAATAAAAAAAAAAACACTTGTGGGTTTAACCAATTATTTGTTTTTGTACAATTCTCCTTTAACCACTTAAGCCCTGGAAGATTTGGCTGCCCAATGATCGAGCCATTTATTGCGATTCGGCACTGCATCGCTTTAAGGCCCCTTTCACACCTGTGGACTGTATGTCCACTTTTTCATCCATCCGTTTGCGGATGAAAAAGTGACATACATTGGTCCCTATGAGATTGCGGATGTCAGCGGACGAACATCAATTTTGAAAAATATATATATTATTTTGTACTTTTTGCTATAATAAATATCCCATTTAAAAAAAAAAAGTAATTTTTTTCTCAGTTTAGTATGTATTTTTTTTTTGGTAAAAAATAAAAATAAATCGCAAAATTATAGCGTCTACAATTAGGGGATAGTTTTATAGTATTTTTCTTTTTATTTATTTTTTTATTAGTAATACAAGTAATGCGATTTTTATTGGGACTGCAACATTATGGCGGACAC
The DNA here is from genome assembly GCA_029574335.1 of Rana kukunoris. Taxonomy (NCBI): domain Eukaryota; kingdom Metazoa; phylum Chordata; class Amphibia; order Anura; family Ranidae; genus Rana; species Rana kukunoris. Next base: position 41,915,173 of record CM056057.1, read on the forward strand.
ATAGGACAATTGACACATATTTGGGTCCATTGGCATTTATACAGCGATCAGTGCTATAAAAATGCACCGATTACTGTAAAAATGTCACTGACAGGAAAGGGGTTAACACTAGGGGCGATCAAGGGGTTAATTGTGTTCCCTAATGTGTGTTCTAACTGAAGGGGGGCGGGACTGACCTAGAGGAAATTACGGATTGTGGTTACTAGGTATTTGGATTTCACAATCTGCATTTCCTCAGCTCACAGAGCAGGGACGTGGGTGTTTACACACCCACGTCCCAGTTCTGCCTCTCGTGCCCATAGATCACTCGCAGCGGGCGTGTGCCTGCTAGCCCAGTTAAAGTAATCAACATACAGCTACGACTGTGCGGCCAGTGGAGCCAGCCTGCCGCAGTATAACTGCGGCGGCTGGTCTGCAAGGGGTTAATGGGACATGACAGGGGGGTGTCTTATGCTTACACACTTTTGCTAATAGATGTCCCTTATTTCCATCTCAAAATGTTTGAAGGAATGCTTTAATGTACATTATGGTACACATCAAACCAAAACTACACTGCATCTGAGCGCCACAAACCAAAAACACTTAACATTTAATTCATTTTTAATATTCAAAGCAAACCCACTCATCCATTCATGTCTCCATGCTTTATTTACCTGAGAAATCACTTTAAAAAACTCCCCCCTAGCATTTCTGGGTGTGGCCATCTTGAGTAAGGGCAGCTTATTCATGTAGCATTTTCTTCCATTTGCCTCATGCTCAGGCATGCAGGAAGACGCCCAGGATGTATGACAAAATTTGTCAAGACCTGGAAACTAGAAAGTAACTGAACAAATGTACAAAAATAAAAAATTAAAACAAGAAAACATGATTTACTTTCCTATCTATTTACTAATGTTAGCACCATAAGGGTTAAACGTAGTCAGTGTTGGCAATATGGACTTTCATGGTACAGTATAGACTTACACAAAGAATTTAGAAAAATATACATTTATTATACAATAAATATTTGGTTTAAAAACATAGACATGTATACTAATCCCCGGATGCTACTTATTAGAAGCACCCAACTCTACATGTTTCGCGTGACCCGCTTCCTCAGGAGTATACTTGTCAGAGAATGATCTACAAGAAAAACATAAAAAATAACCAAGATATAAAGAATTGTAGTAATCGGATAACGGAGGTAGAACGGGTCACCAACCAGCATCCGACATAATATCTCTGTGACCTCAAGTATATACAAAGAGATCAAAATGAACCCCCCTAGGGAACACCCCACCCGTGGCATTGCTGGGTGGCGGAGGGAGGGGGGTTGTGGGCAGCCCCATTGCATGGTCCCTTGCACCTTTGCACTGATCTGTGTCTTTCACAGTTGAGCAGACTGAAGCTGCCTCCTCGAGTGCTCCGTCCTCTCTGTTTAAATGCACACAGGGCAAGAGGAGGGAGTCCGAGGAGGGACACATCGCTATTTCTATGCCGTGCTGTTCTGTGGTCTGAATAGTGTATTTTATCTTAGATGGACATGTGCTGGGGCGCTATGGAAGGGGAGAGGGGTGACTACTAGCACAAGTGGAGAGAGGGTCTGCACTGAGGAGTGTCTATGCCAGTGTTTTTCAACCTTTTATCAACCCTTTAAAATCTGTCAGAATCTCGAGGCACACTAAACCAAAAACGTGGAAAAAAATGTTATGCCACATGCTATTTGCACAGTGGTTTTGCAAACACATTTATTTTTGTAAAAAATTCACTTCAATGAATTAAAAAAAAACACAATATATATCCCAATTTTGGGGTATAATGTGAAAGATTACGGCGGGTAAATAGATACCCAACATATCATGCTTTAATATTGCGCACACTCGTGGAATGATGACAAACTTTGGTACTTAAAAATATCCATAAGCCTCGCTTTAAACACCTTGTCTTATTTGTTAAACTTTTTTTTTCTTTTCCCTGTCTCTTAAAAATGTTTTTGTTTGTTTTTATATCACTTTATTTCTGTTACAAGAGATGTAAACATCTCTTGTAATATATACAGTATAAGGATGACAGGTCCTCCATATGGAGAGATCTGGGGTCAAAAAGGCCTCATATCTCTCCTTTACCTTTAAAAGCAAAGGATATAAAAAAATATATATATATATATATATATATATATATATATATATATATATATATATATATATTGATTTTGCTTTAAAAAAAAAAAAAAATAGTTTACTTCCAGTCTGGACTGGAAGTTACGGCATCGCTCTGGTCCTTAATCGCAATCAAGGGGGATCTACTCTTTCATCACTTCTGGGACTAGCTGGCCACTCCATTGGATTGTTTCTCAGGCAAGACGGTGGAAGGGGGGGACTTTGCCTCTCGCCACTTCTGAAAGCGTTCCAGTGGCTCAAGAGCTGCTCAGAACGCTTTCATGAGAAAGCCAGCCACTGGCTGAAAAAAAAACAATACCAAAGTTATGGCTGATATCTTCAGCCATAACCCTGGCAAACCATTCCAAATCTGTAACGAATTGTGGTCTTGTGGGGAAAAAAAACAACAACCTACATTTGTTACAATTAGGGCACTTTCACATTGTGAATTTATTTATTTTTTATATAATATACATGGGCTATGTGGGTTATTATTGATAATGATTAGGGTTGAGCGAACCCGAACTGTAAAGTTCGGGTTCGTACCGGACCTTTGGATTTTTTTTGTACCGGGACCCAAACCTGAACAATTTGCTGTAAGTTCGGGTTCGGTGTTCGACAATGTAATGGCGCACTGCAGGGCTGCCAATCTCCATTTGTTTTACTCGTGTGACCTAGAAGCCATCACAGCCATGCCTACTAATGGCATGGCTGTGATTGGCCAGTGCAGCATGTGACCCAGCATGTGACCCAGCCTCTATATAAGCTAGAGGCACACAGCACAGCTCGTCACTCTGCTTTAGTTAGGGTAGGGAATGGCGGCTGCTGCTGCTGCTCTCAGGGAAAGATTTAAATAGGAGTCAGACTGTCCTGCTTCAGAAACACCAGCACTGCATATGTTACTGTGAGATACTCTGCAAGATACTTTAGGGAAAGGTAGGGAGAGAAATATATAGGAGTCTGTCCTGCTTCAGAAATCTAAGTACACCAGCACTGCATATGTTACTGTGAGATACTCGGCAAGATACTTTTCTTCTATTGTGCTATTCAAAAAACATTAATTTAGGGCAAAAAAATGCAGTGTTTCCTCCATATCTGTACGTGTGAGATAAACACTTTAGCTAGTGTTCTTCTATTGTGCTATTCAAAAAACACCCACCCATTTAGGGCAAAAAAACATTTTTGCATTGTTTCCTCCAGTGTTTGCAGTGTTTCCTCCAGTGCTTGCAGTGTTTTCTCCATATCTGTACGTGTGAGATAAACACTTTAGCTACTGTTCTTCTATTGTTCTATTAAAAAAACACCCATTTAGGGCAAAAATATATATTTTGCAGTGTTTCCTCCAGTGTTTGCAGTGTTTCCTCCATATCTGTATGTGTGAGATAAACACTTTAGCTACTGTTTTTCTATTTTGCTATTCAAAAAACACCCATTTAGGGCAAAAATATATATTTTGCAGTGTTTCCTCCAGTTTTTTGCAGTGTTTCCTCCTTAAAAACAAAAACCTGTGTTGGCTACCTTGTCCTCCTCCACCGCTGCTTCTACCTACACCGCCACATTCACCGCCACCTCAACCTCCTACTCCATATGGACCTCGTCCTCCTAGGTCAAAATTATTTTATTTTTATGTATTTTATGTTATTTTAAGTTATTTCCCTATCCACATTTGTTTGCAGTGTACTTGCCATGCTCTTACCAACATGTTGCTGCCATTTGGAGCCCTCTTGCCCTTTCCATTACTTTTCTAGAGACATTTTAGTAGTCCAAAATTCGGGTCCCCATTGACTTCAATGGGGTTCGGGGTCAAGTTCGGGTCCCGAACCCGGACTTTTTTCCGAAGTTTGGTCGAACCCGAACATCCAGGTGTCTGCTCAACTCTAATAATGATGACTGTATACTTCAATACTGCAGTTTGACCGCAGCGCAGGGTACCTGCGGTTTTCATGTGGTTTCTCATAAACTTCTATTATGTAGTACATTTTTGGTAAATTTTCTGAAAGCACACCAAAAATGAGGGACATAATAGAAGTCAATGAGAAACCACATGAAAACCGCAGGCCAAACTGCAGTATTGAAGTATACAGCTATCATTATCAATAATAACCCACCCATGTATATTATATTACATTTAAAAAAAAATCACCATGTCTGCAATGAAAAGTGAGTCAATGTCGTTTTTTTTTTTTTTAGAAACACCATGCCTGCAATAAAACTATCATACATTGAAAATGACAGGTACAAGCACTGTACCTGTGTCTCCTTACTGTTTTGTTTCCTCGCTGTTCTTTCACCTCTACTCGTGGTGTTCGTCTCCTCTCCTCAGGGAAACGCGTGCCAGCCAGCCAGCATCTACTCTGACTCACATGTCACAGATATCGGTGCGTGTGCCCGACCCTCCCATAGCAACCGATGATGTAATCGGTTGGCAACACGCGGTCGGATGGCCCACACAGCCAGCACAGCTTCCCGAGTGCCTGTGGCAGCAGGAAGTGAGCTCTACAAAGCGGACCAGCACTGCTGTAATAACAAATATTAACCAAGTGGCCAGCAGTAGTTAAAATATCAGATGGCTGCCATACAGTAGCTGCCTATATTGGAGGTCATTTTGCTGCGGCACACCTGGGGACTCTTCACGGCACACCAGTGGGCCACGGCACACTGTAACGGTCACCACCGTTTACGATCTTCCATCAACCCAAGACAGCTTATACGACAGTCTGAAAATCCATGTAGACCCATTCCATTTCCCCAGGATGCCGATAGGAGGGGAGATCACACCCTCGCCTGGGAAGATTAGACACCCAGCACAGAAGGGACAACACTGGGGACACACCACTCCTATTCCAAAGTGGTTCACCCAATACCAGGAAGGGACAATTAATACAAAAAACAACCCTGAAAGGGACAAAACAAAAGCAGAAACCCAGGGGGATGGAAAAACTCAGTCAAAAAGCCAGGAGATCTACGTCCGGCTCGCTCCATCTTTGGCAAAGGAGCTGAAACACATCCAGGTGCAGAGACCATTCTCCTTGGTCCAGCATCTGGCAACTCAGGTAGTCCACCTGCCATTTTTCCATGCTCGGAATGTATACGGCCGTCAGCGCCGGTACGCTCCTTTCTGTCCACTTCCAGATGCGAGCAACCTCCAACGCTGCAGCTGAGCTTCTTGTTCCTGCCTGATGGTTGACATACACCACCGACATGTCGTTGTCTGACTGGATCCTGACTGGACGCCCCTGTAGCCTCTGAGACCACATGGAGAGGCAAAGCCAGATTGCCCGAAGTTCCAGGACATTGATCGGCAGGCAGGATTCCTCCAGAGTCCAGCGACCCTGGGCCGACTGAACACCTCAGACTCCCCCCCCAAACGGCAAGGCTGGCATCCATCATGATCACCATCCAGGGAAAAGGAAGGAACAATTTCCCGGACAGAAGTGCCGGTGATGTCAGCCACCAAACCAGGGAGGACCTGACTAGGTGGCTCACCCGGATTTGACAATTCAGGGACGATGGGCACTTGTCCCATCTGGACAGAATTTCCTTCTGCAACACTGCAAATTGATCATACGATACAGCCTCGAAGGAGGCTACCATAAAACCCAGGACTTGCATGCAGAAACGGAATGTGACGACCATCTTTGGGATGCCAGCTGCCGCACCGCAGTCCAAGGGTCTGCAATTTCTCCCCAGGGAGAAAAACTTTAGCAGACCAACACTTTAGCCAGAGCAGACGGCGTAACACCACCGCATAGCTTGAAGCTCTGGCCAGCAGAGGAATAGTGTCCAAGGCTGAGGCCGCGTACACACGACCGAGAAACTCGTCGGGCTAAACTCATCGTTCCGCCCTTCGAGGTTCCCGTTCAGCTGTCGAAAAGCTCATCGAGCCAAATTTCCCCATAGAACAACAAGGAACTAGAGAGCATGCTCTCTTTTTGGCTCGACGAGCTTCCCGACGGGATGCTCGGCGAAAAGTGTACACACGACCGGTTTTCTCGGCAGAATACGTCTGGTTCTCGCTGGATTCTGTCGAGAAACTCGGTCGTGTGTACGGGGCCTCACTCGCAGACAAATTTTAGGCTCTGTACCAACTGATCGGCCAGAGCTACCTCGTCCGAGGGAGCCTGACTTGCTTTTAACCCATTGTGCAGCAAATTTTCCTATTAAGTGAGTGTCTGAGACACCAGGGCCCCAACCATCGTTGGACGCACAGCTGAGCCCACCACCGTGTATAGGTTGAGGGTGACTTCCTGAGCCTTCTTGTCTGCAGGGTCTTTGCAGGGTCTTGGAAAGCAGGAGCCCCTTCCACTGGAATCGTGGTTACCTTGTTTAATTTGGACACAGGAGGGTCCACTATCTGAGAAGAGGTCCATTTTTTTAGGAAAACTGTCCTCAAGAGGGTAACGCACCGCCAAATTTTTAGGGACTGAAAAAACTTTCTGTGGTTTGTCCCACTCCTTGTATAAAAGTTTGTCTAAATAAGACACACAAGGAAACACCTTAGCAGTGCAGGTCGGCTTATGGAACCCGAAAGGGACCAACGCCTCTGTTGCTATTGCAGACTCCTCTGTCTTTAGAGTATCTAGCACTGCAGTGATAAGGTCACCTACCAGAGCCTTTTTGCGTAAATCACCGTCCACCCGTAGAGCGACAGGTATGTCTTGGACAACACAGTGCGTAGCTGAGGTTGGCACACGCTCGATAGTCGAAACTAGGGAGACTACAAGGATCTGGGATCCAGCCTGTCACCCAGTCGGCAGTTGATCGCAGATCACAAGAATAACAAAAAATGTTTTAATTCAATTTAGAAATAAATCTCCAGGCCTATGGGCCCGAATAAAGCCATGTCTTTCTCCTTTGCTAGGCAGAAAAAAACTGAGCTGCGAAATGCAGAGAGAGGGGTTATACCCAGAGGGACCACCCCCTGGGTGGTACTGTATGGAGTGTGATGTGTTTAACACTTTCTACAAGTTTCTGCCTAGTCACTCCTGAATAAAGTCTAATACTCACTTTGTCAAGATTACTGCTGTGTCCGTTCATGAATGAAAGAGAAAGTTTGTTTGTATGTCAACACATTTTATTTATTTTTTATTGTCATTGCATCAAGGCACTCATGATAACATCTAGATGCAGCATTTCCTCTATAAATATTGCATTTGCATTGGACGTGATCAGTGCTAGCGGCTGTCCTGATAGGAGGTGTTACATATTTACATATTTTGGGTAGCTCGAAAGATTTATTGGTTTTACAATATGTTGGTGTCAGGCAAAAATCCAACAAGGATACCAGATTCCAGGGAGGAGTTCCAGGTACAAGAATTATTATTATTTATTTATTTTTTTCAAAAAAATGCCAAGAGGATTTAAGGATAGTAAATCATAACTTATTGTTGTTGCTCTTTGTTGTATCCTGTAAAACCTGATCAGATAATATCAGAGAAATACTCACAAACATATAGTAGTAGGGTCAAATCTAAAATCTAAAATAATTGACTGATAATGTAAATATTCTAAAGCAAAGGATATTTACCTTGGGTAGATAGTACCCTCTAAACTCAACATCCCTTGTAGTTTTTCGAGGCACGCCCATTGGAATTAGGTCAATGAATCTTTGCATTTCATGGATCACAGCATCTGTAAATGGCATCTGATTTCTGTCTTCCATTTTGGGGCTTCGGTCTTGACCAATGATGCGATAAATCTCTTCACAAACTTTGCCTAATGAGGAAAATTTATAATGACACTTGTGTTACATTTTAAGGACTTGTTTTTTTGTTTTTGTTTTTTACAATTTTTAAGGATTTTTAAGGGGTTTTGGTGAAATGTCAGGGGTCTAAACCCCTGATGTCTCCCTTTTGAGACTTATGAATCTGCCATCCATGCTCCTCATGTCTGTTTTGGGATGATATTTATACTATCTCAATAAATTTTGAGACCATATACATTTATACATTTTACTTACTTGCTTTGATCATCACGATCACCTAATTTAAAGTCCCACAGGCTATTGTTTTATTTTGTTTTATTTGATGTATTATGGGGATGGAGGTGTATCATGTTAGGGGACAGCTTTCAGACCGTCTCTCTTTTTCTCCGACAGAGATTCCCCTGTCCCTTTCTCTGCAGCCACTGCTGCACTGGACAGTGAACAAATCTGTGCTGAGCAGCTTCCCGTTCATTCACAAACTGAAGCATTCTAAACATAGTTTACTATGATCTGTTAAGAAAAAACACAGGAGTGAACTGTACAGATTACTCATTGCGTTCATTCAGAAAGGGAAGGTGCCCTTGTATTAAATATTTACTGGCCCCTGCCCCTACTCTCCATACTGAAACATCCCCTGCAGCAGCCAACAGTAGAGGAGGAAAGCTGGAAGCAATGCAGAGGGAACCAAAAAGCAGGGGGAATCTTCACTGCACGGGATGATTAGGGTGTGCCCAGGCACATTCGGCACACCCTGTGCGTCCGCCTATGTTCTCACTTTAGGAAGTTTTAATTATTGTACATGCTGTTGCAACATCTTTAAGCCATGGGGCTGTCTTTTGTTCATACTGATCACACAAAAATAATTTCTTCAACACGTAGTGTCCATTCATCTGTGACCCCCATGACATCATAACATTTTTATTATCTTTATGCCAGTGTAATTTTTACATTGATCAGTGCATTTTTATAGCACTGATCAATGTAATAATGTCACTGGTCCCCAAAAAGATTCATTTGGGGTTAAATTTGTCTGCCGCAAAGTCGCAGTCCCGCTAAAAATCACAGATTGCCGCCTTAACCAGTAGAAACAATAAAAAAAAAATCCCTAAATCTATCCAGTAGTTTGTAGATGTGATATCTTTTGCGCAAATTGCGATTTAATTTTTTTTTACCAAAAATATGTAGAAGACTATATATCGGCCTAAACTGACATTATATATATATATATATATATATATATATATATATATATATATATATATATATATATATATATATATAAATATATATATATATATATATATATATATATATATATACACACACACACATTACAGCGAAAAGTAAAAAAAATATGGTTTTCCCCAAATTGTCGCTCTTTGGTTATATCACAAAAAATAAAAAACCACAGAGAAGAACACATACAACCAAAAGAAAGCTCTACTTGTGGAAAAAAAAACATTGTTAACTTTGTTTGAAAACAGCATTGCATGACTGCGCAATGCCAGTTAAAGCGACTCAGTGGCGTATCACAAAAAAATGGCCTGGTCATTAAGGGGGCAAGTCCTTCTGGGCCTTAAGTGGTTAAACACTCTTTATCATTTACGTTTTGTTAAGAGTGTTTGTTATACCTTCCCTATAAGGTAGGTAAGGAGGAGGTACAGTATTACCCAATTGTACCTGGGTTCAGTTTGGGGCAGGTTTGCAGAACACAAGTAAAGTTTGAGTGCCAAATCTGCACCCTGTTGAAGTCAATGTTAAAAAAAAAAAAACATTAATGGCTATTGCCTAGGACAGCCTTTTTTCAACCAGTGTGCCTTGAGGTTTCTTCAGGGGTGGCTTGGCAAAATGCCTAAAAATTTCCCAAAATACATACAAGCCAGCAGGTGGATCAAGCCTGCCGTTTAATTACACAAAGTCACAGGTTTATATTTTGTACCATTTCAACCTTCCAGCCACTGGTGGCCTAACAACCAGTGATGTCATCAGTGTTGATATGAAGGTTGATCACCTGCACAGCATCCTTGTTTGACCCTCTCCTGCCCCCCTCTGTCAACACTGGGGTCACATTCCCAGAATCATGGAGAGAAACTGAGGGAGAGTAGAAACACTGGAATACTAGTCAGTACTAGTGTGCAAAAGTGCCTGGGGGCATGTAGCAAAGTAATAAAAAAATATGTAAATTCTATTTTGGGGTTATGCACAATGTTCCGTTAAATAACATGTAAGTAATAAAGGGAATACTGCGCTAATGAAAATTAGCTAATGGAAGCCAAGCTGCAACACATACAAAACATGTGAAACCATGCAAAAACAAAATATAAAAGGATGGAAAGTTGCGCTTAGTGTAATGAGTAAAAAACCCTGTGACGGCAACCAACAGTTGGTTGCCGTCACTTACCTCATTCTTGCATTTTGCTTTTAAATGTCCTTATTTCTTCTGAGAAATCCTCACTTTCTGTTCTTCTGTCTGTAACTGCACACAGTAATGCAAGGCTTTCTCTCTGGTGTGGAGAAAGCCTCCTGAGTGGGGAGTGGGATAGGAGTGTCAGGATGGTGTAACAGCTCTGGTGAACAGAGTGAACCACAACTACGGCTAGCAAGGATTTGAATACGATTCTCTATGCGACAACTCAGTATTGAGCCCCAGGCGTCACTCCTCGCAACAGGAGTTTGGGGGATCTATACATCATCTCAATGTCACAAAAGGAAAGAAAGGCGTTAAACTACTAAGCTTGGACGCATTACACCATGCAACCAGAGCTTAGCATATAAAAATATAGTTCAAGGTCAATAAATTAATACACCTCAATATGCAAGTGATATCAGTAAGGGACCCCAGACATCACTAGTGATGAGCGGAATACGCCTTATTCGATTTCGCGATATTTCACGAATATATAGAAGAATATTTGCGAAATATTCGTTAATATTGAATATTCGTGATATTTTATCAAAAAAAATAAAATTTGCGAAATTTCGCTAATGCGAATGCAAAATTTATTGCGAAATTCTCGTCAACACGCAAAAACGGAGATCATTTCCTGGATTACTAAACTAATATGCACTAAACACTAACTTTACTTACACAAACTTATATGACTAAACTAAAGCTAATTTTTTTTTTTTTTTTTTTTTAATACACAAAACACAGAAGGGCAGAGAAAGTATTTGCGAATATTCGTAACACGAATATTCGCATTGCGAATATTCGGCAACATAAAAGGATCGCCTCAGCTACTCGGCCCAGGGTCTCTAATCATACCAGCAATGCTTTTAGACGTTGATGGAGATCACTAGGATGTGATCTGTTTTAAAAATAAATTTGAAAAAATATTCACTGCGATTTTCGATTTATTTGCGAATACTCGAATATGCAATATTCGTAACGAATATTCCCAATGCGAATATTCGTGAGCAGCACTAGACATCACTCCTTGCAACAGGAGTTTGGGGGTTCTCCACATCATATCACTGTGAGCATACAGGGATATATTAGTCCACTAAGGGAGATGCCATGAAATAGCATCAATTCTTAGCATAGAAAAGTTAGAGTGAACATATTCAAATAGTTAGGACAAGGCCTATAAGTAATTTATACTTCTGTCAAGCACTTAGTAGATATGCGTTGTAGTAATAACTGAAAGTTGCATATGAGTATTTGGTTACGTATGAGAGGCAATATAGCTCAGGTACTTTGAGAGTATATGTAGTAATACACAAGTTGTAGTAGCAACTATTAGTTATATGTGAGAGGTAATATTACTCCGGTACTTTGAGAGTACAAATAATAGTCAGGAGCTGTAGAAATACCTATTAGTTATATGTGAGAGGTAATATAGCTCAGGGTATTTGAAAACAGGCGTGCTTTTAACATAATCCTTTGCAGACAGTCCAATAACATTACAGTATCCTGGATATATTGAGCAGCAGAAGACATGATACACAATAGCAATTGTATAGCTGGTATATAAGTATCAGATCTTGCTATAGCACTACAAGTAACAGTTTAGCTACTTATCCGTATTGATGGCTTCAGTATAGGAACTAGGGAATGGGATCCTGTGGTGAGGTATGTTCAGTAGGGCAGTCTGTTTGTCCCCAGCAATGGCTCCAAGCAGCAGTAGATGTAGATCCTATTAAAGTAATAGTTGAGGCTGGAGCGGCGTTCCAGCATGGGGAGCAATGGCATCCATGTCTTTAGCGTAGGCCGAGCTACGGCTGACAATAATAGAACAACCCTGAGTAAATCTTGACTGCCTATATAGGCAGGTATGCAGCTGCAATACATCGCACTGATATGAAAGGAGCGCCGTACTCCACAGCGAACTTCTGCGTTCCACGCTGGCACGCAGAGGCAATGATGTCCAGCATGGAACGCATTACGGCGCTGAAGCGCCTGGCTTAATAGAAGTAACAGGCGTGCAGAGCGCCTGTTACATACACCCACTAACGCACAGCTCCTTTCTCTATCTGCAAAGTAGAGAGTTTCCTGACACTTCTGCTCATCCCCTCCCCCCTCAAGAGGCTTTCTCCACACCAGGGAGAAAGCCTTGCATTACTGTGTTGAGTTAAAGACAGAAGAACAGGAAGTGAGGATTTCTCAGAAGAAATAAGGACATTTAAAAGCAAAATGGAAGGATGAGGTAAGTGAAGGAGGACTGCACTAAGGTAAAGGAAGCTATTTAGGGAAACATTTTTTACCTTTACCACCCCTTTAAGCATAGTGTATACATAAAATGTGTGTGGCAACAATGCAACAAATATATGATACTCAAATGTTTGCGCCAACAGGAGTTGGTGTAAACACCAGGTTCAAACATAGGGAAAAAAGCCTAAAAAAAAGGAAAATAATGCAGCAACCTTATTTATAGAAGAGAATAATGGGAATAATATCATACACACCGAGGACATCTGGGTTTTTCATAAAAATAAGAAGAGCATAGGTTAGTGTTGAGCCTGTGGTCTCTACGCCAGCAAAGAAGATCTGCAGAGTGCTGGTCACCAAGTCTTCCATCTTATATACAGAGTTGGGGTTGTTCTTGTCCTAGAAAAAATCCAAGGGAATATATTAATTTATATTTTTTATTCATACATTTGAAATTCCATTTGGTCCCAACTAATACACTCACTAGTCCCCTACTAGAAACCAAAATATCAGCTGTGGGTTAACTGAACTTAAATAGACACCCCCATGTAGGACATCTCACTAGCATTCCCTTCTATCTTCTTGCTATTGAGCAGATGATAAGTAAATCCATGTTAACAATGTTATAGTTGCTACTAGGATAGAAAATGAGGAAAGAATTTTTTTTTTAACTGGGACACCTGCATGGGTGACACATATTTGAGTTGGAATTTTCTTTTCTAAATACACCACTTTTTCACACAGGAAGTGACATGACATTTCTCCAACATCAGCATCAAAAACATAGCTCCCAACCTCATTTGTCCCTCATGTTGGTCTGATCTTTATAGTTTCATATAAAATGCACTTTTTATCTTTCAAAAAGTGTTTCCCAGTGCTAAACCTTTCATCCGATTTCTAAATCGCTGCATTTGTAAATTTTAAAAGCCGATATAAAGGAATAGTATTGGTAAAAAAAAAAAGCCCTTGTGGATTTATTTAACTTTTTGTTTTGGTTAATTCTCCTTTAAGGGGGTGTGGCAAGGGGAAATGTCCTATACCTACATACGTTTGCTAGTAGGTGTCCCTCATTCCCATCTCAATATGTTGGGAGGAATGTCAAACACCTTTTTGGAGGGTTTCAAATTATTGCTTATTGTACTGAACAAAAAAAGTCTAAGGCCGCGTACACACGATCAGACCGGTCCGATGAAACTGGTCTGCAGACCAGTTTCATCGGACCAATTCGATGGTGTGTACGGCCTATCGGACTGTTGTCCGTCGGACCAAATTTTTTAAACTTGCTTTAAAATCTGTCCGACGGACACCTGTCCGTCGGACAGATTCGATGGTTAGTACGCAAAAGCATCGGACCACGCACATGCTCAGAATCAAGTCGACGCATGCTTGGAAGCATTGAACTTTGTTTTTTCAGCACGTCGTTGTGTTCTATGTCACCGCGTTCTGGTCTGATCGGATTTTTGGTCCGATAGTGTGTACGCACATCAGACCAACAGACCACTTCAGCCTGGTCCGATGAAAACGGTCCGTCGGACCAGTTTCATCGGACCGGTCTGATCGTGTGTACGTGGCCTACAGGTGCACTTTATAAGGCTGCTTATTGTTTCTTTTGCCTGGACATCATATCTCAGGGCCTCTTCCCTTCCAGTAAAGCTTTAGAGTCGGTTCACACTGGGGCGACACGACTTCCAGCGCAACTTTCAAAGGCTACTCCAACATGACTTGAGCATGAACCACAGGGCGATCTGGGGCGATTTACAACACGACTTGAAGTCGTCTCCAGGACAGGAGACATTCCAGTGACCAATAAAACAACAATCAGCTCTGGGAGAGGGAGGGGGAGGTTTGCCTGAGAAATGTATGTTATCTTGCTGAAAGGTCGCTTCAGTTAAGACAGTGATCAGACTTGGAGGCGACTTCCATTGAAATCAATGGGTACAAGTCGCCTAGAAGTCGGATTGAAGTCGTAAAGGAACCTTTTCTGAAGTCGGAGCGACTTGAGTAGTGTGTATTAACACCGCTCCCATTCACTTACATTGTTTTTCTCTACAGCGCAACTTGGGACGACTTGAGGCGACCTCAAGTCGAATCCCAAGTCGCCCCAGTGTGAACCGACTCATATGCCGCGTACACACGGTCGTTTTTTGCGATTAAAAAAAAACGACGTTTTCTGTGAAGTAAAAAACAACGTTTTTGAAACGTCACTTTTCAAAGACAATTTTGCATACACACCATCGTTTTTTCACAAAAAGCGAGGTTACGTTCACCACTCTTTTCCATTGAAGCTCGCTTCATAACTAGCTTCTGGGCATGCGCGGGTTAAAAAACGTCATTTTAAACGACGTTTTTGCTACACACGGTGACTTTTTGTGAAACAAAAAACGACGTTTTGAAAAACGACACAAAAAATTCAAGCATGTTGGAATTTTTTTTTGGTCGTTTTTTTGAAGACAAAAAACGACGTTTTGCCTACACACGATCAATTTAAATGACGTTTTAAAAAACGTCGTTTTTTTTTTCATCGCAAAAAACGACCGTGTGTACACGGCATCAGACTAATATTGAGAACACTAAATGTTACTTTGTTTGTTGGTAGCCCACAGGAAGGCTAGAACCACTGTGTTGCAGATTTCCTCTCACTTCCTATCTGGTGAAACAAGTGTCTCCATGGCAGTAAGTTAGGGTAAAACTCTACAATATAGCCCAGCTAGCTAATATAACTAATATCATGCCTGGTCAATAAAAAGTTATCCATAACTATGGGAAAATATTATTTTATAATAAATATATATTTTTTTGCTGAATTTAGTTCTCCTTATTCACCTTCTCCATTTTAATTAGAAATGCATCCACATAATCTCTGGGGTTATCCGGATCCAGAGTCTCTTTGTTCTTCTCCACTCTCTTCCTGACATACTGCAGGAGCTTCTGCAAGTTGGATAGAAATTGTTGGTGCTTTCCTGGGATGAACGTCATGATTCTGGGGAACATTTCAAACACCTGAAAGAAGAAAATTGTATATCCCATAGTAAAGTACATATAAAGAGTAGCCAGCATGATTAAAATGCATAGTCAGTGTTTTTGGATCTGCTTTCCTAGCTATAAAAATATAAAATATTACATATGAATATTTCAAATTGACCTTGTGTACCCGGCAGGCAAGAGCCAGAATGTTTTGACTGTTTTCTAAAGTACTTTAATGCTGTAAAAATTCTAATTTATTCCTCTGTTAACCACATAAGAACCAGAGGGATTTGCCCCCTTAATGACCAGAACACTACAATTTTGCACTGCATTGCTTTAACTGGTAGCGACGTTGTACCCAAACAAAATGTGCATCCTTTTTTTCCCACAAATAGAGCTTTTTTTATTTTCTTGCAATATAAACAAAAAAAAATTGAAAATTTTGAAAAAAAAAATATTATTTTCTACTTTTTTTATAAAAAAAAAAATCCAATAAACTAAGGGCCAGATTCACAGAGCGATTATGCCGGTGTAACAGGAGATGCGCGGCGTAAGTCTAATTGTGCGCGTGCGTTTCGATGCGCGGCATCCCCAAAACGAGATACGCAAGAAATCTACTTTTTTTTGTCCAGCGTAATTTCGTTAGACAGGCGCATCCGTCCGCGCAAAACTGCGCTAGACAGACCATTGATTTGCTAGTCAAATATGCTAATGAGGGACTTACAGGGATCCACAAAAGAACGTTGGGGCAGCGCAGGCTACGCAGTGTGCGCAACAGCAAAATGTCCTGTCTAAAATTAGACCATATAAAAGCTGGTCTAAAAAGAGAAAAATCGTCTACATGTCAGATAAAGCAACACTGTTAGTGAGGAGCTCAGCAGTCACACGTGTTGCCCAACAAACTGTATGCCAACATGCCAGTGGCATCCATGCTCATAGCTATACTACTGACTTTAGATGAGCAAAGAAGGAGGAGGGTACTGAGGAGGGCACTGAGGAGGGCATGGGAGATTTTTTTTTTTTTTTATTTATTTTTTATTTGCTTATATAAACTTTACAATTTAATCTAATCTAATACAATATTCTTATCTGATACAAGCCCCTCACTCTTCACTCTTCACGGGAGAGGATATACTGCACACGCATAGACATCTATGGCATGAGTGATTCTGAGGTGTCTCGCATCTTCAGATTCACCCCTCATGCCATCATGGAATTAACCACAACCTTGCAGGAGGACATCAGCAGCCCAACACATGACACAACCCATGACACCCATGACAGCTACATATACAATCATAGCCCCATCCCCACAGATTTCGAACAGAACATGTATGGGGACAGCTGGCTGGTTGGTGAGTGACATGGGTGGCAGGCATGACTGCCCCCCCCCCCATGATGCACACATCACAAGGGGCACATGCACTACTAACATCCTCCTGTCTTTTCCCTTCAAGGTGACTCTGCATATGCACTGGGACCCCATCTCATGACCCCATCTCATGACCCCATCTCATGCCAGCTCACATATGCATCTTTGCATGTTAAACACACACATTAATCAAGGCACAATGAGAATGCATGCATGCACACCACTGTGGTCCCTAGCACACACACCACACATCCTCATCACATTGTATTGGCACCAGTCCACCATGCAGGACTTGTGAGCAGCAACGCCACGCCAAGGCTCCAATTATGTCACTGTACATTCATACACCATTCACACGGACCTGGGGATCACTTCTCCCTGGTCCTGTGGAACCAAATTGAGGATGACACCCCTTTTCCGGCAGGAATGTCACCCCCACATTCCCAAATCATACACAAACAGAACCGAAAAAAAAAAAAAAAGCCCAGCAAAAATATAATTAAAAAAAAACAAACAAAGAAAACACATAAAAGACAAAAATCACTCTGCAAAACAATCCCCAAATATCTCAACGACACGTCACAAACAAACAAATAAACGCTAACAAACAACAGAACAATAGCACCTTGCTGTATAGGAAGGGATACAAAGGGATGTACTTTTGCAATGGAAGTGCGTTTGTGTCTGGCTATTTATGCTGTCTGCGTAGTTCAGCAAAGTTGCCCGGGTCTACTTCCATTTTCACTGATTGCGCTGTTCCCGAGTTGTGAGCATGCGCATCGAGGTGCTGACCATGGTCTCCTTCAAGCGCGCATGCGCGAGCCGGCCGGCCCTTCATTTGCATGGGGTCACGGCTCATTTCAATGTAACACGCCCACGTCCTTCCCAATTTGTATTACTCCGCCTTACGCCTCTGAAATAACGTTACGCATGCGCAATTTTATGCGTAAAAGCGATGAGAATAGGGTGATTGCGCGGCTACATTGCGCAAGTCTAACGTAAAGGCGGTGCGCTACGCCGGTCCAATAATGCGCAGATTTACCTGAATCTGGCCCTAAATTGTTGTCATACATTTTGGCCAAAATCTATTTAGCCACATGTATTGGGTAAAAAAATAAAAATAAATCGATAAGAGTATATTTATTGGTTTGCACAAAAGCGTCTACAAACTATGGTATTTTCTGGAATTTACACAGCTTTTAGTTTATGACTGCCCATCTCATTTCTTGAGGAGCTAAAATGGCAGGGAACCCCCCCAATTACCCTATTTTGGAAAGTAGACACCCCAAGAAAATTGCTGAGGGGCATGTTGAGCTCATTGAATATTAATTTTAATTTTTAATTTTTCGTCACAATTTATTGATAAATGACAAAAAAATAAAATTGCATCCCAAAATAAATTTTGCTGCTTCTCCTGAGTATGGGGATACCACATGTGTGAGACCTTTGGGAGCCTAGCCACTTACAGGACCCCAAAAACCAGTCACCGCCTTCGGGATTTCTAAGGCCGCGTACACACGATCAAATCTATCTGCTGGAAACGGTCGGCCCGACCGTCCCAGCAGACAGATTCGACCGTGTGTACGGGTGAGCCGACGGATTTGGCCACCCGACAGATTTCAAAGCATGCTTTGAAATCTGTCGGCTGGGAACCCGTCCGCCCGACATGTCTGCTGGTTAGTACGCTAACCAGCAGACATGTCTTCTTGCACACGCGCCGAATGGTTTTGACGCATGCGCGGAAGTGTTTTACTTCCTGGTGCGGTGACGTGGCGGCATCAACGTCACCGCCACGTCACCGCGCCGTCTAGCAGCGGGGATTTTGGTTTGATTCTGTGTACACGATCAAACCAATACGTCCCCAGCAGACAGATTTGTTCAAATCGGTCGGCCCGACCGATTTGAACAAATCTGTCTGCTCGTGTGTACGCGGCCTAAGGGTGTAAACTACCTATAACAGTTTAGGAGACCATAAATTGCCATGAAATTGGTGATAGCTGACTTTATATCCAATGGATGAGGTTCACCTTGATCATTAGTAAAAGACGGAAGGATGATGTCTTGATTATAATGGAATGATGTTGCCACATTTGGAATGAAACGGTCTGAAGGTCTTAGTACTTCTATGTCAGGGTAAAAGACCTAGTAGGGTTCTGCTATCCTCAGTGCTTGCATTTCTGAAACTCTCTTTGTTGATGTAACGGCAATAAGGAAGGTCAGTTTTACTGTCAGGTCCCATAATGAGATTGGCTTAAGCGGGTGAAAAGGAGGAGTTGACAGAGCATCTAGTACTACTGAAAGGTCCCATGCTGGAAAGGTTGGTTTCTTAGCAGATCAAACAATAGCAGGCACTTAAATTACAAGGTATGGATAACAAACAATAAATAATGAACATAAAAAGTCAGATATAAATTGCAGCAGCGCTCTTTGTTCTCATTGAAGTGAACAAACTTCTTTATGTGGTGACCAGCATAAAGGAAAATAATGTTAATAAGGTAAAGGAAAGTGCTCAAAGAGGTGTACTCTGTAAATGACAACTGTGAAATAAGTCCTCTTCACGGTCCACCAAACACCAGTATAACACCATGTGACATAAGAGAAACCCCTCTTGGGGATGTGCTTACCACAAGGATAAGTGTAAATAGCCTTCAAAACCAACAGTACCAACATTTGTACCCAATTACCAATTCACATAGGGGCAGGGCCAGGATCTGGGGGTCCCCTTTGTTAAAGGGATCTTTCAGATTCCGATAAGCCTCCCCCCCACAGACCCCCACAACCACTGGGCAAGGGTTGTGGGGATGAGGCCCTTGTCCCCACACAGACCCCCAAAGCTTCCTCCCCATGTTGGGGGCATGTGACCGGGTAACGTTCAGGAGGGGGGAGCTCTCACTCAACCCCCCTCTATTCCTGCGGCCTGCCAGGTTGCGTGCTCGGATAAAGGGTCTGGTATGGATTTTTGGGGGGAACTCCACGCCATTTTTTTTTTTTTTTTATACAGAGTTCTCCTTAAAATCCATACCAGACCCTTCTCTGGTATGGATATTTGGGGGGAACCCCACATAATTTTTTTTTAAATTTGATGCAGGGTTCCCCTTAATATCCATACCAGACCTGAAGAGCTTGGTAATTGAATTTGGGGGGACCCCCACGCATTTTTTTTATCAATGACTATTAATGACTTTTCTCTGTATTGCCGGGAGCGGACAATTCATTATAGCCGCGAGTGATTTTAAATTACTTTTTTTCCTTCAGAAATTACAGTTTGTGCATGGACAGTTTTAAGCGCGGGAAACAAGCGCTAATTCACAGGCATGCTATACACACACCCAGGTACAAAATTTAAAGGAATATTTCACTTTTATTGTTTCACTTTAAGCATTATTAAATTCACTGCTTCCCAAAAAATTGCCATTTTTAAAACTTTTTTTTGCATTGATACATGTCCCCTGGGGCAGGACCCAGGTCCCCAAACACTTTTTATGACATTACCTTGCTTATAAGCCTTTAAAATTATCACTTTAGATTTCTTTGATAGACTTTAACGGGGTGTTACACAGCTTTTTGAATTTGCTATGAACACCCCAAATTGTTCGCTTTTTCACCGAACGGGCGAACAGGCAATGTTCGAGTTGAACATGAGTTTGACTCGAACTCGAAGCTCACCCCTACTCTCAGGCCACGTACACACAACCAAATAAATCAGTTCAAATTGGTCTGACAGACCGATTTAATCAGATTTGTGTGCTGGGCTGTTTTGGTTTGATCGGTGTACACACGATCAAACCAAAATCCCCACCGGCAGACAGCGCGGTGACGTGGCGATGACGTTGACACCGCCACGTCACCGCACCAGGAAGTAAAACACTTCCGCGCATGCGTCAAATCCATTCGACGCATGTGCGGGCAGATATGTCTGCTGGTTAGTGTACTAACCAGCAGACATATCGGACGGATGGATTCCCAGCAGACAGATTTTAAAGCATGCTTTAAAATCTGTCTGCTGGAAAAATCTGTCTGTCCGCCCGTACACACGATCGAATCTGTCTGCTGAAACGGTCTGTCAGACCGTTTCCAGCAGATAGATTTGATCGTGTGTACGCGGCCTCAGACATGCACATACATGTAAATAGATGGATGTATCTTCTTGGTATAAATAAAGCAACTAAAATGGCCCAGCCAATCATCCGACTTGAATCCAATATAAAAAATCTTTGGAAAGAACTAAAGATCAGAGTTCATAGAATAGGCGCACGAAACCGTCAAGTTTTGAAGACTGTTTGTGTGGAAGAATGGGCCAAAAATCACACCAGAGCAATGCATGCAACTAGTTTCTTCATACAGGAGGCATCTTGACGCGGTCATTACCAACAAAGGATTTTGTACTAATTATTAAATACATTCAATATTTTTTCCCTGTGCCATTCCATTTTATTACATATAGCTTAATTTCTGTACATATTTGTTTTGGTTTCTTTGTATGGATTGCATGGGTTGTTACTAACATGTAGTGAAAATGTAATGTCAAAAGGACCTTTAGAATTATATATACCTGGAAAAATGGTGACGTATTCAATATTTATATTGCCCGCTGTATGTAGACTGAAATTAATTGTTGGTCATTCACTACTTTGGCTCTGATGAAGAGGGTTTGCCCTTGAAACGCGTCAGCCACCACCTTTGTCCCACACTATTAGTAGATTACAGCAGACCTGAGAGCAATTGGTTCCGCTTGCTATGATATGCATACACATGTTATGCATTTGTGAATATAACAATTGTTGCTTTTATTTTCAAAAAACATTTATTGTAGTAATGCACTCGGTCGGTGCACCCTTCTCTTCTTTTTTTTTTTTTTTTTTTTAATGAAACATGTTTGACTGTTTATTATGAATAAAACATAAATAACACAAACATAAAGGAATAAGCAAGCATATCAACATCCGCCGACCAATGGGAATTGAAAGAGTAGTACCCTTCTCTTCTATATCTAGAGGCTCCTACAGGGGTAACGCTACAGTAAAATCTCAGTATGCTTGTCATTGGCTCTTACCTGCCCCCAGCGTGAACTGATGATGTAAAAAGTTTCACTTATGGCGTTTACGACATCAAGAAGCTCAGTATCCTCATAATCATGGCGATGCCCAAACACAATGGAAAATATTACATTGCAAGCAACTTTGTTGAAGAATTGTTGAGGATCGAGAAATGATCCTAAAATAGAGAGATAAAAAAAATATGAGCAAGCACACA
Source organism: Rana kukunoris (assembly GCA_029574335.1). Classification (NCBI taxonomy): domain Eukaryota; kingdom Metazoa; phylum Chordata; class Amphibia; order Anura; family Ranidae; genus Rana; species Rana kukunoris. The sequence continues at coordinate 41,937,252 of CM056057.1, forward strand.
AATTACAACATGGCCCTTTACATATCATGATGTTTTGGAAAGGATTTAAAGGGAAAATCTAGAAGATAAAAGTAAAACCATGGTCACTTTAAGGCCACGTACACACGATCGGACATGTCCGATGAAACTGGTCTGCAGACCGGTTTCATCGGACCAGTTTGATCGTGTGAACGGCCTATCGGACCGTTTTCCATCGGACCAAAGTTTTAAAACATGCTTTAAAACCTGTCCGATGGAACATGTCTGTCGGACAGGTTCGATGGTTAGTACACAAAAGCATCGGATCAAAAACCCACGCATGCTCAGAATCAAGTCGACGCATGCTTGGAAGCATTGAAGTTCGTTTTTTTCATCACGTTGTTGTGTTCTACGTCACCGCATTCTGGTCTGATCGGATTTTGGTCCGATGGAGTGTACACACATCAGACCATCAGACAAGTTCAGAGTTGTCTGATGAAAATGGTCCGTCAGACAAGTCTCATCAGACATGTCTGATCGTGTGTACGTGGCCTAAGGGTCTGTGTCCATAGGTCTTTTTTTTTAAAACTGAAGCTATCGACACAAGTCCAAAGCCTGTTAAACGCAAGGCTTATCTGGAGCTTCAATTTGGAGGTGTTTTCCTGTTTCTGTATTCTATGGCCCGGATTCACATACATCTGTGCACATTTATGCCACCGTAGCGTATCTCTTTTACGCTACGCCGATGCAGCGCAGAGAGGCAAGCATGGAATTCACAAAGCAAATGCTCCCAACGTTGCGCCGGCGTAGCGTATATTTCGTAGGCGTAAGCCGGCATAAGTGGAAATAGGTGGAAGTGGGCTGGAAGTGGGCGTGATCCATGTTAACGAAGTGTGACCCCATGCAAATGATTGTGCCAGACAAGTACTCAAAATGAACTGCGCATGCGCCGAGACGTGGACATATCCCCGTGCGCATGTGCACAACCACATCGGAACAACTGCCTAAGATACGCCGGATCACTGTGTACGTCGTGAACGTAACCTACGCCCAGTCAGACCCACGTCGGCCCATATTCACAGACGTCCAACGTACAATATGTAGGCTTGTGTTCCCTGGTCCATACCTTTGCATGGGTTGTGCCTCATCTATGGGGAATAACTTTAAGCCGGACGTAAAACTTACGCAAACCGCTTAAATCATGCGCCTGGCACAGGTACGTTCGTGAATCGGCGTATCTCCCTCATTTGAATATTTAAATAGAAAATCAATGGGAGCGCCACATGCGTCCAGTGTAAATATGCGTAAGTCGGCGTAAGTGCTTTGTGAATCCGGGCCTATATGTCCACAAAGAGCAGGATTTAGCAAGTGTCATTCATTTTTCCCTTTTTTACGCTTATATCATGAATCATTTAATTGGATTATATTAGTCGCATGTGGGCAATCCACTGGCTGGTCTTTGCGAAGCTGACACATGTGCAGCCTATACTATTGCAACAACATCCCAATTTCATGTACTAAGTGGGCCAGATCCTCAAAAAATGGCGTATCTGGCGGCGTTGCGTATCGCAGTTACACTACGTCTACACAAATTACTGGAGCAAGTGCCTTATTCTCAAAGCACTTGCTCCGTAATTTTCGGCGGCGTAGCGTAAATGCGGCGTCGTAAGGCCACGTAATTCAAATACTGAAGGAGGGGGCGTGCTGTATTTAAATTAAGTGCGCCCCCGCGTCAAACGAAGTGCGCATGCGCCGGCAGGGAAAAAAGCCCAGTGCGCATGCTCCAGCTCACGTCGGAAAGCGTTGTTGAAACCGATGTCAAAACGACGTGATCGTCACTTACGCAATTCCCTATTCGCGAACGACTTAGTAAAACGACGTAACCGACGGAAAAAGACGACGCTGATCCAACGCCATACTTAACATGGCAACGACGGCACTTCGGAAACATACCCCTCATACAGCAGGGGTAACCTTACGCGTACGCAACCTACGTAAACGACGACGGGGCGGCGTAAAAACGTTCTGGAATCGGCGTATTAGGCTCATTTGCATAGGCAAATGAGAAAACAACGTAAAGGCCACCTAGCGGCCGGCGTTGTCATTACATCTAAGATCCGACGGTGTAATTGCTTTACACCTGTCAGATCTTTAGTGTATCTATGCGTAAGTGCTTCTAAGAATCACTCGCATAGATACCCATTGAAAAAAACTGCGATACGACAGTGTATCTGAGATACATCGTCGTATCTCTTTTGAGAATCTGGCCCAGTGTATTTATATTATGATGGTCCCATGTATATACAGTAGGAAAAAACGAAATTAGAAAATTTTTACCACTTCAGCCCCGGAGGATTTGACTGCCTAATGACCGGGGCATTTTTTGCGATTCGGCACTGCGTCGCTTTAACTGACAATTTCACGGTCGTGCGACATGTCTCCCAAACAAAATTGACAACCTTTTTCCCCCCACAAATAAAGCATTCTTTTGGTGGTATTTGATCACCTCTGCGGTTTTTACGCATAAAACAAAAAAAAAAAGCGTAAATTTTTCCTCAGTTTAGGGCGATATGTATTCTTGTTGGTTAAAAAAAAATGCAATGGGGGGCGTGGCCTGATGCGCAGCGTGTATGGACGTGTAACTCCGTTGAACCAGGGACACCGCGGCACGCAGCAAGACACCCTACCCTCTCCCGAACGTTTAGAAACGAGTCTCCCGGCCTACCTACCTGTCGCCATGAAGGGGAAACGCCGAATGGACAATAAGCCCCGGCACCTCACGGACTTCTTCTCCCCGGCCGGGGGGAACATGAGACAAGATGGCGCTGAGGCCTACTCGCCTACGCAGAACCGACCTGGCACCAACGCGGCTGGCAAAGGTAACCGACCCTCCTCCAAGCCATCCCCCACCGCAGCCTCCTCTCCGCCTCATACCCCGTCCTCCTGCAGCCCCGCCAAATCTAGGCCGCGGCTGGAAGGCCGTGGCTCGGGCCTAGCGGTGAGCCCTGCAGACAGTCAGGCCTCAGAGTCTGGGGATGACACGCGGGACCTGCCGGACTCAATTGTGTCATATCCAACGCAGAATCAGCCTGTGCTGGACACTGTACTGAAGGACATGCTAATATCCCTCAGGAGCACCTTACAGTCAGACATGGCAGCATGCATGCACCGCTTGAATAGAGACATTCAAGAAGTGGGGAGCAGAGTGACACATATAGAAACTAAAATGGGGGTATATGCCACTACAATTAATGACTTAGTTGATGCAAATGAGGATAGAGAGGCTGACTCAGAATGGATCAAGGCAAAGCTGGCTGACATCGAGGACAGGTCCAGAAGGAACAACATGAAAATAAGGGGGGTCCCTGAATCTGTTATGCAATCTGACTTTGCCTCATATGCAGCTACCATGTTTAAGTCTATTCTCCCTGACCTCACTGACTTAGACGTCACAATTGATCGGATTCATCGCTTGCCAAAACCCTCTCACCTCCCAGATCAAGTGCCTAGGGACATAATTCTCCGTCTGCACTTTTTTCATGTCAAAGACAAGTTAATGCATACCATGAGAAAGAAGGACCAAATACCTGAACAGTTCCAAAATGTTCAATTTTTTGCGGATTTATCCCAGTATACATTGCAGAAACGAAAAAACCTAATCTCAGTTACTAAAATACTCTGTAACCACAATATAATCTATCGATGGGGTTATCCTACGAAACTGTCCATTACGAAAGGCAATCGTGAATTTGTAGTGACATCATTGGAGAAAGGCCTTGACCTCCTCAGAGAATGGGGACTCCTCCCTGATACTAATGATGACCTAGTGCTGGCTAGCACTCCACAACATGTGGACCCGGGTTGGAAGTCGGTTACTACCAGAAATGCTAAAACACACATGTAATCCAAAAAAAGGTGGCTTATTGCTTTGTTATTGTCCTTGGGTCTTCAATCCCTGAGTTCTAGGATGCCCTCACATGGCTGACTTTGACCCCCCTGTGCAAGTTGCAGCTTATTGCTGTCTCCGAGGGACCCGTGCCCCTCTTATTTGTTTTGTTCTGATTGTTATGTTGAACTTTATATTTTTCCTCTTCTTTTTCTTAAGTCGCAGACGGATGCGAATTTGTGTTTTTGCTTTTTCTTCTCCCCATCTCCACTGGATGCACTCAACTGGTATCTCTCCGGATCCTTTACCGAGCTCCCTCCTTCGCCACTTGAACGGATCTTCACAAGCGGTGATACACCAACATGGCACTACAACCTGGCCTACTAACTGTGAGTACCTCCTCAGCACTATTGCTCTGCACCTTCTCCATGAGGACACTGGCAATTTGACGAATACATACCTACATTTAGTGATCTTCAAGGGGCTAAGCCCCCCAACATGGGCATGCCCCTTAGTTCTGCTGCCATGCCTATTAACTTCTTGTCAATAAACGCCAAGGGGCTCAACCACCCCGTCAAGCGGAAATCTCTGTGGCAGGAAGCTTTATTACATAAAAGCGATATCCTTTGTGCCCAAGAAACACATTTTCATGCTGGGGCGCCTCCTAAATGCTCCCATAAGAGTTTTCCACATGTATATACAGCCAACGCTGATTCCAAAACCAAGGGGGTTCTGATTGCGATCAGGGACACGGTGGCTTTCAAACTACACAATATGATTGCGGATCAACTAGGCAGATACCTTATTATCATCTGCGACCTGGACTCTGCTCCTTACACCATTGTAAATGCCTATTCTCCAAACAAACACCAAGTCCGCTTTTTCAACACGCTGATGACTAAGGTCTCCGCCCTACGTCAAGGTTCATTGATAATCTGTGGTGACTTCAATATCACACCTGACCCAACCATTGACTCTACGTCCCCACCTAGCCGCCATCGCCATGCCTTACTCCCATCCATCCACAAATGGAATGTCTACGATGCCTGGCGCTGCCTTCATGCGACCGAAAGAGACTTTTCCTTCTTTTCTTCCCCACACCGCGTATACACTCCAATTGACCTCTTTCTGGTTGACCAACAAACTTTACTCAAAACGAGCTCCGCCACCATTGCCAACATAACATGGTCTGACCATGCGTCTATCGCTCTTACAGTGGCGGGCTCTGCCACTGCCAATCCTGACCGCACATGGAGACTTAATACATACCTGTTACAACAAAAAGCAGTGAGAGACAATCTTGAAAAGCATTTGGTTAATTTTTTTTGTGAGAATAAGGACTCGGTCCAGAGTCCCTTCATCTTATGGAACGCTCACAAAGCGTACATGAGAGGTATATGTATACAGGAAGGGGCAAGGAATAAACGGCAGAGGCAGCAGCGGTTACTGCATTATTAGAGCAAATATCTGTACTAGAGTCCCTAAATAAACAGGCGATGTCCCAACCTATCTCCACTCAACTGACCAAACTGCGATATGACCTACGCCTACTCCTCCTGGAGAACTTTGAAAAGACATCTAAAAGGCTTAAGATGCATTACTATACACCAGGGAATAAAGCAGGCAAATTACTAGCGCGAACCCTTCAGGGACATAGATATAAACTTAAAATTCCCTATGTGATTCACCCCAAAACTAACCAAAAAGAATACCACCCCCGGCAAATTGCTAATGCTTTTAGTAGCTATTATGAATCCTTGTATAACCTAAAAAACGACCCTTTTGGGCTGATTTACCAAGCCTGTGCGCCAAGACTCATGGTGCACAAGCAGGAGTAAACCTGTTTTTGACATTTACAAAAGAAACACGCTGCCAGTGCAGCGTGTTTCCTCATTTACTAAAGTGCCTAATGCGCCCAGAAGAGGGCGCACAGCACGCCAGTACAGAGCTGGCGTGCGGCATTTAGTAATGTAAACATCGGGGATTCGGGCGGGAGTTTATGAGGGGAGGGAGGGGGGTGATGCAGGGGAAGTGTAGTGACATGTGTTTCAACTTGTGTGGCGGGCCGATTTGAAAGGGAAAGTGACTTTTGGGACCCGATCCCCGTGCCCTTGCAAAGTACGCTAGAACCTCGGAAGGTTCACTTGCATACTGGGCATGCGCAGAGGGAAAAATCGGAGCTCACCGCGCGCCTCTTCAGTACGCCGGGAAATCCTTGGTAAATACCAGGCGGCGTAGCAGTGTTTGCACTGCCTGGAGCGGCGCACGGCAAGCTCCGAGCTGTTCTCGGGCTGCGCTGACACTGAAGGGGAACTCCGCGCCAAATTTCAAATGTGAAACCGGCGCGGCTTCCCCCCCAGGGGTACAATAGGCTCTCCGGCTTGGTCCGGAACGTGAGGGGTTAACCCACGCCAAAATCGGCGTGGGGTTCCCCCCCAGATCCGTACCAAGCCCTCATCCCAGGCATGCAGTCTGGCCGGACAGGAATGGGGGTGGGGACGAGCGAGCGGCCCCCCCCCTCCTGAGCCGTACCAGACCACATGCCCTCGACATGGGGGAGTGTGTGCTTTGGGGGAGGGGGGCGCTGCCCCCCCACCCCAAAGCACTCTTGTCCCCATGTCGATCGGGACAAGAGCCTCTTCCCGACAACCCTAGCCATTGGTTGTCGGGGTATGCGGGCGGGAGCCAATCAGAATCTGGGAGCCCCGTTTAATAAGGTGGCCCCCAGATTTCGGGGCCCCACCCTATGTGAATGAGTATGGGGTACATCGTACCCCTACCCATTCACCTGGTGAAGGTGGTTTAAACTTTGAGGGTCTTCTGCCGCCGCCCCCTTCGAATTTTTCGGCCTGGACGGGGGTCGCACATCCCATCCAGGACTTGGATGTGGCGGGCTTCTCGTCGCTGTCTTCTGCCGCTGCCCCCTTCACCACGAAGCTCCGTGCTTGTTTGATGAGGGCAGCGGGCTTCCGTCGTCTTCTCCGGGGCGAGGGTCGTACATCCCACCCCGGATTTCGTCGCCGGCTTCTGCCTGGCTCCTACTAGGGGCCAGGCCTTCTTTTGCCGTCTTCCGCCGGAGGGCGCCACTCTCCGGGCTTCTCGACGTTGTCTTCCGCCGCGGGGGCCAGGCCTTCTTCTTTGCCGCCCCCTTCGATTTTTTCGGCCTGGACGGGGGTCGCACATCCCATCCAGGACTTGGACGTGGCGGGCTTCTCGTCGCCGTCTTCTGCCGCTGCCCCCTTCACCACGAAGCTCCGTGCTTGTTTGATGAGGGCAGCGGGCTTCCGTCGTCTTCTCCGGGGCGAGGGTCGTACATCCCACCCCGGATTTCGTCGCCGTCTTCTGCCGCTGCCCCCTTCACCACGAAGCTCCGTGCTTGTTTGATGAGGGCAGCGGGCTTCCGTCGCAGTCTTCCGCCGCGGGGTGACACTCGCGGGCTTCTTCTTCCATTCGATGTTGACACGGCGAGGTCCGGCGCTGAAATGCCTTCTGAGCGGCGGGCAAGGACTTATATTGGCATTGGGCGTGGGCGTGGTTATGCCAACATGTGACCTTAACCCATGTGACAGTGATGTGACGTGACATCACTGTCACATGGGTTAAGGTCACATGTTGGCATAACCACGCCCACGCCCAATGCCAATATAAGTCCTTGCCCGCCGCTCAGAAGGCATTTCAGCGCCGGACCTCGCCGTGTCAACATCGAATGGAAGAAGAAGCCCGCGAGTGTCACCCCACGGCGGAAGACTGCGACGGAAGCCCGCTGCCCTCATCAAACAAGCACGGAGCTTCGTGGTGAAGGGGGCAGCGGCAGAAGACGGCGACGAAATCCGGGGTGGGATGTACGACCCTCGCCCCGGAGAAGACGACGGAAGCCCGCTGCCCTCATCAAACAAGCACGGAGCTTCGTGGTGAAGGGGGCAGCGGCAGAAAACGGCGACGAGAAGCCCGCCACGTCCAAGTCCTGGATGGGATGTGCGACCCCCGTCCAGGCCGAAAAAATCGAAGGGGGCGGCAAAGAAGAAGGCCTGGCCCCCGCGGCGGAAGACAACGTCGAGAAGCCCGGAGAGTGGCGCCCTCCGGCGGAAGACGGCGAAAGAAGCCCTGGGAGGAGCCAGGCAGAAGCGGAGGAGCCCGAGGTGGGGCGACACCCCCGTTGTTCTCCGCTGTTTTCGGCCGGCCCCCCCCCGGATGTAAAAGAGCTTCATTTTGGGGTGGGGGCACAGTCGAGCATGGCGGAGAGCATGGGTGGGTGTTTCCCCCCCCCGGCAGAAGACGGCTAGAAGACCGAGGAGTGGCGACGCCCCCGTTGTTCTCCGCCATTTCCGCCGGCCCCCCCCGGATGTAAAAGAGCTTTGTTTGGGGTAGGGGGCCTGGCCGAACATGGCGGAGAGCATCGGTGGGTGTCTCTCTCCCCGGCGGAAGGCGGCGGCGAAGACCGGGGGGGGGTAGGTGTACCCCCCCGGCGGAAGGCGAAGACCGAGGAGGGGTTTCGCCCCCCGTTGTTCTCCGCCATTTCCGCCGGCCCCCCCCCGGATGTAAAAGAGCTTGATTTGGGGTAGGGGGCCTGGCCGAACATGGCCGAGAGCATCGGTGGGTGTCCCCCCCCGGCGGAAGGCGGCGGCGAAGACCGGTGCGGGGCTGGAGCCCCCCCGGCAGAAAACGTCTGGAAGACCGAGGGGCTCCGCCCCCGTTGTTCTCTGCTTTTTTCGGCCGGCCCCCCCCGGATGTGAAAGAGCTTATTTTGGGGTGGGGGCCTGGCTGGACATGGCGGAGATCATCGGTGGGTGTCCCCCCCCGGCAGAAGACGGCGAAGCCCGGGGCCCAATGGGCTGGTGGTGGGGGGTCCCGGCAGAAGACCCCCGGAGCTGACTAATAAATTATTTTTTTCTGTGTGTTTTTTTTTGTGTTTACACTTTTCCACCCGGTGAATGGGTAGGGGTACGATGTACCCCATACTCATTCACATAGGGTGGGGGGCCAGAATCTGGGGGCCCCCTTAATATAGGGGGCTCTCAGATTCTGATAAGCCCCCCGCCCGCATACCCCGACAACCAACGGCCAGGGTTGTCGGGAAGAGGCTCTTGTCCCTTTCGACATGGGGACAAGAGTGCTTTGGGGTGGGGGGGCAGTGCCCCCCTCCCCCACAGCACACACTCCCCCATGTCGAGGGCATGTGGTCTGGTACGGCTCAGGAGGGGGGGGGGGCGCTCGCTCGTCCCCACCCCCATTCCTGTCCGGCCAGACTGCGTGCCTGGGAGAAGGGTTTGGTCTGGATCTGAGGGGGAACCCCACGCCGTTTTTTGGCGTGGGTTTAACCCCTTATGTTCCAGATCAAATCTAAGAGCCTGTTGTGCACCAGAAGGGGGACCCCCACGCCGTTTTTTTTTGTAATTTGGGGTGGAGTTCCCCTTTATCCCGGTCCTGTCAGGGGGGGGGGGGAATGCCTGCTCGTCTGTCCCTACAATGTATGAACAGCGATCTGTCATTTCCCCTACACAGTCCCACCCCCTTTACAGTTAGAACACACCCAGGTAACATATTCAACCCCTTCCGCGCCCCTAGTGTTAACCCCTTCCCTGCCAGTGTCATTTTTATAGTAAGCAATGCATTGATATACCATTGCTCGCTACAAAAATGCCAAATCTCACAAAAATGTGTCCGCCACAATGTCGCATTAGACAGAAAAAACAATGATAGCCACCATTACTAGTAAAACAAAAAATTATTCCAAAAAAACCCATAAGACCAACCCCTACTTAGAACTTTTGCCCAAACCAATCAAACGCTTATTGTGATTTTTTGCAACCAAAAATATGTCCAAGAATACTTATCGGCCTAAACTGAGGGCAAACATTTTTTGAATATATTTTGGGGGAGATTTATTATAGCAAACAGTAAAAAAGATGTTTTTTTAGTTACCAAATTGTCGCTATATTTTTGGGTCAAGCAAAAATAAGAAAAAACGCAGAGGTGATCAAATACCACCAACAAAAAAAAAAAATTGAATTTTTAGGGGGGGGGGGGGAGGATGAGGACGCCCAATTTTTTGGGGGGCCACGTCGCACAACCACGCAATTGTCAGTCAAAATGACGCAGTGTTGAAATGCAAAAACTGGCCCCGTCAGTGACCAGTAATATGCTCTGGGGCTCAAGTGGTTACAAATTAAGAATACACTAAAGTTAGCCCAATTTATGGCCATAATGTGAAAGATGATGTTACACCGAGTAAATAGATACCCAACATGTTACACTTTAATATTGCACACACTCATGGAATGGCGCCAAACTTCAGTACTTGAAAATACCCATAGGCAACGCTTTTTTATGTGTTTCAGGTTACCAGTTTAGATTTACAGAGGAGGTCTAGTGCTAAAAGTATTGCTCTCGCTCTAACGTACGCTATGATACCTCACATGTGGGGTTTGAACGGGGGTTCAATATGTGGGCGGGGCTTACACATTTAAGGTCCGCCCCCATATATGGAAACATTCTTCAAACCACACATGTGAGGTATCATAGCGTGCGTAACAGCAAGAGGAATATTTATAGCACTAGACCTCATCTGTAAATCTAAACTGGTAACCGGAAACAATAAAAATGCTGCTTGTTCGCTTCTGACTGCGAGCTACTAGGGACAGGGGCTTTTAAATTATTACTATTTAGGTTTGTTACGTAAAAATTCTATAAGACCTCCCGTTCAGCTTGTAAAGCATCACTTCATGGGGACCAAAAAAAAATTTAACACCTCTAATGCTTTCATCCGCCATTGCAGATTTGATTCTGGTACTGCATTTCGAGTGAACTGGGCATGCTCGAACAGTTAGAAAAAGAAGTTGGAAGTTTCATCCTGAAAATGACTTGCATCTTTCTGAGCATGCTCAGAAAGCTCTTTTTTTGGCTTAGTAATTTAAGGACATCCTTAACAGGTGTAAGCAGTTACAAGTGCACACAAACTAGAGGCTGACATTTCTTCATGTGTTTCCAATTGGTTCATTAGCACACATGTTATAAAAAGCGTGGATACTGCACGTGTCAGCTGCCCCTCAGAGGGGGCAGATTTGCTGGCTGGAAGGAATGGCGGAGTGAAACAGAGATGTTTTGGAGCAAGTTTTGTATTTTTTGATGTTTTCTCTGCTACATAATTTTGCTAAATGTTTCTCAAGATGTTAATGACTAATGTTTTAATCCTGTGGGTCTATCCTGTTATTTCAAAAGCATGATTTATTTTCCAATGACTGTGAAATAAACGTTGGTCTTTTTTGTTTTTAGGTGTTTTTATATATTTTTGGTGTGTTTATTTGTAATTTTTTGTTTTGCTTTCCTTGTTTTGTGGACCAATAAAATTACTTTCAAATTTTGAAGTTTGTTTTGTGATATTTTTTTCCTGCTATGGATTTCAACCGCTGCAGCTGAACTAGTTTGGGCCTAAACCATCAAGTGTGATTTGTCTCTAAGCTCTTTCCTGGTGTGTATGCATGAAATGTTTAGTCACCAGAAAAGGAAGGACAAAGCGGTAAGTATCGTTTCCTAGAACTGATGTCCAGACTGACTTTTTCAAGCACATGTGCAAGATGTAGGAAAAGCTGCAAACAGGGCCTGTTGGAGGGGGGGGGGGGGGGGGGGGGGTGTATTGGTGGAAATTTTTGTTTATTCAGACACGACATTAGGTACCAAATTTACAAATAACGGGGAAACATCAAGAAAATCTCACACTGCTTACAAACATTTACATATACAAGATAATCATTTAAACAACTATAACACTCCTATAAAACCAACATTCAATTTACAAACCTTGAAAACACAAACTACTAACACGCAACCAATTCACCAGTGCTAACCTCTATCAGGTTGGGCAAACTTTTATCACCCTCCATTATCCGGCTCATTGCACTTTGGGTCACTATTGGTGCATACCCATAATTAAGGTCCATAAGAAACAAAAGAAAGAATAACAAAATACTATATATGGCATATTTTACGCGGATTAGCCAACTACCTGCGCAAGCCTATTGGCATCAACTGCAGAAACCTACAGCCTCTGCCCCATCTGGCCACTGCACCAGGTCATAGCTAGCCAAATCCATCAACAGACCACATATCTATACATCATAAACATCGAACAAAATCCCGCTATATTAACCGACTAGTAAAATAACAAATTACTCTGCGGCCCCCGCACCCTCATCCTGCTTAGAACAGGGCACAGAACCCACTCCCGCATCACTCATTTAACACCTTTTTTACTTTTTTTCTTTTTCTTCTTATTCTTCCTAAGCACTACCCAACCAGTATCACCGACTGCTGGGCCCACCCCACTCATACCCTCTGAGGGCTCTTCACTTGACCCGGCCTGAGGTCTTTTCTGTGACCCAAGGGCCACCTCCATATCCTCCTGGGTTACTGCACCACCCAACGCATGAGAATCCACCTGGGGGGGGGAGAGCGGGGCAAAACGGGAAGAAAGCGGGAGGGGAACAGAACAAGAATGAGAGGAGGGGGCAACAGGAAGAGAAAAGGAAGAGGGGGGAAGGATAGCACAGACTGGCCCCAACACCCCCCCCCCAGGGGGAACCACCAAACCCTCCTCACTCCCCTCTACTTCAGAATCGGTGTCCAAGGCAGAGGAGTCCAGCAAAAACTCAGGAGGCCCCCCAAGGAAAACCCCACCACCTCCTGACACTCCACTCTGACCCGGAGGGTCAGGGGCTACTGCACCAACCCCCGCCCTCCTCCTGATGAGACCCTGCCTTTGAGGCTCCTCACCCCCCTCTACCTCAGAATCAATGTCCACTCCACTCTGACCTGGAGGATCAGGGGCAGCTGCACCAACCCCCGCCCTCCTCCTGACAGAACCTTGCCTCTGGGGCATAGGGGCAGCCCGACCACCAGATCTAGAAGCACCCGCGGCCTGCCCCCCCCCACCCCCCTCCATCTCAGAATCAGTGTCCGAGGTGAAACCTTCCGACACCCCAGATTCCTCTTGCACATTACCCCTATAAGCCTGCGGACATCGACTGAAAGGGTGACCTAACTCGTTACAAAGATTACATCTAATATGGGCACACCCGTCCGCCAGGTGACCCCTCCCACCACAGCGCGTGCACTTCACAACAGTGCATTCAGCGCTCAAGTGAGTGGGGGACCCGCACTTAAAACACCTTTTAGGCTGTCCAGGATAAAAAACCAAAATTCTGTCTCTCCCAATGAAAGCACTCCCAGGGATATGAGCCATGCTATTTCCCTGCCTCTTCAACTTAATCTTAACCCCCCAGGCCCCTGTCCAGATCCCCCTTTCATCCACCTTCTTCCAAAGGGGGCACTGGAGCTGGCCATGACGGGTCAACCAGGTCGCAATGTCTTCCGGAGGAAGGGATTCATTGCGTACCAGGATGGTTACATTTTTGACCTCCTCCTGCCTAGACAGGGGGGTCAAACAGAACTTGGACCATGGGTCCTGTCTTTTGACTAGTTCATAATTCAACAAAAACATTTCCATAACGATGACTGACATAAAACTAAAATCAAACTCTACTGAACCTCCCGGATGGATAACCGCAAAGAGGTCAGACGCCCTTACTCCCAGAGAGAGGACCATATCGATGACCTCTCCTCGGGACGGGCACTGACCTTCACCAATAAACTTTAGTTGCACCACATTCCTCCTCCTGCGTTCTGTACCACCACCTCCCCTGGACCATGCCCTCTCACCCCGCTGCTCTTGCGCAGGGGGAACCCTGAAATTGCGGGCACCGAACTTGCTGTAAATATGATCCAAGGGAGCACTTAACCCAGCCACTTGAGCATAAGACCTGCCCTCCCTCAAAGCATTGAGCAAGCTCTCTTCCTGAGAGGTTGTGATAACTCCCGCAGGTTGGGGTGCATCAAATGGACCAACCCCCCTCAGGACCCCCATTGACGCAACCTGGGCAGTCTCCTCATGACTCGCTGCCCTCCCCCTCACTACTGAAGGACCCGAAAGGGGGCCCAACCCCAACACAACTTCCTGTACCTGAGCCAATTGAGTATCATCCATATTAAAACCAGAGTCCCCCATCTCTTCACAGGCTCCATAGGAACCTACATGGACTTCTGTCACAGCTGCAGACTGGAAACCTTCTAACTTTCTAATAAAATCCATTGCCAAACATTCATCTTCTAAATGTCCCGCAGGGTGATCCCCCCAAACTGGAGCCTGTTCAGAAGGGAGACCCGCAGATGGGGAAGTACTCACAAGTCCCTGGGTATTCTGTTCCAAAGCTGAGGACCGGACCTGGCCGGGAAATGGAGCTCCGGGTGTCACCACAGCCACTTCCAGTTCACCCGCTGACGTCACTTCCGGTTCCGGGTCACGTGCTGACGTCACTTCCGGTTCCGGGTCACATGCTGACATCACTTCCGGTTCCGGGTCACGTGCTGACGTCACTTCCGGTCGCGGCTCCGTCCCAATCACGGGAGATTCCCGCACAGCGGAAATGCCCTCCAAGTCACTGCTGATTGGTCGTCCAGAAGCAGGAGGCTCCACATGGCGTGGCGTGCCCTCTCCCTCGGCAGCCATTGCTATCCTAGCCATAGCTTCTTCCATACTAGATGTCATACAGTCCATCTCAACTGGATCCGCGGTAGATGCCTGCCCCTCACCCTGTAAACCCGCAGCGGTCGCCACCACACCGGCCGGCTGACCCTGCTGTAGGCTACTTGCTGGGTTCACAGAGGCCAAAGCACCCCCGCTTCCAGGAGCAGGCTTATCACCCTGATCTTGCTGGGAACCAGACACACTCTTCACGGTGACCAAAAGACCAGGCGGAAGACGAGGAAGACTCACCACGGGGTTGAGACCTCTCTCACTCACGCAAGTACCTCCTGCTTCGTGGGACAACCTCCCACTTGATGTTGTACCCCCTATCTTCACAGGTTGGGGTCCGGCAGGTGCCTGGGCGCCCTCAGCGGTACTCTCCGAGATAGTCCCTGAGGTCTGAGGTTCCACTAACAGAGAACCCCCAGCCCCCTCAGCTACTAATGCTGACTTGCCTCTCCTTGCTGCCTGCTTGCTCTCCTCAGAGGCACGTTGGAGCTCCCTCCTGATTGGAAGGAGGAAAGCCTTCTCTGCAGTCCCTCTGGAACAGAGACACATAACAAGACCCCATAACTGGCCATTCTGCTCTTTCAACAGGTCTATTGCTTCCTTGAATTCAAATCTTTTTGAGCTACTAGCCCGATCTCTTCTGTTCCTTAAACTGGCCAGCACTGTAATCCTGGAATGGAGAGCTTGTGCCGCCTTTTGAATCAAACCTTTGGTTTTGCTGCGTCTTCTCAGCATTCGCTGATCATCCTCCCCTTGCTGGGGAAAAGTCCAATCTGCCAGCTTAGACTGGGCCATCAAAAACTGCTTTTCTTCTTTGTTTAGATCCCCAAAACTAGGGGGAACCACAGTCCTTGGAGGTACCGGGCGGGAGGTGGACTCCCCCTGCCCAGGAGCAAGCCCCTGACCTGGGCTTGATGAGGCCATAGCCTCCCCTCTCCTCCAGGGTCTGGTTCTTCACAGGAGCTGCTTCAAAGACACAACCTCTTCCTTCAAGGCATTGGTGGACAGGCTTGAAGTGCTGATTTACAGCGCTGTGCTTGAAACTAGCACAAGACAATCCTATTCTAATTGTGGGTTGTTTGAGGGAAGCCAATTGAGTGTTAGAACCCCTGCTAGTGTTTTTAGGTTGGGCTTTGTGTCCCCTTTCTTATAATTGGCTTCACTTCCTGTCACACAGCTGAACAGGAAGTGAGGTTAAAACCCTACCAATGGTCTTTTCTTTGGGACACAGGTCAATCTAACTAGTGTCACCATTAAGCAAATTGCACTGCAGTGTACACCCCAAATGATTAGTTACTTTGGGGTTTAGTAAAGGCAAAGCCGCTCTGCAGTAGAAGCGTAGGCAATGAAAATCAGAAGGGAAGCACTGATGGTTTTTACTTCCAATCCCGCCAAGTTTTGAGTTTTCTTCCTTGCTTGTCCACTTGTAGTGCAAAGTGGATTTGCCTTTAGTAAATGGACCCCAAAGTCCAAGATTCCTACTAATTTGGGGTGTACACAGCAAAATGCCATTTCCAAAATGGGAAACTATTTATATTGATCTGTGTGTCCCCAACAAAACATTACTCAGGTGTTTCCCTCACTTCCTGTTTGGCTGTGTGGCAGGAAGTGAATGAATTAAGTAGAAAGTGACAACATTTGTGAGGTGTCTTTACCCTATCAGGGGTGCAGGCATCCCCAAAACAAACAAGAAAATAGTTGATTTAACATTGGGTGGTGTTTGTGGGGGTCCCTAACACACATTCATACATATTAGCAACGCTGGATCGTGGCCTATTGGCATGGTTATATTTTCTTAAGCCTCTCAATAAAATGATCTGAAATTTGGGGTTAAACTGGAACAATAATCATCACTTTTATTTTTTGGATTTTTTTCATTTTGGATAGAGTTGGGGGGGGGGGGGGTTAGAAGCTCTGTCAGTTTATTTTGTATTATCCCTGTCCGTTTGGGGAGATTGGCCTTCACTTCCTGCCCCATAGCCAAACAGGAAGTGATCGAAAAACTAGGCAAATTAAGGGTCTCCTGTGCCCCCCCCCCACAGAACTTGTGTGTGTCCCCTGAAAATTCCTGGGTGGGTCATAAAAAAACAGGGTGTGGCCTTGACAGGAAGGGTGGGTCATTTTTCTATTAGGGGGGTGCCAAAATTTGGTCAGGCCTAGGGCAGCACAAAACCTAAATCTCCTACTGCACATTAGGGCTTATTTAGACAGGATCCAATTTACAGCATGTTTTTAGATTGTGGGGGGAAACCCGCACAGGGAGAACATGCAAACTCCAGGCAGATAGTGTCACGGGCGGGATTCGAACCAGCAACCCTTTTGCTGCTAGGTGAACATGCTACACACTACACTACTGTGCTGAACGAACATGATCGCAGCTGAAAGCATGAGATGTTTTTTTTTTTACCAATTCCATGCTTTCCAGCCTGGAGGACAGATGTGGGGTCTAATTGACCCCGCCTTTCTCTATAAAGAGGACCTGTCACACACTAGTCCTATTACAAGGGATGTTTACATTCCTTGTAATAGGAAGAAAAGTGAAAAATAATACAAACAAAGGGACAAACAAGTGCAAAAATTAAAATATTAAGTAAAAAAAGAAAATAACAAAGGAATTTAAATGCTCCTGTCCCTAGTAGCTCGCACTCAGAAGCGAACACGCATGCAAGTCCCACCCACATATGTAAACATCCTTCAAACCCCACATGTGAGGTATCATAGCGTGCGTTAGAGCGAGAGCAATAATGTTAGCACTAGACCTCCTCTGTAACTCAAAAGTGGTAACCTGAGAAAAAAAGTCAAGCGTTGCCTATGGAGATTTTTAATAACGAAGTTTAGCGCCATTCCATGAGTGTGCGCAATATGAAAGCGTGACAAGTTAGGTATCTATTTACTCGGTGTAACATCATCTTTCACCTTATCCCTAAAAATTGGCCTAGCTTTACTGCTTTCTTATTTTGTCATTCATGAAACAGGTTTTTTTTTGGAAAGCCAAAAAAAAAAAAAAACGTTAGAAAATTTTTGGCACAAATACTGTTGGAAATGTGTCCGAAAAAATGGCCGCCACTTTATTCCCTAGGGTGTTTGTTAATAAAATATATATAATGTTTGGGGGTCCTGAGTAAGTTTCAAGGAAGAAAATATAATTGTTACATGAAGGAGAGAAGTGCCAGAATAGGCGCGGTATGGAAGTGGTTAAAGTGCACCAATAAAAGTGAAAAATTCCTTGAAATTTCGTACCATGGGGGGGGGGAGGCAATTAGGGGCGCCATCAGGAATTATGGGGCCCCTTACACAGCTTCAGGCATGGGCCCCCTGGAGCAGAGAATAGGGGGGGGGGTGCCGCCTGATATTAAGAAGGGGGGGGGGCTGCGGCAATTTGATAAGCGGGGGGTTCCTTTACTAAAAAATACATATAGAAAAATATATATTAAAAAGGGTGGTAGCCATCCGGGGGCCCTGGGGACCACTGGGCCCTTTAATAAAAAGAAACTTCTGGGCTCTTTAATGAAAAATAAATTACAATATCTACATATATAAAATAATAAAAAAGGGGGTTGCCTTGGGAGCTCTGGGCCCTTTAATAAAAAATAACTACCAAAAATCTAAAAAAAAAATAACATTGTGTGGGAGCTGCGGTGGCTCAACGTGATTGGCACTGCGCTGACAAGCCATTCACCTCTGCAGCCAAGGGTTCGGATCCCGGTCTCGGCTACATGTGAATTGAGTTTGGTGGTGTCAGCCCGGCTCCCGATGGGTGTGCTATGCAAGGTACGCCTGTGCTTAGTATGCCCACCCCCCCCCCCCCCCCCCACAAAAAAAACACCACACTTGCACACACTTTGGCCATGAGGTCTCCTAAAATAAAGGGAGGTGAAGGACCTACAGGGCTGGCTGGGTGGGCTACACTCCTTCATAGGGGGAGTCCCTCTGTCCCATTGGGCTCCCAAGTGTAGCAGGTGGGGTGAGTGGGAGGCCCCCCTCACACCCACCATTGCCACCGGGGGCATGGAGAAGGATGGCGATTGCAAGTCCAGCTCCTCTCTCTCGACTTCACGCACAAAATACACTTTAAAAAAGAAATTAAAGTAAAAAGTAACAAACCTGGGGAAAATGTTTATAACATTTTTAGAAGCAAAAAGGTTGTCATCTGAGGCCCTCTGGGAGCTTTCATAATTATATTATATATATATATGTTTAAAAAATAACCAAAAAATATATCATATGTTTTTTTTTTTGATTTTTTTGTAAAGGTGGGGGGTTGTCATCTGGAGCCCTGGGGATCTCCGGGCCACTGGGGACCAGGCCACTGGGGACCTCCAGACCCCTAAACCAAAACATTGGCCCTTTAATAACAAAAAATTTGGGGGGTTGCCACCCGGGGCCCTGGGGACCTCCAGACTGCTAAAAAATATTAACTTCCAAAAATTGGCCCTTTAATAAAAAATCCTACAAAAACCAAATAACAAATATATATACAAAAAAAAAAAGAGGGGGGTTACCATCTGGGGCGCTGGGGGGCCTCCAGGCATCTGGGCACCTCCGGACCCCCAGGCCCCTTACAGGTGTACAGGGCCGCCATCATGAATTTTGGGGCCCCTTACACAGCTTCAGGCATGGGCCCCCTGGAGCAGAGAACCGGGGGGGGTGCTGCCACATGAAATTGAGAAGCGGGGGGGGGGGGGGTGGTGCCACAAATTGAGGAGCGGAGGGGCCCTTTACAAAAATTTTGACAGAAATAAGAAATAAAGAAAAATATATATAAAAAAGGGGGGTAGCCATCCGGGGCCCTGGGGACCTCTGTGCTCTTTATCAAATAAAAATACAAAAGAGAGAAAATACATATATATATATTTTTTAAATATAACATTTATCGAAAAAAAGTAAAAAAACAAGGGGGTAGCCTTCCAGGGCCCTGGGGACCTCTGGGCCCTTTCCTTAAAAAAAAAAAAAAAAAATATATTAAAAAAATATATATATTTTTTTAAATATATATATTTTATTTTAAAAAAAGGGCTTGCCATCTGGGGCCCTTAGTGGCCTCCGGGCCCCTGGGGACCTTCGGAGCCCTTAAACAAAAAAACAAAAAAAAAATAGTTTTTTTTTGTTTTAGGGTGGTTCCCATCCGGGCCCCTGGGGGCCCCTGGGGACCCCCGGGCGGTGTAATGCCTGTACCCCCCTAATGGCGGCCCTGCAGGTGTACTGCCTGTACCCCCCTGATGGCGGCCCTGGGTGTAATGTCAGCATGTGAAAAATGACATTCTGAAGGAAAAAAGCCATTTAAAACTGACTCGCGGCAATAATGAATTGTCAGCTCCTGGAATTTGCAGGAGAATTCATTCATTAAAAACACCAAAAAAAAAGCGTGGGGGTCCCCCCAAATTCAATAACCAGACCCTTTAGGTCTGGTATGGATATTAAGGGGAACCCCGCCATCAATTTTTAAAAAAAATGACGTGGGGTTCCCCCCAAATATCCATAACCAGACCCTTCAGGTCTGGTGTGGAATTTAAGGGGAACTCCACTCCAAATTAAAAAAAAAATGGCGTGGAGTCCCCCCTAAAATCCACACCAGACCCCTTATCCGAGCACGTTGACCTGGCCGGCCGCAGAAAAGAGGGGGGGACAGAGCGCGGCCCCCCCCCCTCTCCTGAACCGCACCAGGCCACATGCCCTCAACATTGGGAGGGTGTTTTGGGGTGCCCCCCAAAACACCTTGTCCCCATGTTGATGAGGACAAGGGTCTCTTCCCCACAACCCTTGCCCGGTGGTTGTGGGGGTCTGCGGGCAGGAGGCTTATCGAAATCTGGAAGACCCCTTTAACAAAGGGGCCCCCCAGATCCCGGCCCCCCCCCTATGTGAAATGGTAATGGGGTACCTTGTACCTCTACCATTTCACGTGTAAAAAAAATGTAAAGGGTTAAAAAAGACAAGAGCCGGTTTTTGACAAGTCCTTTATTATCTTCTTTCTTCTTTCCTTCGGGTTTCTTCTTCCTCCTCCTTCTTCTTCCTCTGCTTCTGTCTTGGGTCTTCTATTCCCGCATCTTGCCCGGCGTGTTCTTCCATCTTCTTCTCCTTCCGCTGTCCTTCTCGTCCGCATCTTCTTCTCCTTCTTCTTCTTCGCCGGAGCGGCCGCTTCCAATTGAAATCCCCGCTGTCTGCCGGACCACGCCCCCCCTCTGACGCCACGGGCAAGCTCTTAGGAGTGTGCTGCAAGTGCGTCAGAGGAGGGCGTGGTCACATGTCAGAGGGCGGGCAATTCAATTTGAAGCTTGTGCGCGGCTTTTTCTTTGCCAGAGTCGCCGCTTCCAATTGAATTGCCCGCTTTCTGGAACATGTGACCACGCCCCCCTCTGACGCACAGGCACCACACGGGGACTTTCCTAAGAGCTTGCCCGTGGCGTCAGAGGGGGGGCGTGGTCCGGCAGACAGCGGGGATTTCAATTGGAAGCGGCGCCTCCGGCGAAGAAGAACAAGAAGAAGATGCGGACGAGAAGGACAGCGGAAGAAGATGGAAGAACACGCCGGGCAAGATGCGGGAATAGAAGACCCAAGACAGAAGCAGAGGAAGAAGAAGGAGGAGGAAGAAGAAACCCGAAGGAAAGAAGAAAGAAGATAATAAAGGACTTGTCCAAAACCGGCTCTTGTCGTTTTTAACCCTTTACATTTTTTTTTCTCGTGAAATGGTAGAGGTACAAGGTACCCCATTACCATTTCACATAGGGGGGGGGCCGGGATCTGGGGGACCCCTTTGTTAAAGGGGTCTTCCAGATTTCGATAAGCCTTCCGCCCGCAGACCCCCACAACCACCGGGCAAGGGTTGTGGGGAAGAGACCCTTGTCCTCATCAACATGGGGACAAGGTGTTTTGGGGGGCACCCCAAAACACCCTCCCAATGTTGAGGGCATGTGGCCTGGTGCGGTTCAGGAGAGGGGGGGGGCCGCGCTCTGTCCCCCCCTCTTTTCTGCGGCCGGCCAGGTCAACGTGCTCGGATAAGGGGTCTGGTGTGGATTTTAGGGGGGACTCCACGCCATTTTTTTTTTTTTTGGGGTGGAGTTCCCCTTAAATTCCACACCAGACCTGAAGGGTCTGGTTATGGATATTTGGGGGGAACCCCACGTCATTTTTTTTTTAAAATTGACGGCGGGGTTCCCCTTAATATCCATACCAGACCTAAAGGGTCTGGTTATTGAATTTGGGGGGACCCCCACGTCATTTGAATAATTATTTTAAAATTCGTACCATGGGGGGGGGGGAATGTCAGCAGGTGAATAAAGCGCACTTTTCCTGCGGTTAGAAATATGTCTTTGCACAAAATGACATTCTGAAAAAAAAAAAAAAAAAAAAAAAGCCATTTAAAACTGACTCGCGGCTATAATGAATTGTCAGCTCCTGGAAATTGCAGGAGAATTCATTCATTAAAAAAAGGGAAAAAAAAAGCGTGGGGGTCCCCCCAAATTCAATAACCAGACCCTTTAGGTCTGGTATGGATATTAAGGGGAACCCCGCCGTCAATTTATTAAAAAAATGACGTGGGGTTCCCCCCAAATATCCATAACCAGACCCTTCGGGTCTGGTGTGGAATTTAAGGGGAACTCCACCCCAAATGTAAAAAATAAATGGCGTGGAGTCCCCCCTAAAATCCACACCAGACCCCTTATCCGAGCACGTTGACCTGGCCGGCCGCAGAAAAGAGGGGGGGACAGAGCGCGGCCCCCCCCCTCTCCTGAACCGCACCAGGCCACATGCCCTCAACATTGGGAGGGTGTTTTGGGGTGCCCCCCAAAACACCTTGTCCCCATGTTGATGAGGACAAGGGTCTCTTCCCCACAACCCTTGCCCGGTGGTTGTGGGGGTCTGCGGGCAGGAGGCTTATCGAAATCTGGAAGACCCCTTTAACAAAGGGGCCCCCCAGATCCCGGCCCCCCCCCTATGTGAAATGGTAATGGGGTACCTTGTACCTCTACCATTTCACGAGAAAAAAAAATGTAAAGGGTTAAAAAAGACAAGAGCCGGTTTTTGACAAGTCCTTTATTATCTTCTTTCTTCTTTCCTTCGGGTTTCTTCTTCCTCCATCTTCTTCTTCTTCTTCTGCTTCTGTCTTGGGTCTTCTATTCCCGCATCTTGCCCGGCGTGTTCTTCCATCTTCTTCCGCTGTCCTTCTCGTCCGCATCTTCTCCTTCTTCTTCTTCGCCGGAGCCGCCGCTTCCAATTGAAATCCCCGCTGTCTGCCGGACCACGCCCCCCTCTGACGCCACGGGCGAGCTCTTAGGAAAGTCCCCGTGTGGTGCCAGTGCGTCAGAGGGGGGCGTGTTCACATGTTCCAGAAAGCGGGCAATTCAATTGGAAGCGGCGACTCTGGCAAAGAAAAAGCCGCGCACGAGCTTCAAATTAAATTGGCCGCCCTCTGACATGTGACCACGCCCCCCTCTGATGCACTTGCAGCACACTCCTAAGAGCTTGCCCGAGGCGTCAGAGGGGGGGCGTGGTCCGGCAGACAGCGGGGATTTCAATTGGAAGCGGCCGCTCCGGCGAAGAAGAAGAAGAAGGAGAAGATGCGGACGAGAAGGACAGCGGGAGGAACAGAAGATGGAAGAACACGCCGGGCAAGATGCGGGAATAGAAGACCCAAGACAGAAGCAGAGGAAGAAGAAGGAGGAGGAAGAAGAAACCCGAAGGAAAGAAGAAAGAAGATAATAAAGGACTTGTCAAAAACCGGCTCTTGTCTTTTTTAACCCTTTACATTTTTTTTCTCGTGAAATGGTAGAGGTACAAGGTACCCCATTACCATTTCACACAGGGGGGGGGCCGGGATCTGGGGGGCCCCTTTGTTAAAGGGGTCTTCCAGATTTCGATAAGCCTCCTGCCCGCAGACCCCCACAACCACCGGGCAAGGGTTGTGGGGAAGAGACCCTTGTCCTCATCAACATGGGGACAAGGTGTTTTGGGGGGCACCCCAAAACACCCTCCCAATGTTGAGGGCATGTGGCCTGGTGCGGTTCAGGAGAGGGGGGGGGCCGCGCTCTGTCCCCCCCTCTTTTCTGCGGCCGGCCAGGTCAACGTGCTCGGATAAGGGGTCTGGTGTGGATTTTAGGGGGGACTCCACGCCATTTTTTTTTTAATTTGGAGTGGAGTTCCCCTTAAATTCCACACCAGACCCGAAGGGTCTGGTTATGGATATTTGGGGGGAACCCCACGTCATTTTTTTTTTTGAATTGACGGCGGGGTTCCCCTTAATATCCATACCAGACCTAAAGGGTCTGGTTATTGAATTTGGGGGGACCCCCACGCTTTTTTTTCCCTTTTTTTAATGAATGAATTCTCCTGCAATTGCCGGGAGCCGACAATTCATTATTGCCGCGAGTCAGTTTTAAATGGCTTTTTTCCTTTGAAAAATGACATTTTGTGCAGAGACATTTCTAACCACGGGAAACATGCGCTTTTTCACATGCTGACATTAGAGACCCCCATAGTACGAAATTTAAAGGAAAATTACACTTTTATTATTGCACTTTTAGCATTATTAAAATCACTGCTCCCGAAAAAACGGCCGTTTTAAAAAAAAAAAAAAGCATTGGTACATGTCCCCTGGGGCAGGACTGAGGTCCCCAAACACTGTTTAGGACAAAACTTGCAGATTAGCCATTAAAATTCACTATTAAGATTTCCCCCCATAGACTTATACAGGGAGTTCGGCGGCGGCTTTAGTTATCAATCACATCGTGCTGCTGCTGCCGCCGGTTCATGCGCCTAATTAGGGCTTCATCCAGCGCACTAATTAAGGCATGTACCGGCGCAGCGCAGATTCATTAGTAAATCAGCCCCTTTGACTGTACAACCTGCATCCGATAGCATTGATCAATTCCTGCAAAAGATATCTCTACCCAAATTATCCCCGGCCCAATCCCAAGAGTTGAATCTGCCATTTACTATTGCGGAAGTTTTAGCTGTAATAAGCTCGCTCCCCACAAACAAATCACCCGGCCCGGACGGCTTTGGTGGAGAATATTACACATTGTTTCAACAATTACTCTCCCCGTTCCTGTTGCAAGTATACCAATCTGCTGCTGCCTCTGCTTCTTTTCCACCAGAAATGTTGGAAGCTGTCATAATTGCGTTACCCAAGCCGGGGAAGGAACCCACCTCTCCTCCTAATTTCTGTCCGATCTCCTTACTAAATACTGACCTAAAAATTTACGCCAAACTGATAGCCTCACGCATGGTAGATATATTACCATCCCTTATCCATCCAGACCAGACCGGTTTTACCAAACATAGACAAACATCAGATGCAACCCGTCGAATGATCAACATTATCCACCTAGCCCAGACACAAAGGAAGCCTTCTCTGCTCCTCTCACTGGACGCGGAGAAGGCTTTTGATCGAATCCATTGGCATTATCTGTTAAAAGTGTTGGAGGCCTTTGGATTCTCAGAAAGTATTTTGTCAGCTATACTTGCCCTATACTCTAAGCCCTCAGCTAGAGTTTTTGTTTCTGGAGCCCTTTCTACCCCCTTTAATATCACTAACGGGACCAGACAAGGCTGCCCCCTATCCCCCTTAATTTTCAACCTGTTGATGGAGCCCTTCGCCACCTATATTAGATCCCACCCGAACATCGTAGGCTACCGTGTAGGAGATCATACACATTCTATAAGTCTTTTTGCAGACGATATCATATTGATTATGACGGAGGTGGGTTCCTCTCTGGCTGCGACACATGATGCATTGAGAACATTTAATGAGGTTTCCTATTATAAGGTCAATAATAGTAAGTCATTTATCCTGGGTCTTGGACTCGATGCTCCTACGTGTTCACAGCTTAAGGCATCCTACCCTTACACCTGGAACGCAGAAAGCATACAATACCTAGGGGTCAAACTGACTGCTCGGGTGACTGATCTAGTGGCAGCTAATTATGAGGCATACCTAAGTGTCCTTCATAAGGCCCTGCAAGACTTGAAGTGGACAGAATCGTCTTGGTCAGGGCGTTTAGCCACCATGAAAATGGTAGTATTACCACGACTTATTTATCTATTTCGGAGCCTTCCTATACCAGTCCCCGACAGATTCTTCCACAAAGCACAATCCATGGTGAATAGGTTCCTGTGGCAAGGACGGAAAGCCAGATGTGCCTTTCCAAAATTGATTAAAAATAAATTGGCGGGAGGGGTGGGCCATGTCCTCATTAAGGACTACTACGTAGCATCCATATTAGCCCAACTGAAACACTGGTTCCCTGGGGGGACTTCTAACAGGTGGTTGGAATTAGAATCCGCACAATGCCCCCCTGATGCCACTTGCTGTGACCTCATATTATCTAGTAAGTTCTTAAAAACCCTCCCATTAGGATTGTCACCCACTATCCTCGCTTCTATTCAAGCATGGAAAAAACTTTGGCATGAACCACTAGAGGGCGCCAATACCAAGACTATATACCATCCCATTACGAGCCTACGCTTGTTTACACCAGACTTGAAGGTCTCGCACTGGCACTCATTAGGTATTACTACAGTGGCTGACATTAGTATAGGACCAACTATCAAATCTTTCCGATCTCTTCAGGTTGAATATAATTTGGACAATAAGGAGTATTTTACCTACATGCGTATTTCTCACCTATTGAACACCCATGCGGAGATGAGCACTGAAGTCCCATGGCGAGTGTTCCTATATCTGTCCAACCCACACACCAACATCAAGGGTATTTCCCTGTTCTATAACATCCTAGGCCACAAAACTGACTTTGCTAAATCCCCTTCCATGCGAACGTGGGAATCTGATCTAGGAGCCACTTTCACATTGGATCAATGGAAATGTGCCGTTGCATCCGTATATAAAGCTTCCAGAAGCGTCAACCTGTGGGAAATGTCCCAAAAGATCCTACTCAGGTGGTACATGACTCCGACCCGAATTCCTGGGTTTGACAAATCGGCTTCTCCTCTATGTTGGAGAAATTGTGGCCAGAGAGGATCCCTAATTCACATCCTGGGGCTCTGTCCTGTACTGGGAAATTATTGGATAGAGGTGTTCAACTTGATAAACCAAGTGTGTAAAACTAATATTCCTAATACAGTAGATATGGCAACCCTGTCCCTGGGGATAGATGCTATTAAGCCTACCCTTCGGATTGTGGTGACACACATACTCCTGAGCGCGAGATTGGAACTGTTGAGGCGGTGGAGGAGGGCGGTGACACCCTCCCTCCTAGACGTCATAAGGACGACCAATTTACACATCACCTATGAAACCATGTTCGAGGCCTCACAAAATAGATTAGCCGAGAAATACCACATCTGGACTCCGTGGAGAGATTGGTACACTCACAATTCTCCCACGTAACCATTCTATATATAGCTGAGCAGCATCCGCTCTGTTTCTTTGTCTCTTTGTCTTCCCCTACTTCCTTTTTCCTTCTTTACCTGACCTCTACCTGATTCACCTGCCCTTTGCTTTCTTTCTTATATATTCTCTTTTGTATCTTACTTCTCACCCCTTATCTCTACAGAGGTATAAATACAGGTAATTGAGACACTAGTTAACGTTGTACGTTTTAGAGTGGACTGTAACTGCAATTGTTTCGTTTTTTTTTTCTCCTTTGCTGGTTAAGTTGTGAATAGTGGCCCTGTGTGTCCAGGCGCAGCTTGTTCCCAAGAGGGGGCGCCGACACAGAGGTCCACACCTTTACCTATAACGCTCTTTATCTATTGTATACTGCACAATTGCACATTGCTTGTTGTATATGTTGTCCTCTTACGATGAAGCTAAGTGATGTACATCCTTTGGAATATATGGCTCTGCATTAATCAGATATTGTAATAGATGCGCAAGATGTCTATCACCCGTTGTTTGCATAGAGAAATGTTTGTACACTACTTCTGTTCTTCTTTTTTTCCTCTCAAATAAAAACTATTGAACGAGAAAAAAAAAATGCAATAAGCGTTTGCGCAAAAATTATAGCATCTACAAAATAGGGGATAGTTTTATGGCATTTTTATTAATATTTTTTTTATTAGAGATGGCAGCGATCTGCAATTTTTATTGTGACTGTGACATTACGGCGGACACATGGGACTATTTTGGGACCATTGTCATTTATACACCGATCAGTTCTATGAAAATGCAGTGATTACTTTGTAAATGAAACTGGCAGGGAAGGGGTTAACTACTAGGGGAAGAGGAAGGTGTCCTAGGGAGTGATTCTGAGGCCTCGTACACACGAGGGGATATGACATCTCCGCTCGTGTGTATGGGCTAGCGGACAGATTTCTTCACCCGACAGATTTCAAAGCATGCTTTGAAATCCATCCGGTGGAATCTGTCCGCCCGACATGTCTGCTGGTTAGTACACTTACCAGCAGACATGTCGTCCCCCACCGCCGCAGCGCCGCCGCCGAATGGATTTGGCGCATGCGCGGAAGTGTTTAACTTCCTGGTGCGGTGACGTGGCGGTGACGTGGCGGCGTCAACATCACCGCCGCGTCACCGCCACCTCACCGCGCCGTCCGGCGGCGGGGAATTTGATCCGATGGTGTGTACACGCCATCGGATCAAACTCCCGATCGGACATATCCGATGGAAATGGTCCGCGGACCGTTTTCATCGGATATGTCCGATCGTGTGTACGAGGCCTAAGGCTGCGTACACACGATGAGACATGTCCGCTCAAACATGTCCGACGGACCGTTTCCAGCAGACACGTCTCATCGGATTTTGGTCCGATGGCGTGTACACACCATCGGACGAAAATCCCCTCGGGCTGAGGAGGCGGTGACGTGGCAGTGACGTTGACGCCGCCACGTCACCACTCCAGGAAGTAAAATACTTCCACCCATGCATCGAATCCATTCGACGCATGCGGGAGATTTTTGTCCGCTGGTTAGGCGTACTAACCAGCGGACATGTCGGACGGACGGGTTTCCAGCAGACAAGTTTTAAAGCATGCTTGTCTGCTGGAAAAAACCTGTCTGCTAGCCCGTACACACGATCGGAGATGTCTGCTAAAACGGTCCGTTGGACCAGTTTTAGCAGATAAATTCCATCGTGTGTACGCGGCCTTACTGTGGGGGGCTGTGCTACATGTGACACGACACTGATCACTGCTCCTGAACACAGGGAGCAGTAGATCAGTGTCCTGTCAAAGCAGAACAGGGAAATGTTTACACAGGCATCCCCCTGTTCTGCAGCTTTGTGATCCGATCACGGGACACCAGCGGACATAGAGTCCGCGGGTCCCGCGGGCGCGGTCACGGAGTTTGCAGCCCGCACAACGGAAATTTCAAAGCAACGTACCTGTATGTTGCTTTGGGCACAGGAGCCATTCTGCCGACATATATCTACTGACGGCAGTCGGTAAGTGGTTAAGGTGCATGCAAATCTCAGGAATGAACCACACATTGAATATAAAAGCATCAAATACAAATGTTAAAGGTAGTATAGTTAAAACGGGTGCAATATGCAGAGTATCTGACAGGAACATATGCAATGCAGCTGCAATTAGGTTTGTGAAGTAGGACTGACTCCTATATATTTCTCTGTCTATAAGAACATCAGGAACCTTCACCCTAAATTATCTAATGCAGAGTATCTGACAGGAAAATATGCAGTGCAGCTGCAATTAGATTTTTGAAGTAGGACAGACTCCTATCTAATTCTCCCCTATAAGAACACCAGGAAACTTTCCCTACAGTTGCTAATGCTATGTAGATCGCTGAATATTGTAATTCGATTTCTGAAGCAGCACAATCCTATCTAAATCTGTCCCTGAGAAGAGCAGCAGCAGCCTTTCCCTACCCTAGCTTAAACAGAGTGACGAGCTGTGCTATGTGCCTCTAGCTTATATAGAGGCTGGGTCACATGCTCGTCACATGCTGCACTGGCCAATCACAGCCATGCCATTAGTAGGCATGGCTGTGATGGCTTCTAGGTCACACAAGTAAAACAAATGGCAATTGGCTGCCGCGCAGCGCGCCATTACATAGCAGAACTCCGAACCCGAACTTTTAGCAAATTATTCAGGTTCGGGTCCAAAAAACAAACAAAGTTCGATGTGAGCCTGAACTTTACAGTTCGGGTTCGCTCAACCCTAACATGACATGGAAGTCAACTGACTTCTGTACATGGGCATTCTGTCTTGTTAGATCACAGGTGTCAAACACAAGGCCCACAAGCCGATTTTGGCCCTCCAGGCCATTTCATGCGGTTCTCGCACCTCTCCTGCAGCTTCCGGAGAGCTCCAGCCCTCCTCTGGTCCCCCTTCAGTCCCCTACTTTCAAGCAATGCATCCAGCTTCTTCCCAGCAGCAGCATAAGGTAAGGGGAGTGTGTTGTGATGTAAGGGAGAGTAGGGGACTCAACTTCTGATGGTTTGGTGGCTCTTGACATCTAATATAAGGGGAGGGAATGCACTGGACATCTAATCTTACAGATACAACCAGCCCTTTTGAGGGTAATCATAATGCTGATGCAGCCCTTGATTAAATTAAGTTTGACACGCTTGTGTTAGATGTACCAGTGTTCTTAAGGTGATTGTTACAACCCCCCCCACACACACACACAAAACAAATCATGCTCCTGTCCCTTTGAGGCATAGCATAGTGCTTTTGCCTTTACAATGGCCTCTTTCTATCGTCTACAGTGCCTGGTTGATCTTGCCTGATCCTGACTTCTTCTCTGTGAGCTGACCACGTTTATCATGGTTGCTGAGCCATGAAAGCATGGTCAGTTTACATGCCTCTGTCATAACAGCAATCCCCTGTGTGTCTATGCATCCCCCTCTCCTCTCTATCCCTGTCAGTTTCATAGTCAGCAGTAAGGATTAGCTTTAGGGCAGCATTATCTGACGGTAGGAGACAAGCTCGCCGCGTGTGGATGCTGTAAGCCGCAGATTTCATATTTATGTACGTTTTTTTATCAATAAATTGCGTTCCATTTTGCAGGGTTATGCGATGTGTCTACCCTTTCTTTCCGCTACTACCATCTGAGCCATACATCTGAGGCCACTGGAAGGCGGGGAGAAATAAGAAGAGGCACATAGGAGGATTCTTTACGAACTTGGCGTTCGTTGGAGAAATGCCCACTATCATCTGGCTTTGAGTGAATGCTGTGGGATTCTTTTATCACAGTATTATCCCTCACAGAGTTATGCTATTATTTGTTTCATTGTTTTTCCATATGCAACATCTGGCTATGAGTCCCTCAGCTACATAGTAGCTTTTTCCACCATTCATTCAGTACACATGAGGATTGTTTTGGGCTGTCCGTGCTACAGCTGGGAGGTAAGCTGCTAGGGAGCACAAGATATGTTTTGCACTGAAGTTTCTCTTCCTTTAACACGTGTGTCTGGCTTTGGGATCCCCTTACAGAGACTTTCTATGCAACAATTAATATATATATTAAAATATTATATAAATATTTTTTCAGTGTGTGTTTTGCCATATCTTTGGCTTATATATTTAACCACACTAGTTATTTGTATGTTTATGATTCATTATTTCACTTATGCTGTTTTCATTCACATTGTATGAAGATCAGTTGATGTTTTTTGGATTCATTATTGCTACACTTTATATTATTGTCACAATTTATATTTTCATATTTTTGTGTTTTTTCCACAATGTTGTGGTTTTCCACTTATTCAATGTGGCCATAGTCACACCGTTCCTTTGCCTTTTGAGTCACACAGCGCAGATATCATTACTTTAGTATTTTCACTTGTACTGTGTTCTCTGCACAGTGTGCACCTAAAGCTACGTCAATACATTTGCTGGTGTTCTTATATTAATACCACGGGCAGGGATCTGCAAGTATTTTCACTTGGGGTACTGTGTCCTCTGCACAGTGTGCACCCAAAGCTACGTCAATACATTTGCTAGTGTTCTCATATTAATACCACAGGCAGTGACTGATCAGCAAGTATTGTCAGTATTTGTGCAGCTACATCTCCTTGTAGGCCATTAGTATGTCTGGAAGGACAACAAGGAACGGCAGAAAGTCACAAGCTGATAAAAGAGGGCAAGCAGGATCTGCGTCTAGAAGCAACAGTGCTGCTGGTTGTGGACATGGTGCATCCTCATCAGCATGTGACCGTGGGACACGGAGAGGGGGTGCCCAAGAAGGACAGCAATCTGGCAGTCATGTTTCCCCAGCTGCAGCATACTGCCAGGTTTTCTACAGTTACATGGAGGGAGGGGATGATGAGGTCACTGACTCCACGTGGGTGCTTGATAGGAGAGAGGAGAAGGAGGAAGCACATCTCTAACAAGGCAGCTTAAGGGCAGCACACCAACTGCATCACAATGCAGAGCTCCGCATGTGCAGGGTGCTGCTGTCTCTCCAAATTATTCCAAAAGTTCTTTGTTGTGGACCTTTTTTGAGACAAGTGCATCAGATCGCACCGCTGCTTTTTGCAACATTTGTCGCAAGCGAATCTCGCGTGGCCAAAACATCATCACAGCACCACATGCTTGACCAGACATATGTCGCCCTGCCATGCAGTTTGTTCGCGTACCATAGAGAACCACACCAAATAACAAAGCAGATCTCTCCTTACTCCTCATCTGCCGGGATCTCCAACCCCATTATACCTTCAGTCCTCTCTGAAGCCTGCACTGATAGGACTGAAGGTGTAGAATTAGGTGTGTCACAGCCAAGTACTTGCGGGCAATCTACTATCATTTCCCCCCGATGTCAGATTGTACCA
This sequence comes from Rana kukunoris, assembly GCA_029574335.1. Classification (NCBI taxonomy): domain Eukaryota; kingdom Metazoa; phylum Chordata; class Amphibia; order Anura; family Ranidae; genus Rana; species Rana kukunoris. The sequence goes on from CM056057.1 coordinate 41,969,385, forward strand.
GGCAAATTTATCTGCCCCAGCTGCTGCAGCGCCAAAATAAGTTTTCTCCCAGCCATCCAAATGCCCAGCGGTTGAATGCTGGCTTAGCTAAATTGCTAGCACTTCAACTGCTGCCTTTTCAGTTGGTAGATTCTGCCCCCTTCCATGAGTTTGTGAAATGTGCGGTACCTCAATGGCAGGTTCCCAAATGCGATTCTGGCTCTCTACCAGCATGTGGAAGGCAATGTCCATGCCTCGCTGGACAGGGCGGTCAGTGGTAAGGTGCATATTACCACTGACTCATGGTCCAGCAGGCATGCAGAGGGACGTTACCCATATTTCATGGCTCATTGGGTGACTCTGCTGGCAGCTGGGTAGGATGCAGGACAAGGTACAGTAGTGTTGGAGGTTGTTCCACCACCAGGCCTCCAAAATGCTACTACTGGTCATTGTGACACACTCTCTGCTCCACCCCCTCCTCTTCTTCCTCTGTGGCCTCATCCTGTGGTGATGTGTCCTCGGAACCAGCGGTGCTCCGTAGGCGTTCAAGGAGCCACACTGGGGCAAAGGTTCTGTCAGCTCTGCAGGGGCAGGCTCAGAGGTGGTTGACGCCAGCTTAAGCCAGGAATGGTGGTTTGCGACAATGGCACCAACCTCCTGCACACCCTGCGACAGGGATAACTGACCCATGTGCCCTGTTTTGCTCATGTCCTTAACTTGGTGATATAGTGGTTCTTGGGATTTTTGGTTCTGGGCACCGCCACCAGTGGCTAAGGCCCAAATTCTGCCCCTGCTTAGTAGGGGCGTGTAATTACAATTTTTGATGCAATACTTTGTAGCAGGGCTTATTACTGCGCTCCAACTAGAGTATCTGTGAGGGATTTCAGTGTTGTGGCACCAAAACCAGCGCCTAAGGGTCCTTTCACACGTGCGGACGGTTTTTTAGATCCTTTTTTTATCATCAGTTGATCCGTTTTTCATCCGTTTTTCATCCGTTTTTCATCAGTTTTTCATCAGTTTTTCATCAGTTTTTTCATCCGTTTTTTTTTGGTTAGAACTTTTTATTTATTACATATTTTGATGAAAAACGGACGTTAGCGGATCGAATGTTAAACGGATCGTCCGCTAACGTCCGTTTTTCGTCCGTTCTGTTTTTTTGATGGAAGAAAAATAGGGTTTGCTTCCGTCCAAAAAAACGGAGCTTAACGAAGACGGACGTTAGCAGATGCATGTGAAAGGACCCATAGGAAAGCATTGCGGTCAAAAAACGGACGTCTAAAAACGGACGAACGGTCAGCTCGCATGAAAGGGCCCTAAGGCCTAACTTTTCTGCCCCTGTTTAACAGGGGCGTGTAATTACAATTTTTGATGCTAAACTTTGCAGCAGGGCTCATTCCTGCTCTCCAACTACATTATCTGTGAGGGGTTGCCGTGTTGTGGAACCAATTTTTCTGCCCCAGGGGCATGTAATTACAATTCTTGATCTAATATTTCACAGCAGGGCCTATTCCTGCGCTCACCAGTAACTGTGAGGACTTACAGTATTGTGGCACTAAGGGCCAGCACCAAAGGCCCAATTTTTCTACCACTGTTCAACATTGGCATGTAATTACAATTCTTGATATAATAGTTCACAGCAGGGCGTTCCAGCACCCACCAAGGCCAACTGCGAGGGCTTACAGTGTTGTGGCAACACCAACACCTAGGGCCCAAATTTTTGCAGTATACAGTATACGGCAGGCCCCTACTTTCAAACATCCAACTTACAAACGACTCCTACTTGCAAACGGAAGGAGAAAAACAGAAAGTGAGAGGAAATATACCCATAGGAAGGGAAATTCTCTTTTGTAACCGGTGTCTCCTGTCCAATGATGTTTTATCACCAATCCTTGTTTCACTAAAAAAAAAAAACATTTTCTAAAAAACGTTTGTCATTGGGACAGAAAGTGAGGTGCAATCTTCTTAACAGATGCGCATAGACAGCAAAACAAATGTTACAGGGGCAATAACCCTTCTCTTTGTTTTCCAAAAAGCTTAAAAGAGGTTGTAAAGGAAAACATTTTTTTTCATAATAAGCATCCTTTACCTGCAGACATTCCTCTTTTCACTTACTCATTGTTCGTCTTTTGCTCAGAAGTTGCTCTATTCCTTCTCTGTTCTGTTCACTTCCTGCTTGTCTGATTGTTATTTACCACCGTGAAGGGAGGCTTTACTGCGGTGATCAGTGACGTGCTCGCCCCTCCAGGGAACTACATCTGTGCGGCAGGACGCTCTCTACATGTTAGAGACTTCAAGGAGGTGTGAATTACTGGGCATGCCGCAATGCATACTGGATACAAATGTAGTTCTTACATGAATGAGCGCCGCAAACCAGGAAGTGAATGAGAGAACAGAAACTAGAACGCCGGAGGGGATATAGATGAAGGAATTTAATAGGTATTTACTAGTTTTTTAACAAAATCATTACACTATTCTGTCTGTCTACCTTGCAGACATTAATTGTAGGCAACATTTTTTTTCCTTTACAACTGAAACTAGATATTTAAAAAAAGTACCAGTTCAAAGTTACAAATAGATTCAACTTTACAACAAACCTACAGTCCCTGTCTTGTTTGCACCGCCTGTATACTGCTGTTCAAAGTATATAGGGCCAAAGACGCTGGTAATAATCTGGAGGGAGGGGGGAAACTCATGCTATTTCCTCAATGATTTTCATCCATATTGCAGGGACGAGACATTTCATTAAAGCCGCAAGCAGTTTTAAATGACTTTTTCTTATAGTAATGTCATTTTTTGCAGGGACAGTTCTCAACACGTGCCACTTCACAGGCATACTAAAGACACCCAGCAGGTACGATATTTAATGGAATAAAAAAAAAAAAAAAACACTTCAAGCATCATTAAAATCACTGCTTCCAAAAAATGGCAGTTTTTAAAACTTTTTTTGCATTAATACATGTCCCCTGGGACAAGACCCAGGTCCCCAAACCCATTTCAGGACAATAACTTGCATATTAGCCTTTAAAATTAGCACTTTTGATTTCGAACATTCGAGTCCCATAGACTTCAATGCGGTTCTAAAGTTTGCGCAAACCTTCGTCCGTTCGAAGGTTCTGGTGCGAACTGAATAGAGGGATGTTCGGCTCATCCCTAGTCAGCAGTGAGAACACAATCTCCTCTATTCCCCAGCCATCTCTTCCACTCCCTGGCCCTCTCCTTTTCTGGCTCATTTTGCAGTGCGTTTTACATTTTTAAACCCATGTTTATGATGCATTTTTACATGCAGTTTTCATGCATTGTGTGTTTTGTGTTTTTTTTTTTCTTTAAAAACACTGTATACGGCTGGTTGCCAATGAACGGGCCGGCAAGCTGTTCCCTGCTGACAGCTGAATGTAAAAATAAGAATTGCCTGCAAAGAAATTTGTGAAAAGGGGGTACACTTCGGGTTTGGTATGTATTTGGAGGGGAACCCCACACCAAAAAAAAATGGTTTGGGGCCACCCCAAAATCAATACCAGACCCTTATTTGAGCATGCAGCACGGCAGGTAAGGAAAGGGAGTGCCCCTCCTTCTGAACAATACCAGGGCTGCATGCCCTCAACATGGGTTGGTGCTTTGGGGCAAGGCCTCAACATGGTTTGGTGCTTTAGTGCAAGGGGGCCACCCTACCCCAAAGCACCTTGTCCTCATGTTGATGAGGACAAAAACCTGTTCCCCCGAAACTCTGAGCTGTGGTTGTAGGGGTCTGTGGGCAGGGGGCTTATCGAAATCTGTAAGTTCCCTTTAATAAGGGGGCTCCCAGACGCCCCCCCCCATGTGTACGAGTATGGGAACAGGAGCCAGTTTAAAAAAAAAAAAATTATAAAAAAATATAAAAAAATGGCCCCAGATGTGACATCATCGAACTGTGCATGCTGGGTAGCCATCGTCACAAGGGGTGGTGCCACCAGGTAAAGTTGTCAGATGGCCCTGCCCTTTAGCTATTTAAGAACTGTCAGGCAAACCTCTGAAGCATTCATCGCGAGTGGGGCTTTTTTGGCTATTCTTTTTTTGGGTTTCCGCGGTGTGGTGGGCGTCATTATTGGCAATGGATCAGGAGGACATTTATTTTTTATTTTTTAATAAATTAATTGTCAAAAAATTGCTCCTGCCTTTATTCCCTTTTTTTTTTAATGGGTAGGTGATGTGATGACTCACAGACTTTCTAAATAAATCACAGTTGTGTCTCCCCAATGTCCTGCTGTCTTGCTGTGCCTTTTTCAACCGTGCTGTGACTCATTCAGGGGGTCATTCACAACACGCTACCAAGCAATTCCTCACAATATGGACTGGTATTAACAAAATTGATTTATTTTTTTTACAATATTTTTTACTAAAGCCTTCTTTGTTTATCCCATCGTACAGCTTTAAAATCCTGACAAGGGTTCCAACCCTTTACTACTCTATTCAAAACTGGCTTTAGATGTGTTTTTAATAGTGTTTTTTCCTTACCTTTGGTCTGTTTTAATTTGGTCACCAAACATTGAGACTCCTCTATAATACAGCTTTCTATAGTCTTCTTTCCCATGCCAAAATCTCGCATTGCTGACAGAGAAAATCGTCGAAGCTCTCTCCACCTGTCTATGTCACTCGTAAAGGCCACTCCTGATCAAGAAAATAAGGACAAGTTATTAAATAACGACAGTTCTATAATGAAGTTTTATAAATCCATAGGTTATAAATGCAGCTAAAGGTCCATGTCCAAAATTATACATAAAGAAAACAATACAGTAAGGGCTAGTTTACACTTGGTTCAAAACATGGCTAGCAGGGCTCAAGTCCTGCGGGAACGCGTGGTAACGGAGTCCCTGCACTTTTTTGACAGCAGAAACATAGTTCCCTTTGCAGGACTAGAGCAGCCTCGAGCCAATCCTTCACTAAGCGGCGATGCCCAGCTCGAGTTGCTGTCATGGGCAGGACGAACCTTAGCAATCCTTTATGTTACTGGCCGCTTCCTGTATATAGATTCATCGTGTAGTGTGCGGGTATTTTGTCACTTCCTCGATGCTGCAATGTCTCCTGGGAGCTTTTGTTGTTGTTCCCAGGAGTCATTGCGGAGGTCTGCTGCGATTTATCGCCGGATTTAGAAAAAAACTTGCTTAAAGTTCTTTCTAAATCCCGCCATAACTCGTGGCAGACTTCAGCATTGTCTCCTGGGAGCAATGACAAAAGCTCCCAGGAGACATTGCGACATCTAGGAAGTGACGGAATACCCGCACACTACCCGATGAATCCATATACAGGAAGCGGCCAGTAACATAAAGGATTACTAAGGTACAGTCGATCGAAGAAAAAAAAACAACCCATGCGGTTTAGTAATTATGAATATGAGCGTATCATTTTTTATTTTTTTTGGTCGGGGAGTGGATCTTGGGTGGGAGTTCCCACACTTTTTTCCCCAGGACTTGACCCCTGATGGCTAGCAATTCCTAAAGCACAGGTAGATAACAAGAGAGCTTTTGACAGGAAGAGAAGAGGAAAACTGAACCTTCAGGTGGGTGACCGAGGTTTGGCTTGTCCTTCGAGGAAACTTGCACCCAGGTTCGTGGGGCCGTTTCCGGTGAAGAAGAAACTTAACGTGGTATAGTATGAAGTATTATTACCAGACTCATTTTGAATTCACCCAGTATTCCATGTTTCACTTTTAAAACCTGCAGTGCCAGATTCCTTCCCAGAAAGAGGTTCCGGGCCACCTGAACATGTACTTGTAAATGGGGATGAGGAATATGAAATAGAAGCTATTTCGTGTTGTAGGAAAAGAAGGAATCAGCTACATTTCTTAATTAAATGGAAAGGTTATGGGAGAACAATGTCAGGGGCATGCTGGCCATAGCACAGCCAAAGTTCCAAGGCAAAGGCAGATATACTTGCGCGAAAATATTAGCACGCACAGGTGAACGCATTTACCTGCGTTAACCATTAATGCTGCCGTCATATGGTCTATATAAGGGCAGAAAAGCCCTTGACCTGCAACTTTACCTGTACACCCCGTTCCTGCAATCTATGCTTGATTCCTGTGTTTGACCCGTCTTATACTGACCACGCCTGCTCTCCACCTATACTGACCTCAGCTTACCCTTAAGACTTTGTTATAGCTCTCATCTGCCTGATATTCTGCTGCCATTCGCTGCTTCAGCCATCTACCCCAGCTTTAGTGAAGCACCTACCTCTGAGACCAACGGAAGATATTGCAGGCACTCTTACCTCACCGCGCTCTCCAGGCCACTGTCACAACTCTGTGGTCCTTGAGCCGGGGCTGTACGAGATGTCTCCCACTACACATCAGGCAAGGTACGTGACACTCAGCATTTAGTTCTATACAGAATACTAATTCAGGTCACATTTATGGTCATTTTTTTGATGTGACCTTTGGAGAACTTTATTAGGGCTTCTGAAATTCTCTTCAGGGAAGGGATATGGATGATTTACTTTTTTTATTAGATGTTATAGTTTTTATGGTTCATGATCCAATCACAAAAATCTTAATCTAGGTATCTTGGCAATATCTTATATTTGCTAGACTTTTTCCTCTCCACAGCCACTCCACAGCTAGAATTGGTGAACCCTGGCCATCATTTTTGACAGCCAGGTCGCTCTCTATGTCCTAGGTGCCTCTACTGCAGCACAGTTTGTCTACTTCATTGATAAACATTTTGTAACAGTATAATTGTTACAAAATGTTTCCACTATTCCTTTTATGTGGAGATCAAAAGGGTCAGTTAAAAAAAAATAGTTAAAGCATTCCTATTTAACTACTTGTTACCCCTTTGTTAGCCCAAATAAATCATAATATACTCTTTCCCCCTGTCTGGAATGTACACCCATGGAACAGGGAAGGGACTTACTTTGAGAACCTAAAACCAGCTATTAAAATGTTATTACAGCCTGTAATACCACTGGCTGCCACTGGACTTCACCCAAATCTAGCTGGCTGGACACACACAGGCATTTATAAATCTTGAATACAATCTGGCACAAACTAAGGGACGTGAAGCACCCTAAGGATTCCCACCAAAATTTGAGTTATCTTGCAAGCTGTAACATTCGCTCCGTGCGCCCATTTCTTCCAGTAACGCATTACGGCGACCGTGCGATGACATCATCACCCGGCACCACGTGCGTTCCACTGTGGAACGTGGAAGTGCGCCGCACTATACGGCGCTTCTTTTGAATGCTGATGCACTACAGCTGTCTGGTATCTATCTATTGCCTATAAAGGCATTCACCTGAAACACAGACAGCATTCTATTATTGTCAGCCATAGCACGGCCACGTTACACATATTGGTGCCATCGCTCCCCATGCTGCATCACCGCTCCAGCCTGCAACTACTACTTTAGTGCACTTGCATCTACTGCACCAGAGAGCCATTGCTGGGGACAACCTTTGAGGCCTTCCTTCCTGAACACCCTACACAACGGAATCCCTTTTTTCTACACTGAAGCCCTGCAAATAGCTAAGTAGCCATTGTGTCACTTGTAGTGCTATAGAAACAACTGCTGCATATATTCCATCTAAAACAATTGCTATTATTCCTTATGACTTGTGGCTATTCACATACTATTTGGGATAGACTGTGTCCTATGACTGTAACCAAGGAATATCTTAAAGGAACATTTACACTCAAATTGCCTGAGCTATACTCGCCTCTCATATGCAACTATTAGTTGTCTCAACAACTCTTATATTACTATGTGAACTCTCAAAGTACCTGAGCTATATTTGCCTCTCATATGCAATTATTATCTCAACAATAGTTGCTTCTCATATGTAACTATGAACCTGAGCTATAATTGCTTCTCATATGAAACTATTAGTTGTCTCTACAACTCCAACTTACTACGAGCTTGAAATAAGTGTAATTTGCTTATGGGCCTTGTCCTAGCTAGCTGAACATGTTTGCTTTAACTTTTCATGCTTAGGTGATATGATGTAGAGAACCCCCAAACTCCTGTTTGTGTGGAGTGATGCCTGGGTTCCCCTACTGATAATTACTTGCATATAGAGGTGCATTGGAATCTATAAATTGTGCACTATCATTTTTAAACGCTAAGGTCTGGTTGCATGTTGTAATGCGTCCATCCTTAGTAGTGATGAGCGGAATACGCCATATTCGATTTTGCGATATTTCGTGAATATTTCGAAGAATATTCGCGAATATTCGTTAATATCGAATATTCGTGATATTTTATAAAAAAAAAAAATTGCGAATTTTCACCAATGCGAATTTTCGCTAATGCGAAATTTCGCTAATGCAAAATTTCGCTAATGCAAAATTTCGCGAATCTTTTTTTTTATAAAATATCACGAATATTCGATATTTACGAATATTCGTGATATTTTCTAAAAAAAAAAAAAATGCGAAATTTCGCATATGCGAAAGCGAAAATGATTGCGAAATTTCGCTATATTTTTTTTTGGATAAAATATCACGAATATTCGATATTTACGAATATTCGCTATATTTTATAAAAAAAAAAAAAAAAAATTGCGAAATTTTGCTATTGCGAAATTCGCGATTGCGAAATTGATTGCATTTTTTGTGAAATTTATTGCGAAATTTATTGCGAAATTTGAAAAATGCGAATATTCGAAATAGCGAATATTCGAGATATTCGCGAATACTCGAATATGCAATATTCGTAGCGAATATTCGCAATGCGAATATTCGTGAGCAACACTAATCCTTAGTAGCCTTTCTTTATGTGAGAGAGAGATGATGTAGAGAACCCCCAAACTCCTTTATATACTCGAGTATAAGCCAAGTTTTTCAGCACTTTTTTTGTGCTGAAAATGCTCCCCTCAGCTTATACTCGAGTCACCTTTTTGTGCCTGATCTCCCAGATTTTGGGGACCTGGAACCATCCGATTGTAGATCCCCTGAACCCCAAACTTGGCAAATATATAGCCTTATTCTTCCTCTACAAGTGTGCAAAGTTTTATGTCCAAGGGACCTACGGCCGGGGAGCACCGATTTTTCACAATCAGGCACCCCTTCCAGAGTCTAGTTTCTCCGGTAAATTTGGGGACCCGGTACAGGCTAGCCGTAGGTCCCCTGGACCCGAAACTTTGCACTCATGTAGCCCCAGTTCTCCTCTAGCAAAGTTTGCTGTCTGGGGAACTTAGGCTGGAAGCACCGATTTTTCAAACCGGGCACCCCTTCTATATACTCCCATGTTAAACGTAAGTCTAGTCATGGACACAGTGAAGCATGGGCACAGTGAGGCATGCAGATGTACACCCTAGGCTTATACTCGAGTCAATAAGTTTTCCCATTTTTTTTGTGGTAAAATTAGGTGCCTCGGCTTTGACAATATGGTTGAGAGAACAATCGGTTATAAGAAGCAAAACCGATACGACCTGCTGAATCTGTATGAGGTCAAAGGAATCCAGACCACTGAAAGCCAGAGCTGATCTGCACCCCTGTTAATTGAAAGTGTTCCAATTTAAAGGGATTGCAAAGGGTCATTTGTTTAAGTAAAATAAACAGTAGATGTGCAGAACGGAAAAATTTGTTTAATTTCAGATAGTTTTGGTATGTTACCAATTTTGTTTTGTTGATTTATTATAGGATTTGATTTGAATTTGGTTTGAATGCTATTTTTTTCCAGAAATGTTCTTTTGCCGTCATTCTTTTGTTTAGATTTTAGCTCTCAGTGGTGAAGCCCGCTGACAGCTGATGAGTCATCGGTTGTGAAGGACAAGGTGGACGGCTTCCCGGCCAACTCCTTAGCAACCAGCTATTCTTCACACAGAATTCAAATTCAAATTAGTCGATTATTTTTTGAACAATCCAAATTCGAATTGTTCTAAAAATGTGGAATTCCTTAAATGAATAAATAAAATGAAACTAAACTAATTTCAAACAAACAAAATTCATTGCTATTGCATTCAGAGATTCGTCTACAGCCCAATCTCCGAATAACCCAAAATTTAATAAAAATACTGAAACATTTTTTACCTTATTGCAGGTAATGCATTATTAAAAAAACAAAAAAAAAACCTTGTTAACCCTTAGGTGACCCATATCAATGAATTTCCTCCCCTTTGTCCATTTTTTAAGCAGATTTTTTTATTTTTATTTTTTTTTACTATTCATAAGTAGTGTTGAGCGGAATACGCCATATTCGATTTCGCGATATTGCGCGAATATATAGAAGAATATTCGCGAATATTCGCTAATATCGAATATTCGTGATATTTTATCCAAAAGAAATTTTGCAAAATTTCGCTAATGCGAAATTTCGCTAATGCGAAAATGATTGCGAAATTCTCATAAACGGAGATCATTTCCTGTATTACTAAACTAATATGCACTAAACACTAACTCTACACTAACTCTACTTAAAAGAAAGGAGAATAAGTGGGCAAAAGAAGGGCGGAGAAGATAATCGCGCAATAGGAATATTGCGCGATTATCTTCTCCGCCCTTCTTTTGCATCAGAGCCAATCAGAATAACTCGAATATTCGGCAAAAGGAATATCGCGCAATATTCCTTTTGCCGAATATTCAAGTTATTCTGATTGGCTCTGATGCAAAAGAAGGGCGGAGAAGATAATCGCGCAATATTCCTTTTGCCGAATATTCGAGTTATTCTGATTGGCTCTGATGCAAAAGAAGGGCAGGGAAGAAAATCGCGCAATATTCCTTTTGCCGAATATTCAAGTTATTCTGATTGGCTCTGATGCTGCATCAGAGCCAATCAGAATAACTCGAATATTCGGCAAAAGGAATATTGCGCGATTAGCTTCTCCGCCCGTCTTTTGCATCAGAGCCAATCAGAATAACTCGAATATTCGGCAAAAGGAATATCGCGCAATATTCCTTTTGCCGAATATTCAAGTTATTCTGATTGGCTCTGATGCAAAAGAAGGGCAGAGTAGCTGATGCGATTCTTTTATAAAAGAATCGCATCAGCTACTCGGCCCAGGGTCTCTCTCTAATCATACCAGCAATGCTTTTAGACGTCGATGGAGATCACTAGGATGTGATCTGTTTTACAAATAAATTTGAAAAAATACGAATATTCGCCATAGCGAATATTCGCCGCAATATTCGAGTTATTCGCGAATACTCGAATATGCAATATTCATAGCGAATATTCGCAATGCGAATATTCGTGAGCAACACTATTCATAAGTAAACTTATTGGTGCTTGTTTGTTTTTTTTCTTTTGTTTTTTTTCAGTGTCACATTGAAAAGAATACACCGAATTTTTAAAGAAATAACTTTAACTTTAATTTTAAACAGGACAACCTATAGGATAACATTTGCAGTTACCTAAAAATAACACTAGCTGCTTAAAATTAACTGTAAGAAAACAAAAATAATCAAATATATATATATATATTTATTTAGTGTGTAGATTGCTAATACAATTAAATATATTTTCAATAATATAGCACTGCCAATTATACACAGTAACAACAGTTTAGAAGATTTTAAATTAGTGAATATTCCAGAGAAACCTTTTTGTATTGACAAATTTGCAAGTTGCATTTGACTGATTGTTTGTTTTATTATACTGATAATAGTGGAATAAATAATTGTATAAATTATAAGTAAAAAACCAATGTTTTTCATAAATCTAAGGATAATTTCCTATGATACTTACCATTTAGTGCCAAAATTCAACGGAAAACATTTTTCAATCACAGGAAATGGCCTAATAACATTTGTTTTTTGTTTGTTTTTTTGCCCCTTTGGCTCAGAACAAATGTATATGCTCTTTCATTCGGCGAAATTGTTATGCATTTTTTCCCTCTAAATACACCCATAACTCAACTGTCTTCACTACTGTGAGAATTTCCATCCACAGTGTAATCTCACACTCAAGCACCTTTCATTTAACCAACTTATGATCTTGCTCAAAGGCCTTCAGAAAACATCCCTTCTCCAACTGTAGCTAAATGTATTACATTTATGGCTGAGATGTAACCATCTGAGTTGGAATCTATTTATCAGGATTCTGTAGGTTATCTCTTTTAATCTGGTGGTTGTTTACTCTTGCCTATTGGCATAGGCGTGCGCATGGGCACACCCTAATGCTCAGGCACATCTGGCACACCCCGGGGCTTATTTTCTGGCAGTATGTGTAGGATCTCCATTTTGGCATCTCTGCTATGCCACAATGTCAGTGCTGCAAATGGGACTATTTTTCAATTGGCTATAAAACTCCTGTTTGTGCAAGCCACTGGCCCCGGAGTAAGCTGACAGGCAGCCGCATTTTCCGATGCTACCTCTATAGTTCCGGCTCCCTGGCAGCTGAATATCACTCCGCTGCCTGCTTAGTGCTTACACCACGGCCAGTGGCTTGCACTCACAGGAGCAAGCCATTTTTGGCAACACATCCTGCCACCGCGGGGCTCTCGCAGCTCATCACTGCCCTGGACCGCTCCCAGCAGAGGAGAAGGGGCATACCAAGATGTTGGCGAGAGCGGGGGGCGCAAATTGGCAGTGTTCTACTGCTCTTCTAACTTCTTCCAAACCCAACACCAAGGCTACTGCTAGCGCCCGCCCACACACAGCAGAACGAATCTGCCTCCTCCTTCTCATTCAGCTCTGTATACACACACAAGAGGGGGATGAGGCGGAACATGCGCTGATTTCAGGTCTGTACAAACTTTTCCATGCTTTATAGATAGACAGGGAGGAGGGGAAGAGAGTGGCTGGGATTGGGAAGGGGGAAACTAAAACGATGTACATACAGTGCAGCCTGGGATAGAACTACAGGTCCCAGCATGCTCTGCACATCTCTTGCAGCCTATGATAGAACTACAAGTGTCAGCATGCTCTGCACCTCTCTAGCAGCCTATGATAGAACTACAAGTCCCAGCATGCTCTGCACCTCTCTTGCAGCCCATGATAGAACTACAAGTCCCAGCATGCTCTGCACCTCTGTTGCAGCATATGATAGAACTACAAGTCCCAGCATGCTCTGCACTTCTCTTGCAGCATATGATAGAACTACAAGTGTACATAAAGCAGGACTCTGGGTCAGAGGCGGCTCTAGGCTTTGTGAGGCCTTAGGCAAAACTTAGACATGTTTCACCATACACTCCTCACCCCTCTCATGTACATACCACCCCCCACCATACACTCTGCACCCCTCTCATGTACATACTACCCACTGCCATACACTCCGCACTCTTCTCAGGTACATACTAAACCCCCCTCCCCCATACACTCCACTTTCCTCTCCTACTCAAGTTTACTGCCATTGTACAGTAGTGGCCCCTACTAGGGAGAGGGTGACCCGTGCCATACAGAAACATGTGTATGTGTGGCTAAATTAAGAGTTTCTGTGTACAGTGTGTGTATGTATGTGTGTTATATATTTTAGACACACACACACGTGTGTTTGAGCTTTGGGGTGCAATAGGCTGCGCACGCCAGTGCCTATTTGTGTAAGAATGTTCCAGAAAACAACCTTTGGAGTTAGGAATGTTTGTCCAGCACAGCCAATGTCTAAGGGGCTAGTTCTGAAGGTAGGTCTTAGAACAGGGGTGGGCAAACTTTTTGACTCGAGGGCCGCAATGGGTTCATATATTGGACCCGGGGGCCAGACCAAGAGTAGATGGAAGGTGTGTATGTGTGAATTAATATAAATAAAATTTAAATTTGTAACATTAAATGTTTCGATTAATTTAAGGTAGAAAAGCATAAAAAGAGTTATTTTACAAAACTACAATTGATGGCACAGTGGCTGCGTTTGATGGCATGGCACAGTGGTGACAATTGATGGCACAGTGATTGCTTTTGATGGCATGGCACAGTGGTGACAATTGATGGCACAGTGATTGCTTTTGATGGCATGGCACAGTGGTGACAATTGTGGCTGCATTTGGCATGGCACAGTGGTGACAATTGATGGCACAGTGATTGCTTTTGATGGCATGGCACAGTGGTGACAATTGATGGCACAGTGGCTGCGTTTGGCATGGCACAGTGGTGACAATTGATGGCACAGTGGCTGCGTTTGATGACATGGCACAGTGGCTGCATTTGGCATGACACAGTGGTGACAATTGATGGCACAGTGATTGCTTTTGATGGCATGGCACAGTGGTGACAATTGATGGCACAGTGGCTGCATTTGGCATAGCAGAGTGGTGACAATTGATGGCACAGTGATTGCTTTTTATGGCATGGCACAGTGGTGACAAATGATGACACAGTGGCTGCGTTTGATGGCATGGCACAGTGGCTGCATTTGGCATGGCACAGTGGTGACAATTGATGGCACAGTGATTGCTTTTGATGGCATGGCACAGTGGAACAATTGATGGCACAGTGGCTGCGTTTGATGGCATGGCACAGTGGTGACAATTAATGGCACAGTGGTTGCATTTGATGGCATGGCACAGTGGTGACAATTGATGGCAGAGTGATTGCTTTTGATGGCATGGCACAGTGGTGACAATTGATGGCACAGTGGCTGCATTTGGCATGGCACAGTGGTGACAATTGTTGGCACAGTGGCTGCGTTTGATGGCATGGCACAGTGGTAAAAATTAATGGCACAGTGATTGCTTTTGATGGCATGGCACAGTGGCTGCATTTGACATGGAACAGTGGTGACAATTGATGGCACAGTGGCTGCATTTGATGGCATTGCACAGTGGTGACAATTGATGGCACAGTGGCTACGTTTGATGGCATGGCACAGTGGTGACAATGGATGGCACAGTGGCTGCGTTTGATCGCATGGCACAGTGTTGACAATTGATGGCACAGTGGCTGCGTTTGATGGCATGGCACAGTGGCTGCATTTGGCATGGCACAGTGGTGACAATTGATGGCACAGTGATTGCTTTTGATGGCATGGCACAGTGGTGACAATTGATGGCACAGTGGCTGCGTTAGATGGCATGGCACAGTGGCTGCATTTGGCATGGCACAGTGGTGACAATTGATGGCACAATGGCTGCGATTGATGACATGGCCCCACAGCTCTGGACCCCCTGCATGTTACACAGACACCCTTCAGTTCACACCCCCTTCAGTGCAGATACCCCCCCTTAGTGAAACCCCCCGCAGTGCAAACCCCCAGTGCAAACACCCCCCTCCCCATTCAGTACCTCAGATCAGCGCAGCGACAATCACGGCACATGGACATAAGGTCCCCTCCGTACACACAGAGAGGAGGGGGAGGTGGAAGCGGCTTCACTCGGCTGTGCCTGTGTGCCGAGCACCGCTAACAGGCCGTGGCTGTGAGAGGAGGGGATGGATGGTTTCCCGCGGTGTCACTCCTTTGCAGATAAATGTCACTCCGACCCCCCCAGTGTGTGGCGGCCCACCCCTCACTTAGTATGCCTCTCTCTGGGTGGCACCGCCCTCTCAGAGGAATTCCCCAATCCCACGGGGCGAGAGGCGGCCGGAGGCGGAGCGCCCACAGCCTATTTGCGCTCGCCTCGCTCCAACCCCCTTTGAAGCATAGGCCGCAAAGCCGCGGCCTCAATTAGCGGAGATCGCGGCAAGAGGAGATTGCCAGTGGGGGCCGGATTAAAAGGTCTGCCGGGCCGTAGTTTGCCCATCGCTGTCTTAGAAGCACATAAATATTTGGGGAGAGCTAGTCAGAGTCTGCGGATGTCCTCCTGGGAGGGTGCAATATCTGTGAAGCTGCTAATATGTGTTAGGTCACAACATGTGCTGTGGGCTGGGGGCCATAGGAAGAGACATCTGGTAAAGCTCACTTAAAGGATCACTAAAGGAAAAAAATGTTTTTCCTAAAATGACTGTTTACAGTGTATAGAGACATTGGGCCAGATTCAGATACAAATGTGTATCTTTTCGGCCGCGTAGCATTTCCTCTTTACACTACGCCTCCACAAATATTATGAGCAAGTGCCTTATTCAGAAAGCACTTGCTCCATAAGTTGCGGCGGCGTAGCGTAAAGTGCCCGGCGTAAGGCCGCGCAATTCAAATGTTGAGGATGGGGGCGTGATTCATGTAAATTAATCATGACCCCACGCTCATGATGTTCTTTCTGAATGGCGCATGCGCTGTCCATGGACGAATCCCAGTGCGCATGCGTCAAATCACGTCGCTATTTGTCAATGTAAACAACGTTAACGTAACTTACGTCGAGCTCCATTCCCGAACGATTTAGGCAAACTACGTAACCGACGTACAATTTGTCGCTGTCCCAACGTCCATACTTAACATTGGCTACGCCTCCTATAGCAGGGGTAACTTTACGCAGGAAAAAGCCTTACGCAAATGATGTAAACTACGACGCCCGGCCGCAAGTACGTTCGGGAATCGCCGCAACTCCTTAATTTGCATATCCGACGCGTAAAACAACGGAAGCACCACCTAGCGGCCAGCGTAAAACTGCAACTAATATACGACGGTGTAACAGACTTACGCCACTCGTATATTAGCAGAATTACGGCGTATCTTTTCTGAATACCAAAAAAAGATACGCCGGCTATTCTTAGTATTTACGCGGCGTATCTCTAGATACGCCGACGTAAATACTTTCTGAATCTGGCCCATTATACTTAACTGATTCCTTTTAAAAATGATTAAAAACAGATAAAAATCAATCATATAATGTGCCTGCAGTTTAGTTCAGTTTTAAAAAATGGCTTCATGTTTCTGTAAAGTAAAGAGACACACAGAACAAAAACAAACACAGGGCAATGTTTGTTTTTAAAATGAATCTGATTGGTTCTGAGGAGTTTTAGACACGTAGTAATCACACCTCTTTGATCATGGACCACAGTGAAAAGCTAGCATAAGTTTTTTCATAAGGAGCCAGACAAGCAGGAAGTGTGAAGATCAGAGAAGTATTACAGCAACTTCAAAGCAAAAATGGACAATGAGGACATGAAACCAGGACTGCAGTAAGGTAAAGGAAGCTATTTAGCTTAAAAAAAATCATTTAGTGACCCTTTAAGAGTATTGCTAGGGAGCTGGGGAGAAGCTACAGCCTGGACATTGTGAGGACCCAATGGGCCAGATTCAGGAACACTTGCGCTGGAGTATTTCGATATGCGCCGCGTAACTGTGATGATGCGCCGTCGTTTCTATGTGCCCGTACCCACCAAACTAGATGCGCCCAATAACGGGTCATTTGCGACCGGCGGAACGTTCCGACGCCAGAGTATCGTCAGCGCTTATTTTCGCTGGGCGCATCAGTCTCGCCCATTGATTTCCCCTGCAAATATGCAAATGAGGGATTTTTCCCAATTCACGAACGGATTAGCACCATACGCTGGCTAAATGCGCCGCGCGTATCTCGTCCGTCCGGCGCAAAGTTATTTCTACAAAAGGCTGCTTTATCTTTACTCCAGATGGCCACAGGTCAGCAGGAGAGCAGCTACAGCAGCGTTACCGACGATAAGAGCTAGCTAAGCACCCCCACTTGCAGGACAACACCTCTGTCCATGCTTGTCTGTCAATTTTTACAGCCATGGAGGAAGACATCATAGGTCTCCATAGCCGAGATGACGGCTGACAGCTCCTGGCCATTAAAGTTCAGCTTTCTCCTGTGTGTTTGCGGGGAACGGGAGCAGCCATCTCAGAACAAAAGTAACATCACTGCGGGGAGGGGGAGCAGGATATACTTTAGTGCCGGAATGGCGCTTCTACGGGCGCATTTAAACGCCCAACGGAAGGCATTGCGCTGACGTTTCCCGTGCAGTGGTGCCGACGGAAGTTGTGAGCATGCGCACAAAGGGGGCGAGTGGAGCCTCACTCACTGCGCATGCTCCGTGGTTGATGCGCTGAACGTAAGCCTCTGCGCTGGGCTCCGCCCATCATTTACATATGATCACACCCACTTCCACTTGCGTCGGGTTACGCCAGCGCATTATCGTTACTCTGGCGCAAGTTTACGCGCAACTGCTATGTGAATTACAGGACTTGCGCTGAAAGGGTCTTCAGAGTAACGTAAATGAGAAGCGTTACTCCAGAGGAAAGATACTCTCATCTACCTGAATCTGGCCCAATGCCTATATCTTGAGGTATTGTGGGACATGTCTTGATAAAGGAACAAATGGCTTGTGGTACTATAGATAAACTTTGAATGCTCTTTTAGAAACGCAGGATTTTGAGCCATCACTGACAGTGTTCCTTCTGTACCATGACACTGGTCCTTGGGACAAATAGTGAGGGTGACTCTTCCCAGCAAAGAAACAAAGAATTATATTTTTGCTACATATGTTCAAATTACTCACCGTGGTTTTTGTAGGATGTGTCAAATGTTGCTGCATCTCCTCTGCCTATGAAATCATCAGCTCTATCCACATAGACTTCTTTGACTGCATCATATCCATTAACCACCACAACCGGACGAGACCCCAGATAGATGGTAAACACGTCCCCGTATTTCTCTCTCATCTATGTGGAAATAGACAATATTAATGTTATAGATTCATGGATTCAGTCCAAGAGGACAGGGGACTTTCTGTCTTTCTAAGGTTGTTTTCATGAACACATCAACTGTATCTGACTATACACCTGAATGTTTTATTATTTTAAAGTGTGCTTATGATTCAGATACAGCATTTTTCATGTTTCATATTTTTTCATGTGTATGCATAAAAGATGTGAATGTAGGCAGTTGCAGGTTTTGCCATTATACAGTTTAAGTGGAGTCTTTAGAAGGAATTGTTCCCTCTTGAAATCTGGAAGTGTTGCAGATGTAGCAGCCGCCTTACTGAATACTGCACCTTCTGGTAGTCATCTTGGTGTGGGAGTAGGACCCATGTCCTTCGGGCATACCTGGAGTGAGTGGTAGGCCAGAGATAAAGATCCTGATTGTTAGGGAGAGTGAATAGTACAGGGAGAGGTTCCAGGTGAATAGGGTCAGATCATGCACAACTTCTGTGCAGAGGAAACATTCTGGTATCCGGACTAGTAAAGTGGAGCTCTACCCAGTAGTGTCAGAGTGCTGTCCCAGAATACTGTAAAAACGGCCACCCCCTCCAGCAGAGTCATTTTCCAGTAATACAGGTCCAAGCCTGGCGATACTGTAAAATTACTAGCTTGTATATTGCAATACTGTACAAATACCAATTGCTATATTGCCTGAATACCAGTGCCTATTAAAACTGTCTTTATTCATCATTGATTACCTAAATACAATATATAAGATAAAATACAACATACAGTTGTTCTAAAGACTCAAGGTTTTTTACCTTCATGAAGTCTATGCCTTTCTATGCCTAATGCCTCTCTTCAGGACACCCCTATCCGATCGGACATGCAGATATCTTTCATTACTTTGATCCCAAAGCCAGACAAAGATTCCTCTCTATGTGCTAGTTAGAGACCCATAGCTCTTTTGAATGCTGACTTAAATCTTTTTGACTAAACTCCTCTCAGTCTGTGTGAATGCGATACTTCCGTCCCTGATCCATAAGGACCTGGTGGGTTTTGTCCCCTTTCTTCAGGCTGTGCACAATACTAGGAGAGTTATAGATTTGATTGATGTGGCAAATTGAGACAGCTAGGTGTCCTTGATACTCAGCCTAGATACGGAAAATACTTTTGGCCGTTTCTGTTTGCTACATTGCATCATATGTGTTTTAGATTCATCACAGTAACCCATCGTCCCAAGTGCGGACCCCCTATGCCCTTTCCTCCTCCTTTTAAGTGACCAATGATACTCGACAGGGATGCCCGCTTTCCCCTTTATTATTTGTGTTATGTGTTGAACAGCTAGCTGCCTCTATTTGTAGGTATTCGGACATTTGGGTATATCAGTTAGGGGACTGGAATTCAAAATCTCACCGTTCACAGACGACATCATCCTCACCCTGACCCAAGCCAGGATCTTGCTACAAAATTTGCATGCCAAGCTTGATTGCTATGAAGGACTCTCAGATATAAAATTAAAGCTTCTAAATTGGAGGTCCTTCAACTTAAAGTCCCCACTGATTAATTTCAGCACTTAATGCTTAGATTCTCTTATGCGTGGAAATCCACAGCTTTAAAATATCTGGGAGTCTTTATCACCCTGACTTTCAATACATTGTACCAAACCCCCCCCCCCCCCTCATATCAGAAAATTAGACTAATGGTGCAACAGTGGAAGAAACATTTTTTTTTTCTTTTGGAACGAATAACCTCCATCAAGATGTCCATTTTCCCCAAGCTTTTATATTTGTTCCAAACGGTGCCTATACCTATCCCTTATGCACACCTGAAAAAAATACAAGCTTATTTACTGCAATATGTTTGGAACTATAAACGGCTTAGGATCCCCCATTTGGTGCTCATGGCCTTACGCTCTGATGGTGGCTTGGTATTCTCCATATTCATAAAATACTATCAAGCGGTTCAATAGCCTCACGGTTTACCCAGCGTTCCTGGGACAGAAATCGATACACCCAATGGTAATCTCCTATAAACCCCAATAATCTACTTTGGAGAGCACATTGTCCTGCCAGTGTGCCCTATCCTTGGAAAAGTCGCTGATGACCTTCTTTCTGTACAATCCCAAGGTGCCCAACTTCCTTACTCCCCTTATGTCTTCCCTTTGGGCGTCAAGAAACCTGTTTCATTTTGGCCATATAGTAGACCCCAGATCTTGCAAACTGCTGCCATTTTCCGAGCTTCAGTATAAATTTGACCTACTTGCCAGGTGTTTTATGGATATCTGCAGATCCGCCATTATGTCCAAACTATTACCTCCAGTTTGCAATTTTCTGCTCCATCCCCCTTTTGAACGCATTATCTTAAAAGGCTCGGCATGAAGGGGAATGATGTCAGACATTTACCAGCTATTGAATGCCTTCTCCTTTCAAGCTCAAGGAAAATACTCATATATGCTTCGTTGGGAGAGGGCACTCAATGAAGGGGTCTCTTTAGAGATGTGGCCGGTGATCTGGTTGCAGGCTGCTAAAAGTTCCCTTTGTACTCTCTATAAGGAAAATGCATATAATATTCTCTACTTTTGGTATCTGACTCCGGATGTCCTGCACGCCATCTACCCCACTAGTTTTGTTCGCTGTTGGTATTTCCACAGGGACAAAGACACCCTTCGCTATATATTCTGGAATTGTCCACTATTTACACTGTTTTGGGACTCAGTCCACTCAAAATTTCTAAACCCTATAAGAAATTCTTACAGCTGCATGGTGTTGTATTGCCCTGAATTGGAAGCAGCACTCAGGGCCGGATTAACAGAGGGGCTGTTGGAGCTGCAGATCCAGGCCCCTTTCTCAAGATAGGCCCATTTGCCCAAAAAAAAAAAAAGTTTGACTTCGGGGGTTGTAGCTCGACGACCAGAGGTCACAGAAACCCCACATTTAGGGGGTAGGCAGTTGAAGACCTACCCCACAACGGGTCAAAATATGGGATGGTTATCATTTATGGTTCCGGAGATACTGGCCTGCTTGCACAGCCTGTCAGAAGCTACATACAGAGCGGCCATTATAAATACAAGCTGACACACTGCAGCTGACTGAGAAAAAAAATCATCATTTGTTTTTTGCTAGAAAATTACTCTATGGTGGTCTTTGTAACTTTTTATGTTGCACGGTATAGAGCTGCATGATTCTGGCTAAAATGACAACTGCATTTTTTTTGCTTAGATGATAGATCACGATTCTCTCACGATTTGTGCGGCATAACAACATCTTTCACATTAAAATGAAAAAAAAAAAATGGGCTAACTTTACTGTTTTGTTTTTATGGTTTTTATTATTCATTGAAGTAGGCAAATGCAGTGTGACATAAAATATTGCAGCAATTGCCATTTTTGTCTCTGCTAAAATATATATAATGTTTGGCGGTTCCAAGTAATTTTCTAGCAAAAAATATTGCTTTTTAACTTAAGAAACAAGTGTTGGACTTTAAGTGGTTACATTTCTTGCTTTTACACACAGAAGTTTGATCTAAAAAGGAAGTTGGTTACAATGTTTCATGTTGTTTACAAATTTGGCAGACTGCCCGGATATTTTCTTTACACACAGAAGTTTATCCCTTTGATCTAAGAAGGAAGCTTGAGTTACACTGTTTCCTGCTAAGAACTTGGCAGACTGTCCAGATATTTTCTTTTGACAACTGAAAGTCTCTCCACTTGTTATATGAAAGAATCAGCAAACTCTGCATTGGAGATCGTTAGGGGGGTTGAATCAAGATCATGATTTTTTAACGATTAATTGTGCAGCTCTAGCACGGTAATGTATTTGCGCAGCAATTTTTCAAACGTGTTTTTTTTTTTTTAAATAAACTGTTCATTCATTTAAAAAAAACACTAAAGTTAGCACGATTTTTTTTGGTATCCTAAGCGATGCTTTAAAAAAATGTTTAGAATATATGTATAGAGGGGGTCTAGTGCTAGAATTATTGCTCTCGCTCTAACGATGGCGACATATGTAACCTGTGTGTATCTGGCTCTGATACTAGCCAGTGCCTACCCAGCCACTGACTGGTATCTCTCCCCAGCCTGTCCCCACACACCCTTCCACCTGCTGACCTGTGGATGGGGGAATCACTCCTGTAGTGTTGTTGTGTTCTGCCAGTGAGTACAATGATCAGTGTTGCTATCTATAGCTGGCAGCACTGATTGGGAAAAACAGGCTGGTTGTACTCAAGTCGATTAATAGATTAAACTTGTGTAAAACCAGCTAGCCCATACATAGATCGACTATGGCTGGTCTCTGCATAATTGGTGTAATTTCAATCCATGTATGTACCGCTTAACCACTACGCAGTCCCTAAACATCCTTCCACTCCTGTACATAGTCTGTCATACTCTCCACACTCCTCTCCTGTACATAGTGCACACTGTCATACTCTCCACACTTCTCTCCTATACATAGTGCCCACTGTCATACCCTCCACACTCCTCTCCTGTACATAGTGACCACTACCATACCCTCCACACTCCTCTCCTATACAGAACACCCACTGTCATACCCCCCACACTCCTCTCCTGTACATAGTGCTTGCTGTCATACACTTCTATCCTGTACATACTGCCCACTGTCATACCCTCCACACTTCTCTCCTGTACATACTGCCCCATCATACCCTACACACTTCTCTCTGGTACATACTACCCTCTGTCATACCCCCCACATTCCTCCTGTACATACTGCCCACTGTCATACCCTTCACATTCCTCTCCTGTACAAACTGCACACTGTCATACCCTTCACACCCCTCTCCTGTACATAGTACCTGCTGTCATACACTTCTCCCCTGTACATAGCGCCCACTGTCATACCCTCCACACTTCTCTCCTGTACATACTGCTCACTGTAATCCCCTCCACACTCCTCTCCTGTACATACTGCCCACTGTCATACCCTCCACACTCCTCTCCTGTACATAATGCCCACTGTTAGACCCTCCACATTCCTCTCCTGTACATACTGTTCACTGTCATACCCTCCACACTCCTCTCCTATACATAGTGCCCACTATCATACTGTCCACACTCCTCTCCTGTACATACTGCCTACTGTCATACCCTCCACACTCCTCTCCTGTACATAGTGCCTGCTGTCATACACTTCTCTCCTGTACATACTGCCCACTGTCATATCCTCCACACTCCTCTCCTATACATAGTGCCCACTATCATACCATCCACACTCCTCTCCTGTACATAGTGCCTGCTGTCATACACTTCTCTCCTGTACATACTGCCCACTGTCGTACCCTCCACACTTCTCTCCTGTACATACTGCTCACTGTCATCCCCTCCACACTTCTCTCCTGTACATACTGCCCACTGTCATACCCTCCACACTCCTCTCCTGTACATTGTGCCTTTTGCCGTACCCTATGCACTCTTCTCCTGTACATAGTGCCCAATGTTGGACCCTCCACATTCCTCTCACTCACCTGCACATACTTCCCACTTATATACCATCCGTACTCCTCCCCTATGTCGCTTACCCGCAAAAACAGTTCTTTAAAATGATACTGAATACCCTCAATGTTACCAGCTCTAGAATGGAGACACTTTTGTTAGTTCAACTAAAGGAAATCTCAGTTCTCATATTTGTTCTGTTCCGTTATTAGAACTTATTTAATTGTGTGATTACTACTGTGATGTACAGAGGAACATAGGGGATCTCATCTACTCTAAATATAGCACTTGTGAAAAAAACTGTCCCTGAAAATATTTTTTAAATGTTGGCAACTATGCACTTATGCACTGCCCAAGGGCCACTGGGTCAGTAGGGGGCCCCATGAGAGGTTTCTGGGATCCTGTGATATTAAAGCGGTAGTAAACTTTCCTGACATTACTACTTTTTAGAGGCCCTGGGGTAGGTTATGCCACAATGTACAAATATGCACAGCATATTAGCACATTAGGGTACACTTAAATTTTCAGACTGGGCCCTCCATTGCTGCGCTGTGATTACCACGCATTTATTTATTATTTATAAAAGGCCCCACCAAAACCCTTAGCACCAGGTCCATGATGTTCTTAATCTGGCCCTGGCAGCACTCCCCTCTCTCCTGAGTAGTGTTGCTCACGAATATTCGTATTGCGAATATTCGGCTCGAATATGGCATATTCGAGTATTCGCGATATATTCCGAATTTCGCGGTGAATATTCCCTATTTCGAATATTCGTATTTTTTAAAAAAATTTTTAGAACAGATCACATCCTAGATATCCCCATTGACGTCTAAAAGCATTGCTGGTATGATTAGAGACCTTGGGCCGAGTAGCTGCAGCGATCATTTTATATTGCCGAAAAATCGCAATGCGATTATTCGGCAATAGCGATATCACGCGATTATTTTCGAGAAATTCGCAATATTGTTTTTAGCTAAAATAACACATATATTCGATTTCAGAGTGTTACTGTCGAAATTCCGCAATCAATTTCTCATTCGCATTTTTGCGAAATTACGATAAAATATCAAGAATATTCTGAGCCAATCAGAGTGCTCCTTCCGCATTTGCCGAATATTCGCAAATATTTTGTATTGTAATATATCACGAATATTCTGAGCCAATCAGAGTGCTCCATTCCGCATTTCTCGAAATTTCGCAATTATTTTGTATTTTAAAATATCACAAATATTCTGAGCCAATCAGAGTGCTCCTTCCGCATTTGCCGAATATTCTCAATTATTTTGTATTGTAATATATCACGAATATTCTGAGCCAATCAGAGTGCTCCTTCCGCATTTGCCGAATATTCGCAATTATTTTGTATTATAAAATATCACGAATATTCTGAGCCAATCATTTCATTTCCAAAAAATATCGCGAATATTCGCATTTAACGAATATATCTCGAATATTCGACTATATATTCGAGATATATCGCAAAATCGAATATGGCATATTCTGCTCAACACTACTCCTGAGCCACCCTGTATGCAAGGGCCAAGGATGTGGAGCTGATGGAGAAAATGACTACTAGAATATAGGACAGAATAGAAGCTCACAATCGTTTTGGGGAATTGTGTCATCTCCAGGAGGATCCCCCCTTGAATCAGTAAAAAAGCTGAAGTGCTGATACCTTTTTCTTTTTTCCCTTTCTTTTTCTGTGAACTTGACTACTTATGTTTTATTTTCATGTATAACATTCTTCCCTCCATGCTATTATCATTATTATTATTATTATTATTATCATATGACAAACTGCTCCAGCAGTAATACTGTTCTATTGGGACATTTGCTTCTTGTAGGTTAACTCGATGTTACTGTCGCACCCTTCGCTTACTATTTAGTAGGTGCTTTCTGTAAACATTGTGCTTATATTTCTGTGTGTTTATTTCTTTTGTCTTTATTTTTTTCTAAAAAAAAAAATAGATGGTATTATACACCCTCTAGATTTCATAATATGTTTGCTTATTCTTCAGAAAACTGAGGTTGTGCGGCTAAGGCTAATGCCGCATACACACGACCGTTTTTCGGACTGTAAAAAATTACATTTTTTTTAATGTCATTAAAAACGATCGTGTGTGGGCTCCAGAGCATTTTTCACAATGTAACAAATGGGAATTAAAAAATTAGAACATGCTCTAATTTTTCACGTCGTTTTTAACATTGCCGTTTTTAACGTCGTGAAAAAATGGTCGTGTGTGGGCTTTAACGACGTGAAAAAAACGTGCATGCTCAGAAGCAAGTTATGATACGGGAGCGCTCGTTCTGGTAAAACTACCGTTCGTAATGGAGTAAGCACATTCATCACACTGTAACAGACTGAAAAGCGCAAATCGTCTTTTACTAACAGGAAATCAGCAAAAACCGCCCCTAGGGTGGCGCCATCCGTTTGGAACTTCCCCTTTATAGTGCCGTCGCATGTGTTGTACGTCACCACGCTTTGCTAGAGCATTTGTTCTTTTTTTTTGCAATCATGTGTAGGCAAGGCCGGTTTAACCACTTGCTTACTGGGCACTTACACCCCCCTCCTGCCCAGGTGATATTTCAGCTTCCGGCACTGCGTCGCTTTAACTGACAATTGCGCGGTCGTGCGACGTGGCTCCCAAACAAAATTTACGTCCTTTTTTCCCCACAAGTAGAGCTTTCTTTTGGTGGTATTTGATCACCTCTGCGGTTTTAATTTTTTGCGCTATAAACAAAAATGAGCGACAATTTTGAAAAAAATACAATATTTTTTACTTGTTGCTATAATAAATATCCCAATTAATTTAATTTTTCTCAGTTTAGGGCGATGCGTATTCTTCTACATATTTTTGGTAAAAAAAAAAAATCGCAATAAGCGTCTGGTTTGCGCAAAATTTATAGTGCCTACAAAATAGGGGACAGAATTATTATTTTTTATTATTTATTTTTTACTAGAAATGGCGGCAATCTGCGATTTTTATTGGGACTGCGACGTTATGGCGGACACATCGGACACTTCTGACACATTTTTGGCGTCATTCACATTTATACTGCGATCGGTGCTATAAAAATGCACTAATTACTGTATAAATGTGACTGGCATTGAAGGGGTTAACACTAGGGGGTGAGGAAGGGGTTAAATGTATTCCCTTCATAGTGTTCTAACTGTGGGGGGAGGGGGGGTGACTGGGGAGGTGACCGATCTGTGTCCCTATGTACAAGACACACAGATCCGTCTCCTGCTCTCCAGAGACAGAACGCTGTCTCTGTGTAAAACGGCAATGAGAGATGATCTATGAGATCATCTCTCATTCGCCGCACAGATCGCATCGCAAACGGCCACTCTGATTGGCCGTTCGCGGCGATCTGTGATTGGCTGTGTCCAAGGGACACGGGCAACACAGTGTTTCCCCGCAGCGCGCTCTGGAGCGCGCGTCGGGAAGCAGCTAGTGACAAGCCGTCAATTGACGGCTTGTTGGCAATTTAGATCTGCGCTAGAGCCGTCATTCGGCTATAGCGCGGATCTCAAGTAGTTAACAAATGGGTTGAAAAAAACTTTTTTTCTAGACCAATAAAAACTTTTTTTTACAACCCAAAAAACGGGCATGAGGGCTCTTATCTTCATGTTTTTTGGAGCTGTGAGAAAATACAACCAATATGGCAGAAAATATCTTCACTAGCCTCACAAATCATATCTGGTTCTATTACCCTTTCTCCTTCAATGTGTTTACTGTTTGCTCAAAATTTTGGGAACGTCTTCTTCAGTACAATTAAAACATTTTTAACCATAGATTTTTATTAAATTTCACAGTGTACATTTAAAGTAAAAAGCAGTTCTTACAGTATAAGAACAATACTGGGTGGTACCAACAAGCGAACTTACTGTGGAAACATTACTACATTTGCTTGGGCTTCTTATAGTTATGCGGAATATGACCCCAAGAAGAGGGATGGCCTGTCACCCCAACTGACTACACACTGTGAGGAGGTTGTCGGTTAGACTTTTTAGGAAGTTGCCCGCCTTGGATCTTATCAAGGGTCTCTGGAGATATGAACTGTAGTAAATTCTTAAAGTACCAGTCCAGCCTGAGCTTTTTAGGCGGGGCTTCTCCTCTGGATCACAGGAGTGCAATTCGTTTTTCAATCCTGTGACCCGTTTTCAGCAGAGAGCGGTCTGATGTCCGCTCTCCGCTGACGTCACTGCCATCAGTCGAGGTAGCGCGACATGACTTCCAAGTCTGGATCCGCCAGCTGCCTTGATTGATAGTGGTCCCGGTGTCTCTCTGCCTCTCCACGGCTCAGCGCTCCAGTGAATACAGAAAAGTAGAGGTGAAGCGATACTGACTGATAGTCAGGATCGCTCTGCTCAGGGAGGAGTGAAAACCGAGCCATCGCCCGTGTTTGGCGGCTTGGTTCTCAGTGCAGAGATGCTGGGGGACAGATGCAGCATCAGTTTGATGCTCCATCCACCGAGGCAAGTATGACTAGCAAAAAAAAAAAAAAGTATTTTTAAGTGCAATATCATCAACCAATAAACAAACAGTAAACTTCTCTTCTAATACAAAGTAGTACACAAATGCTGGAAATGCTGTGGTCAGCTACTCATAACATACCTCCCAACCCACACGGATTCTGCGGGACATTCCCGCACAGACAGCAGTGTCCCGCAGTCCTGCGAAAGGGTTAATTTTCCCACACACTTGCTAGTAGACATGTGCAAAAGGAAATAATGTGTTTTGTTTCGTTTTAATTCGTTATTTAATTAATTTCGTTTAGTTCGATTTGTTAAATTTGTTTGTTTTCGGAATTCAAAAAAACCCTGTCGAATTTGATCGTTTTCAACCAAATTCGAAAAAACCTGTTCGAATTCGAAAACATTTCTACCGGATTCGATCATATTTTGATCGGATTAGAAAATATTTCGACAACATTTTAAATTTTTTCATCCGCTATCGTTAATATTTCAACCAAATTCGATGATATTTCAACCGGATTGGAAATTATTTCCACCGGATTGGAAATTATTTCAACCGAATTTGAAATTATTTCAACCGAATTTGAAATTATTTCAACCGAATTTGAAATTATTTCAACTGAATTTGAAATTATTTCAACCGAATTTGAAATTATTTCAACCGAATTTGAAATTATTTCAACCGAATTTGAAATTATTTCCACCGGATTGGAAATTATTTCAACCGAATTGGAATTTATTTCAACCGAATTTGATTGTATGTATTTGAATTTTTGTATTATTGTACATTCTATTAAATTCTATTCTGTTCTTTACTATTCTTTGATTTTCATTCTATTGTTTTATTATTTTATATTCTTTTTTATTATATTCTTTTTTAGAAATCGATTTATATTTTTTAGATTTTGATTCAAATTTGCTTTCAATTTTCATTTGAATTTGTTTCGATTCAAATTGTTTTCAAATTCGATTCGAATAGAATTTGTTTAAATTCGTTAACTTTGTAATTCGGAAATTCGGATGCATCCGAATTTCCGAATAATGAAAAATTAGTCCGAATTCGAATTCGTAACGAAACGAAATGCACATGTCTACTTGCTAGAGGAGGCAGCAGGAGAAGGTGTGTGGAGGACTGTGTGTGCTGAATGGAAGAGAGCAGGCAGCCGGACAGATTAGTATGTGCACAGATGAGACGCATGACCCCCCCACCCCCCCGCTCATCAACTAAAGAAGGAATATTGGGGCTTTTCTTTATAAGCCTACACCTACATTTTTTCCATGGCATATTGTGCATTCATTCTAGATATTACTTCTTCAATTTTTGGAGGTGCTTTTGAGCGCCATTCCTCTGCTAGGGTAATGTGTGTTGCGAATAAGATATGAATAAGTACCTTTCTTGGGGGGGGGAGTGTTTAATACCAAGACTCAGAACAGTGAATGCGGGGGTTAAGGCATATTTGAGTCCTGTAATTTCTTGGATAAAGGACAAGACATCTGTCCAGAAAGAACATATTATCCCAGCTCCAAATATGTGTAGGAGACTGCCAGTAGAATGACAATCTCCCCAGCATAGTGATTAAATACTTTGGTTCTGTTTATTTAGAGGTGTGAAATCTATGCAGTATCTGTTGTGCATTATCCCCAGTGATCTATACATGCCAAGGATCTGCCATTGTGTTTTATAGCTAAATGCCATTGTTGTAAAGAGAATCCTTTTCGTAATACTTGTTGTCATTTTACCATGTTGGGTAGCTTAGTTTGCATATATAGGGGGTAGAGAATTTATAAAATAGGGATTGCCCCTTATATTTAGCTGGGTATTCATTTATCAAGCAGTTCCAAAGTATTATCCCCCTGTAAAAAGTCAGAGAAAACCAATGGGAAAGCCAAGGACCTGCTTTATCCCCCTACACACAGCCGGTTTTCCTGGCAGGAAAACTGCCATGAGAGCCTTGGCCGGGCATGTGTATGCTCCACCGCAGTGTTTCCAAGACCGTCGGGAATCCTGCCAGGAAAAAAGAAAACATGTTCTAATTTTTTTCCCGCCGGGATACCCGTCGGTTTTCCTGTCGGGAAAACTGCCATGGAGCATACGCACGGCCAGTTTTCCCGGCCAAAAGTTTTCATGGCAGTTTTCCCGACTGGAAAACTTGACGCGTGTACGAGGCATTAGAGGTAGCTCTATTGGGCTGATTTGGTTAGATGCTGAGTAATGCGCAAATACCATGCAAGATAAAACGTTGCAATGATCGTCATTTTATTCCCTAAGGCAGGGATATGCAATTAGCGGACCTCCAGCTGTTGCAGAACTACAAGTCCCATGAGGCATTGCAAAACTCTGACAGCCACAAGCATAACACCCAGAGGCAGAGGCATGATGGGACTTGTAGTTTTTCAACAGCTGGAGGTCCGCTAATTGCTGATCCCTGCCCTAAGGTGTCTGCTAAAAAACATATATAAGGCCTCTTTCACACGGAGCGGTCCTTTTTTCGGTCTGCTCCGTGTGTGTCTGTCGGCTCAGCGGGGGTCCCGCTGAGCTGTCGGCGGACAGGGCGCCATCCGAAAAACCGGACCTTAACGGGCGCGGATCGTTGCGGACGATAGCGGATGCATCATCCGCTACCGGACGCGATCCCATAGGGGCCCATTACAAGTCCGTAAACGGACTTGTAATAAGCGGACGAACGGTCCGCTCATGTGAAAGGGGCCATAATGTTTGAGGGTTCTGCGTAATTTTCTAGAAAAATAATGATGATTTGTACGTAGGAGTGAAGTGCCAGAATAGGCCCGGTATTGAGGTGGGTATAAAAGCCCGGTATTGAAGTGGTTAAATGTGATGGCTGCATTACCTTTTTTTTTTTTAGCTTTCTTTCTTCTATTTTCATCTGCTCATACATTCACAACAGACATACTGGCTTTATCAGTTACAGGAGACAAGACAACCTATTTAACACTAGCAGGGGTGCTTACAATACTTTTAGTTATTTATAAAACCTTTATCCCAAAAAACTGCTGCTGTAACTCTTATGCCCTGTACACACGATCGGTTCGTCTGATCAAAACAGACCAATGGATTTTTTCATCAGATATCCGATGAAGCTGACTTTCATCAGTCTTGCCTACACACCATTGGTTAAATATCCGATCGTGTCCAACGCAACTTCCAATGAAGTTCAATTCTTCGGAGCATGTATCGACTTGATTCTGAGCATGCGTGGATTTTTGACTGATGGATTTCCCCACAGACGATCGTTTTTTTCTATAATTTTTTTAACCATACGGAAATTTTAAAACAGGTTCTATTTTTTTTCACCGATGGGAAAAAAACGATGGGCCCACACATGATCGGTTCGTCCGATAAAAACGGTCAATCGGACCGTTTTCATCAGACGAACCGATCGTGTGTACAGGGCATTAGTGTGAGTTGGAGTTTGGCTTGAATTAATTACTAGTGTACCTAGCATTCCCCCAGATTAACAATGCTGCTGTCCAAAGGTGCCCCTGCACTCTTTCATCCTTAGTGGGGGCACGATAATACAGGAGGTGTGTTACTGGCAAAATCACCAGGTGAAAACAGAGGAAGAAAGCCTAAAATAGAAAACGAATGCCACCACATCTACTGTAATGATTGATGAACTGCAATATAAAATACATTTTTGGTTTTGTGTTTAATCACCTAAGGATCCCCTACTGACTATATTTACATTGGCAGAATGGCACGGCTGGGCACAGGCACGTACAGGAGCCCAGCCACGGGTATCGGGCACGC
This sequence comes from Rana kukunoris, assembly GCA_029574335.1. Classification (NCBI taxonomy): domain Eukaryota; kingdom Metazoa; phylum Chordata; class Amphibia; order Anura; family Ranidae; genus Rana; species Rana kukunoris. Next base: position 42,001,433 of record CM056057.1, read on the forward strand.
GCGTGACCGGGCCTGAAGCTCCGTGACCGCGCGCGGGACCCGATCACCGCCGGTGTCCCGCGATCGGTCACAGGAGCTGAAGAACGGGAAGAGGTGTGTGTAAACACCGCTTCCCTGTTCTTCACTGTGGCAGTGACACTGATCGTCTGTTCCCTGATATAGGGAATGACGATCAGTGATGTCACGCCTACAGACACACCCCCCCTACAGTAAGAATCACTCACTTATTGCACACATAACCCCTTAGCGCCACCTAGTGGTTAACCACTTCACTGTCATTGTCATTTTCACAGTAATCAGTGCATTTTTATAGCACTTTTCGCTGTGAAAATGACAATGGTCCCAAAAATGTGTCAAAAGTGTCCGATGTGTCCGCCATAATGTCGCAATCACGAAAATCGCTGATCACCGCCATTACTAGTAAAAAAATAAATATTAATAAAAATGCCATAAAACTATCCCCTATTTTGTAAATGCTATAGCTTTTGCCCAAACCAATCAATAAACGCTTATTGCGATTTTTTTTTACCAAAAATATGTAGAAGAATACGTATCGTCCTAAACTGAGGAAAAAAAATTATATATGTTTTTGGGGATATTTATTATAGCAAAAAGTAAAAAATATTGCATTTTTTTCAAAATTGTCGCTCTGTTTTTGTTCATAGCGCAAAAAATAAAAATCGCAGAGGTGATCAAATACCACCAAAAGAAAGCTCTATTTGTGGGAAAAAAAGGACGCCAATTTTGTTTTGGATCCACGTCGCACGACCGCGCAATTGTCAATTAAAGCGACGCAGTGCCAAATCACAAACTGGCCAGGTCCTTTACCTGCATAATGGTCCGGGTCTTAAGTGGTTAATATCGCAATAATTTTGAAATAAAATCTGAGGAATGAAGTTCCTTTTTGAGGTTTTTAAACATTTTATGATGGATACATTTTTTTATTTACTAATTATATTTACAATTTTTCTTCTAACAACTAAACGCTGTTACATTTGTATCTAGTAAATATAACAGAACATGTCTGGTCCATTTGCTAATCCTTATATTGAATGTTTTTATAGAAAATTCTGTGCTGTGACTATTTTGTTGACCTTTAGATAGATGCACAGATCTTGTAGGCTAGTTAGAGGAAAACGTTCACTTACTTTTGCCAGAAGAGTCACAATGTCTCCTCCACCTAGCTGTAGAATGTTCCCCAGTAGAGGCAGGGGGGTCGGACCTGGTGGAAGTTTTCTTCTTCTCCAAAGCAGACTTAGGCTCATGAAACCGAGAAGCCCGGTGACCCCAAGTGCAAGGAAGAGAGAGATATCCTCCGAGAAATACATGGCCAGTTCTGAGATCATCCAGAATTACCAGCCTAGAAGATCTGCAGATCCTTTTATATGCTGACAAACTGAATATCAAATGGGAGGGACTATCGTGTGATATTGCAAATAAGATGTTGGATTACACTGGCAAGGGAACTGGGTAAAAAGTATTTCATTCTGTATAACGAAGGCAAACTCCTGAAAACTAAAAGCCCCAAAGAAAACATTTATTTGTTGCAGTTTACCATTTCTTTTTCTTTTTTTTACAAGTAGAAACTTATCAATCCCTAAATGTGGTGGCTGCTATAGTTTTCTTTTTTAGTCTTTCTTACTTTTATTTCCACCTGGTGATCTTGCCAGTAAATATGGGCTGGACGCACGGTGCTCCTCCCATTGATTAGGCATTCAAATATGCAAATTAGGGAAATACGGCGATTCACGAACGTGAGTGCGCCCGACACATGCTGCACGAGGTACGCGTAAGTTTTACATCCGGCGCAAAGTTCTTCCCCATAAAGGAGGTGCAACACGGCAACAGACGTGCACATGTCAGCTGGAGAGCAGCTGCAGCAGCACCGTTACGAACGAGCTGAGCATCCACACTTGTAGGACAACACATCTGTATGCCAACATGCCAGGGGCAGCCATGGTCATAGCACTACTGCGTCCACAGGCACAGGGGAGGGCACGTGAGAGGATATACCGAACACGCATGAACGTCTTTGGCATGGGGGAATCGGAGGTGTACCGCATCTTAAGATTCAGCCCTGATGCCATCCTGGAATTAGCCACAGTCCTGCATGATGACATCACCAGACAGACGGGACGCTCACATGCAGTGCAGCCACTGGTCCAGGTACTGGCAACACTCCATTTCCTTGCCAGTGGATCTTTCCAACGTACAAGTGGAGTCGTGTCTGGGATGTCACAATCCACCATGCACAGATGTGTGCACCAGGTTGTCTCCGCAATCCTCACATGCATGTCCCACCACATCATGAAACCCACCCATGAGCACCTGCGGCAGAAGTCAATGCAGGATTTCTACAGAATTGCCGGGTTCCTACGCATCATCGGGGCCATTGATTGCACACATGTGGCACTACGGCCCCCCGTGCCACAGAGCACATATACCGCAATCGCAAGGAGTGGCATTCCATCAACATACAGGTGATAGCCGATGCTCAATGCCTCATATGGCACGTCCATGCCAAACACCCCGGATCCAGCCATGACAGCTACATATAACATCATATAACATCAAAGCAACATCCCAGCAAAATTCGAACAGGACGTGTACAAGGACAGCTGGCTGGTTGGTGAGTGACATGGGAGTCAGGCCAGGGGTGTATTTAGGTTTTGTGCTGCCCTAGGCCTGGTGAAACCCGCGCACCCCCTACTTTATATATGACGCACCCCTTCCTTTTTAAGACCCACCCTGTCATTTTCATGGGATGAGGACGGAGGGACAGGGTAGGATGAGGACATGTCTCCGGCGAAAAAGTTTCAAAGCATGCTTTGGAAATTTTCCGCTGGAGAAATCCGTCCAAATCCGTCCGTTTGCCCCTACAGACGAGCGGATTTTTCGGCTGAAATGGTCCGTCTGAAATGTTTCGAGAGGCAGAGGAGGGGGGGCTCAGAGGCAGAAGAGGGGGATCTGGCTGAGACAGACCACATAGCGCTGTCCCTCCTCTGCTCACCCTGCCCCCTCTCAGTGTGCTGGCATGTGTGTACAGGATGCCAGGTACCTGATGGCCAACAGCGTGGCAGCGCCGAGTCTCCCTCTAGATCCGGGGGGTGCTCGCTGGGGTGCTCGCTGCTCTGCTCCTTCCATTGGCTCCTTGGCAGCCTCCACCTTCGGCATGTTCTTCCTTCACAGCCAGCTGTCCCCCGGGCCGCACGGTGCACGGACGCTTCCTGGAGCAGAGAGGAGGTGGAGTGGAGGCATCCAAGTTCTGGGAGCGGGGGGGGAGCAGCCCGGTGCCCTCATCTCTTCAGTGGTCAGGCAGGAGCTTTTACATCCAACTCCCCCCCCCCCGGGAGGCTGCTGGGTGCCCGCGGTAACGCGGCTAAACAGATGCTTAGCAAGTTGACTGGTGGGTTCACTGGCCAGATGGGCCCCCAGCCAAGTGGGGCCCCCGGGCAACTTCCCAACGTGCCTGATCGAAAAGACGGCCCTGAGAGCCTCTGTTCAGTGTTCCGCCTATCACGGATGTCCTCTTGTCCGAGGCCGAGGCTGAGGATGAGAAGGCATCCGTGATAAGCTGAACACTAAACAGAGGCTCTGCTGGGAAAATTAGTGTTCTGCCTATCACGGACGGAACAGTCAGAGGGGGAGGCGCACTTTTTTAATAATGAAGGATGGCCGCCGGCGGTGATACTTAAACAACAGGTACATGTGTAATTGCGGTAACGCCGCCCAAGTAATGGGGACGCCATTACCGGGAGGGGAAGAGTAATCTGGTAGATTACTCGTTACCCTCAAAAGGGGCATTGTTAGGTAACAGCGTTTATTTTAAAGCCGTTACGTACAACACTCGCTATCTTCTTAGGTCATAAAGTCGCTCCAGGCTCTGGAAGTATCCTGATCATACTGTGCACCGCTGAGAGCCAAAGCCAGCTGCTTCCCCCCATTACCAGCTCGGCGCTCCTATGAGAGCAACACATTCAAGTAGGTGAGCACTTCACTTCCTTGCTGTGTTCCATAGAGATCCTGCCATTGGCAAGTTCTCACCAGCAACAGGATCACAAGCGTGACATCAGGATTATGACCGATCTCCAGAAACCAACCAAAAAATTGCAAGGGGGACATTGTCTAATAGGGGGTCTAATAAGCAAGTCTGTTATACTTTCCATTTTAAAAGAACTTAGGCCTCGTACACACGAGCGGATATGTCCGCTGAAAACGGTCCGATGGACCGTTTCAGCAGACATCTCCGATCGTGTGTATGGGCTAGCGGACAGATTTGTCCACCCGACAGATTTCAAAGCATGCTTTGAAATCTATCGGGTGGGAATGTGTCCGCCCGACATGTCTGCTGGTTAGTACACTTACCAGCAGACACCTCGTCCCGCACCGCCGCCGCGCCGCCGCCGAATGGATTCGGCGCATTCGCGGAAGTGTTTTACTTCCTGGTGCGGTGACGTGGCGGCGTCAACGTCACCGCCACATCACCGCGCCATCCGCCGGCGGGGAATTTGATCCGATGGTGTGTACACGCCATCGGACCAAACTCCAGATCGGACATATCCGATGGAAACGGTCCGCGGACCGTTTTCATCGGATATGTCCGATCGTGTGTATAAGGCCTTAGGGTAATGCAAAGTCCCTCCCACAAACTTTCATGACAAGATCTGGGCAGGGCCTGATTAAGAACATCATGGGCCTGGTGCTGAGGATTTTGGTGGAGCCTTTTATAAATAATAAATGTGTGGGAATCACAGCGCAGCAATGGAGGGCTCAGTCTGAAAATGTAAGTGTACCCTAATTTGCTAATATGCTGTGCATACTTGTACATTGTGGCATAACCTACCCCAGGGCCTCTAAAAAGTAGTAATGTCAGGAAAGTTTAGTACCGCTTTAACCTCCCTGGCAGTCTTCCAGTGTGTGGCACGGGGTGAGATTTTTAAGCTACGATCGGTAACCCCGTGCCACACACGGACTTGCCTCGCTGGATGCAGAAAAGAGTTTACTTACCTTTTCTCTGCGATCCAGCGATGAATCCCCGCAGTACACGGCGGCCGGATTTCCGCCTGATGCTGTGTGTACCTCCGATTCCCTTCCCTGCGAGCGTCGCGACGTAGGGGGGGGAACGGCGCCAAATTCAAAAATGTAAACAAACACTATACATACAGTACACTGTAATCTTATAGATTACAGTACTGTATGTAAAAAATACACACCCCCCATGTCCCTAGTGGTCTGCCCTGTACACTACATGTCCTTTTATATAATAAAAACTGTTCTTTCTCCCTGCATACTGTTGCCCATAGCAACCAAAAGTGTCCCTTTATGGCAAAAATTGTTTTAGAGCAGCTAAAAAACAGCGATAATAAATCAGAATCACTTGCAGAATTTAGCAATAGCGATTTATGGGGAAATTCGTCATAAAAAAAAAAAAATAATGACAGCAAAAATTCTGCAACTGAGCAAATTTCAGTGATTTTGATTTGATTACATTATTGAATAATTTTTACTATAATTATATTATTATTTGTTATAATTTTTTATAATTATTTATTATATTATAATTTTTAATAAAAAAAAAAAAAAATCATACCCGGGATGCCTATTAGACTCTTGTTTGGATAGATTTCAGTGAGTTATTCCTAAGAATTACAAGCCTACAGTATAAAACGCCAAATTCCCTTGCAAATAATGGTACCGCTTTCAGCACCTAAAATCTGATGGAATCATACCGCCAGGGAGGTTAATATCACAGGATCCCAGAAACCTCTCATGGGGCCCCCTACTGACCCAGTGGCCCTTGGGCAGTGCATAAGTGCATAGTTGACAACATTTAAAAAATATTTTCAGGGACACTTTTTTTCACAAGTGCTATATTTAGAGTAGCTGAGATCCCCTATGTTCCTCTGTACATCACAGTAGTAATCCCCAAATTAAATAAGTTCTAATAATGGAACAGAAAAAATATGAGAACTGAGATTTCCTTTAGTTGAACTAACAAAAGTGTGTCCATTCTAGAGCTGGTAACATTGAGGGTATTCAGTATAATTTTAAAGAACTGTTTTTGCGGGTAAGCGACATAGGGGAGGAGTACAGATGGTATATAACTGGGAAGTATGTGCAGGTGAGGGAGAGGAATGTGGAGGGTCTAACATTGGGCACTATGTACAGGAGAAGAGTGCAAAGGGTACGGCAAAAGGCACAATGTACAGGAGAGGGGATGATGATGGGCACTATGTATAGGAGAGAAGTGTGGAGGGCACGACAGTGGGCAGTATGTACAGGAGAGAAGTGTATGACAGCAGGCACTATGTACAGGAGAGGAGTGTGGAGGGTATGACAGTGGACAGTATGTACAGGAGAGGAGTGTGGACGGTATGATAGTGGGCACTATGTAGAGGAGAGGAGTGTGGAGGTAATGGCAGTGGGCAGTATGTACAGGAGAGGAGTGTGGATGGTATGATAGTGGGCACTATGTATAGGAGAGGAGTGTGGAGGGTATGACAGTGGGCAGTATGTACAGGAGAGGAGTGTGGAGGGTATGACAGTGAACAGTATGTACAGGAGAGGAGTGTGGAGGGTATGACAGTGGGCACTATGTATAGGAGAGGAGTGTGGAGGGTATGACAGTGAGCAGTATGTACAGTAGAGGAGTGTGGAGGGTATGACAGTGGGCATTATGTATAGGAGAGGAGTGTGGAGGGTATGACAGTGAGCAGTATGTACAGGAAAGGAGTGTGGAGGGTGCGACAGTGGTCACTATGTACAGGAGAGGAATATGGAGGGTCTAACAGTGGGCACTATGTACAGGAGAGGAGTGTGGAGGGGATTACAGTGAGCAGTATATACAGGAGAGAAGTGTGGAGGGTATGACAGTGGGCGGTATGTAGAGGAGAGAAGTGTATGACAGAAGGTACTATGTACAGGAGAGGAGTGTGAAGGGTATGACAGTGGGCAGTATGTACAGGAGAGGAGTGTGAAGGGTATGACAGTGGGCAATATGTACAGGAGAGGAGTGTGAAGGGTATGACAGTGGGCAGTATGTACATGAGAAGTGTGGGGGTATGACAGAGGGTAGTATGCACAAGAGAGAAGTGTGGAATGTATGATAGAGCAGTATGTACAGGAGAGGAGTGTGGAGGGTATGACAGTGGGCACTATGCATAGGAGAGGAGTGTGGAGGGTGCAACAGTGGGCACTATGTACAGGAGAGGAGTGTGTAGAGTATGACAGTGAGCACTATGTATAGGAGTGAAAGGATGTTTAGGAACTGCGTAGTGGTTAAGCGGTTCATACATGGATTGAAATTACCCCAATTATGCATAGACCAGCCATAGTCGATCTACGTATGGGCTAGCTGGTTTTACACAAGTCAATCTATTAATCGACTTGAGTACAACCAGCATGTTTTTCCCAAAACAATCAGTGCTGCCAGCTATAGATAGCAACACTGATCATTGTACTCACTGGCAGAACACAATAACACTGCAGGAGTGATTCCCCCATCCACAGGTCAGCAGGTGAGAGGGTGTTTGGGGACAGTCTGGTGAGAGATACCAGTCAGTGGCTGGGAAGGCACTGGCTAGTATCAGAGCCAGATACACACAGGTTACATACGTCGCGATCGTTAGAGCGAGAGCAATAATTCTAGCACTAGACCTCCTCTGTAACAAATTGCAGCGCAAATACATTACCGTGCTAGAGCTGCACAATTAATCGTTAAAAAATTGTGATTCAACCCCCCTGACATCTCCAATGCAGAGTTTGCTGATTCTTTCATATAACAAGTGGAGAGACTTTCAGCTGTCAAAAGAAAATATCTGGGCAGTCTGCCAAGTTCTTAGCAGGAAACATTGTAACTAAGGGTCCTTTCACATGGAGCGGACCGTTTTTGATCTGACAATTGCGCAGTCGTGCGACGTAGCTCCCAAACAAAATTGGCGTCCTTTTTTTCCCACAAATAGAGCTTTCTTTTGGTGGTATTTGATCATCTCTGCGGTTTTTATTTTTTGCTCTATAAACAAAAACAGAGCGACTATTTTGAAAAAAATGCAATATTTTTTACTTTTTTCTATAATAAATATCCCCCAAAAATATATAAAAACATTTTTTTTTTCCTCAGTTTAGGCCGATACGTATTCTTCTACATATTTTTCGTAAAAAAAAATCGCAATTAGCGTTTATTGATTGGTTTGCGCAAAAGTTATAGCGTTTACAAAATAGGGGGTAGTTTTATGGCATTTTTATTATTATTATTTTTTTTACTAGTAATGGCGGCGATCAGCGTTTTTTTTTGGTACTGCGATATTATGGCGGGCACTTCGGACACTTTTGACACATTTTTGGGACCATTGGCATTTTTTTAGCGATCAATGCTATAAAAATGCATTGGATTACTATAAAAATGCCATTGGCAGTGTAGGGGTTAACACTAGGGGGCGGGGAAGGGGTTAAGTGTGTTCCTATTTGTGTTCTAACTGTATGGGGGGGTGGACTTACTAGGGGGAATCACTGATCTTCTGTTCATACATTGTATGAACAGAAAATCAGCGTTTCCCCCGCTGACAGGAACGAGCGCTGTGTGTTTTCACACACAGCTCCCGTTCCCCGCTCTGTAACGAGCGATCGCGTGTGCCCGGCGGCGATCGTGCCCGCCAGGCACACACACGGGACTCGGGGGCGCGCGCGGGCCGCCGGCGGCGCGCACGCGCCCCCTAGTGGCCACGAAAGGCGCGACGTAGAGCGCACCCGTGCCGACCTGCCGCCGTATTACTGCGGCGGCTGGTCGGCAAGTGGTTAAAGTCCAACACTTGTTTCTTAAAAAAAGCAATATTTTTTGCTAAAAAATTATTTGAACCGCCAAACATTATATATATTTTAGTAGAGACATAAATGGCAATTGCTGCAATATTTTATGTCGCACTGCATTTGCCAATGAATAACAAAAACCATAAAAGCAAAACAGTAAAGTTAGCTATTTTTTTTTGAGAGAGAGAATCGTGATCTATCTTCTAAGCAAAAAAATTGTCATTTTAGCCAGAATTGTGCAGCTCTATACCGTGAAACATAAAAAGTTGCAAAGACCACCATAGAGTAATTTTCTAGCAAAAAACAAATGATGATTTTTTTTCTCAGTGTGCTGCAGTGTGTCAGCTTGTATTTATAATGGCAGCTCTGTTTGTAGCTTCTGACAGGCTGTGCAAGAAGGCCCGTATCTCCGGAACCATAAATGATAGCCATCCCATATTTTGACTGGTTGTGGAGTAGGTCTTCATCCAAATGTGGGGTTTCTGTGACCTCTGGTCATCGAGCTACAACCCCCAAAGTCGATCTTTTTTCTTTTTAGATTTTTAGATTTTTTTTTTTGGGCAAATGGGCCTACCTTGAGAAAGGGGCCTGGAGCTGCAGCTCCAACAACCCCTATGTTAATCCGGCCTGGATCTGGGGCAATACAGGCTATGACTAAAACACATTCACGGTGATGTCGGCTCTTACCTTTGCTGCAAGTCACAGAGCATGGAGTGTTGCCCACTCTTCTCCAGAAGAACTGGGGTTGCTCCGGCCAGTAGTGAGTGGGAGGGGCAGAAAGTGGGGGGATTCGGACGTTTCGTGGCAAAGTTCCAGCTGGCCTTGGTGGAGGTGGTGGTCGGGCTTGAAGAGGAGGGACCAGATGGTCAGTGTAGTGTAGTGTAGTGTAGTATGGTGGACAGTATAGTACAGTGATCAGTGTAGTTTGATGATCAGTGTAGTGGTCAGTGTAGTACGGTGGTCAGTGTAGTGTAGTATGGTGATCAGTGTAGTGGACAGTGTAGTAAGGTGGTCAGTGTAGTAAGGTGGTCAGTGTAGTGTAGTATGGTGATCAGTGTAGTGGACAGTGTAGTAAGGTGGTCATTGTAGTATGGTGGTCAGTGTAGTGTAGTTTGGTGATCAGTGTAGAATGGTGGTCAGTGTAGTGTAGTGTAGTATGGTGGACAGTATAGTATGGTGGTCAGTGTAGTGTAGTGTAGTATGGTGGACAGTATAGTACAGTGATCAGTGTAGTTTAGTTTGAAGATCAGTGTAGTATGATGATCAGTGTAGTACGGTGGTCAATGTAGTGTAGTGGACAGTATAGTACAGTGGTCAGTGTAGTAGGGTGGTCAGTGTAGTACTGTGGTCAGTGTAGTGTAGTATGGTGATCAGTGTAGTGGACAGTATAGTACAGTGGTCAGTGTAGTGTAGTATGGTGATCAGTGTAGTAGACAGTATAGTACAGTGATCAGTGTAGTGTAGTATGGTGATCAGTGTAGTGGACAGTATAGTACAGTGGTCAGTGTAGTTTGGTGATCAGTGTAGTGGACAGTATAGTACAGTGTAGTGGACAGTATAGTACAGTGTAGTGGACAGTATAGTACAGTGGTCAGTGTAGTGTAGTATGGTGGTCAGTGTAGTGTAGTATGGTGGTCAGTGTAGTGTAGTATGGTGGACAGTGTAGTTTGGTGGTCAGTGTAGTGTAATATGGTGGTCAGTGTAGTGTATTTTGGTGATCAGTGTAGTAGGGTGGTCAGTGAAGTGTAGTATGGTGATCAGTGTAGTGGTCAGTGTAGTGGACAGTATAGTACAGTGATCAGTGTAGTGGACAGTATAGTACAGTGATCAGTGTAGTGGACAGTATAGTACAGTGATCAGTGTAGTGGACAGTATAGTTCAGTGGTCAGTGTAGTGTAGTATGGTGATCAGTGTAGTGGACAGTATAGTATCCCCACAACCACCGGGCAAGGGTTGTGGGGGATGATGCTCTTGTCCCCATCAACATGGGGACATCCTCCCCATGTTGAGGGTATGTGGCCTGGTACGGTTCAGGAGAGGGGGGGGGCGCACTCTGTCCCCCCCTCTTTTCTGCGGCCAGCCAGGTTAACATGCTCGGATAAGGGTCTGGTGTGGATTTTTGGGGGAACTCCACGCCATTTATTTTTTTAAATTTGGGGTGGAGTTCCCCTTAAAATCCACACCAGACCTGATGTGCCTGGTAATGAAATTTGGGGAGACTCCCACACTTTTTTTTTTATGAATGAATTCTCTCTGAATTGCCGGAGCCGACAATTCATTATAGCCGCGAGTCAGTTTTAAATGTCTTTTTTCTTTCAGAAATGACACTATGTGCAGGGACAGTTCTATGTACGGGAAACATGCAAAATGTAACATGTTAACTTTACACCCCCCCCCCCCCCCCCCCCAGGTACGAAATTTAAAGGAATATTTCACTTTTATTGTTTCACTTTTAGCATTATTAAATTCACTGCTCCCGAAAAAACAGACTATTTTAAAACTTTTTTTTGCATTGATCCATGTTTCTTGGAACAGGACTGAGGTCCCCAAACATTTTTTTAGGACAATAACTTGCATATTAGCCTTTAAAATTAGCACTTTAGATTTCTCCCATAGACTTTAACAGGGTGTTCCGCGGCTTTCCGAATTTGCCGCGAACACCCCTAATTGTTCGTTGTTCGCCGAACAGGCGAACAGGCAATGTTCGAGTCGAACATGAGTTTGACTCGAACTCGAAGCTCATCCCTAATGTCTGACCTCTCCAATGACCCCCATCCCATCGGTGCTCTCACTCTTGACTCCTCTCCAGACTCCCCTCAGAGACTGCAGACATAATAAAAGACAAGAAATGGTCAGAGGTTGCGAACATTATGCAAGAGATCGTTAGAGGCTGCGGGCATAATACAGGAGATGGTCAGAAGCTGTGGGCATGGTACAGGAGATGTCAGAAAATGCTGGAATGCTACAGGAGATGTCAAGATGTCAGAGGCCGGGGGAATGGTACAGGAGATATCAGAGGCTGCAGGCAATGCTGTATCCTGGCCTAGGCCAACAAGGCCCAAGCCTAAGGCAGCACTTTGCAGGGGGGCGGCACGGAAAGAGTCCTACACTGTTAGTGTGACACAAGCTGCTTCTAATTTTGACTGTCCTATCGACCTGGACCACAAACCTTCCTCACTGTGCTTAATTTTTTCTGCTGTACCATTGGAATGGTTATATCTTCTTAGTCCTCTCCATAAAATTATCAGAAATTTGTGCTTAAAGTAGAACTATAGGCAACACTTTTTTTTTTCGCTTGGATAGAGTAAGGGAGGGTTATAGCCCCTGTCAGTTTATTTTTTACCATCCCTGTCCTATTGCAGAGATTTCCCTTCATTTCCTGTCCCATAGCCAAACAGGAAGTGAGAGTAAATCTATGTAAATTAAGGAAACACAATCCCCCCCCCCTGGCCCTAAGAACTAGCGTCCCCACTCGAAAATTTCAGGGCAGGTCTTAGAAAGGGGTGTGGCCTTGACAGGTAGGGGTGGGTCATATTTAAATTAGGGGGTGCACGAGTTTAGTCAGGCCTAGGACAGCACAACACCTAAATACACTACTGGCTGCAGGTATGGTACAGGAGATGGTTAGAGACTGAGGACACTAAAGATGGTAAGAGAATGTAGACATGATACAGGAGATGGTCAGAGACTGCAGACATGATATAAGAGATCAATGCAGTCTCACTGTACCCATCCATGAAGCCTCACTATGCCCATCAATGCAGCCTCACTGTGCCCATCATTGTAGCCTCACTGTGCCCATCATTGTAGCCTCACTGTGCCCATCATTGTAGCCTCACTGTGCCCATCATTGAAGCCTCACTGTGCCCATCAATGCAGCCTCACTGCCCCTCAATGAAGCCTTACTTTGCCCATCATTGCAGCCTTATTGTGCCCTTCATAGCAGCCTCAACGTGACCGTCATTGCAGCCTCAAGGTGCCTGTCATTGCAGCCTCACGGTGCCCATCATTGCAGCTTTACCATGCCCATCATTGCAGCCTCAATGTGCCCATCATTGCAGCCTCAATGTGCCCATCATTGCAGCCTTAATGTGCCCATCATTGCAGCCTCTATGTGCCCATCATTGCAGCCTCGAGGTTTTCCATCATTGCGCCGTTATTGCAGTCTCATTGTGCATCTCCCGCTGTGTCATGGAGGTGAGTGTGAGTGTGAAATGTTCGGCAGCGCTGTGACAAAAGTCCCGCCCTTCTCCTAGACCAGGTCGTGTAAAAGACGCAGTGTTCTGTCTATCACACAAGCCGGTCTAGGAGGAGGCCTGGGCCTTTGTCACAGCGTGGCTACAGCTTAAAGCATGTCCCGGTATCCCGGTAGTCCAGTCTCTGCTTATGAATGTTGCCTGCCTCCTCAGCACGGCTCTGAGCGGAGAATGTCTCTCATATAGCTCAGAGCCGACAGTTCTCTCTGCTCCCTCCTCCGTCCTCTCTCGCACGGGATGACACAGCTGATCTGCTCCTTCTCCCCCCACCACTCTCCTGTATGTGTACCACGGGAGGTCCCGTATGTAGACCACGAGAGGTGCAAGCTTGTTAGCTTCACACTTGATTTCCCGCAAAGCACACACAGGAGAATGAAGGGGGGAGATGAGCAAATTGGCTGTGTCATCCCATGCGAGAGAAGATGGAGAGAGAACTGTTGGCTCTGAGTTGTATGGGAGACACGCTCTCCGCTCAGAGCTGTGGGACTAGCAATCCTGCTGGGGCCCCCCGACAGTGGTGGAATGCCAAGACCCGTTTACAAGTGTGACTGCTGCAACCTGGTAGTTCCGCCACTGGCAAGAGTCCTAACACCACAGGCACCTTCAAGAGTCTCTATACCATCATACCATCTAGTATCATCATGCTTCTGCCTGTGGGAGTCATGCTTGTAGCTGTCAGCCTTGCAATGCCTCATGGGACTTGTAGTTTTGCAACAGCTGGAGGGCCGCCAGTTTGTGACTTTGGCTCTATAGAGTACATAGTTACTTTGATTTCTATCAGAACTCCAGGAAAGGTTTTTTTTTTTTTTTTTGGGAGAGACTGGGGAACCACAAGATAATAAAATTGTTTACATTCTTTGTTGCGTTTACATTACTTAAAATATCCGTTTCGCAATAAACATACATCAATTCGTAGAATTACACAAGAAGTTCATCCAATTGCTCTCCAGAGTACAGGTCACGATGTGATGATAAATCTTTAGCAGATCATTAACTCTGGCTCACTCCTGGCTGTCCCCAAGTATATTGGGAAAGCGGCATTTCTAACCTTTAAAATATATTACATTACAAAAGGTTAGAAACATGCCCGAAAAACTAACATATATACAGTACCTTTAACAACATAGGATGTCATTATATAGTGTGGATAAAACTTGGATAGGGATTAGGGAAGTTATGGGATGTCCACTTGACTTCAGATACTTTAGGGACAAGCGTTCATATGTACAGCTATATACACCCCTCTTCCTCCAGCACTGACTTGCTTGCAGGAAAGACAGACTCCGATGGGACACTTTAACCACTTGAGACCCGGACCTTTAGTCAGCTAAAGGACCCGGCCAGGTTTTGCGATTCGGCACTGCATCGCTTTAACAGACAATTGCGCGGTCGTGCAACGTGGCTCCCAAACAAAATTGGCGTCCTTTTTTTCCCACTAATAGAGCTTTATTTTGGTGGTATTTGATCACCTCTGCGGTTTTTATTGTTTGCGCTATAAACAAAAATAGAGCGACAATTTTGAAAAAAATTCAATATTTTTTAATTTTTGCTATAATAAATACCCCCCAAAAATATATAAAAAATGTATAGCATTTACAAAATAGGGGATAGTTTTATTGCATTTTTATTATTTATTTATTTTTTACTACTAATGGCGGCGATCAACGATTTTTTTCGTGACTGCGACATTATGGCGGACACTTTTTTGGGACAATTGTCATTTTCACAGCAAAAAATGCATTTAAATTGCATTGTTTATTGTAAAAATGACATTTGCAGTTTGGAAGTTAACAACTAGGCGGCGCTGTAGGGGTTATGTGTTCCCTAATGTGTGTTTACAACTGTAGGGGGGTGTGGCTGTAGGTGTGATGTCATCGATTGTGTCTCCCTATAAAAGGGATCACGCGATCGATGACGCCGCCACAGTGAAGAACGGGAAAGCCGTGTTTACACGCGGCTCTCCCCGTTCTTCAGCTCCGGGGACCGATCGCCGGACTCTAGCGGCTGATCTGGTCCACGAGTCCTGCGGTCCCGGAGCTTCGGACCGGGTCACGGGAGTGTGTCCCGCGACCCACAGCTGGGTACTAGTACAGGTCGTACCTGTACGTAGATGTGCCCAGCCGTGCCATTCTGCCGACGTATATGTGCAGGAGGCGGTCCTTAAGTGGTTAATAGATATGGCAAAAAAGCACTTAACCAGATTAGCGAAAGCCCTTTACAGGCAGGGATCCCGGATACCTTTGGTGTGTAGAGAAAAGTCCAGTGTCCAGCTATATCCTAGTGGCTACAGATCCCAGCACCACCTCTTCAGGCACTGCCAGCCCACCTGGCTACTTTTCCATAGTCCTCCCAGACTGACACTCTCACCAGTCATCCGGCTGTCTTCTGGAGATCTCCTGGACGTGCTGATTCTTATGTGCTGTTCTCACACCTGCTCCTGTGCATCCAGGACAGGACTCCTTCTTGTGTTGTGAGAGGATCCCTCCAGCACCCGAACCCCAGGCCTAAGGTCACCCCCCCCCCAGAGGACACCCTCAATTGCCACCAACAGCCTTCTCTGCTGGAATGACTAGGGGTATTTAGGAGATGCCCTCCCCCTGTCAGGCCACTTGCGGAAAATTGGCTGGTGCCCTCCTAATACTCCAGGCAGCTACTCCTATCCTCCCTCTCATTCTTCTGGAAGCTTCTCTGAAGTTCCAGCAAGTAGGGGGAGGTACCAGAGGTAAAAGTAAAAAAAGAAAACGGGTCCTGTTGAATCAAAAATCAACGGTAGAGAAAATTCAAACCGTAATGCCACTTACCAAAATATGGTACTATTGTCGTAGCCAAACAAAAAAATGCATACAAGAAAAGACACAGGTATGACTACCGGGGTCAGAAAGTGTCTACTTTCGCAACAGGGTCTTAGGATTTTAATTCTAAAAAGTACAAAATGTTTTAATTCCACAAAGGGCGCAAAATGTATTCATTCATGATGTGACTATAAATGCTAATACAGCCTCATTCACAATGCTTTAAAGGTTTTTCTGGAAAGGAAAAACACTAATGCCGCGTACACACGATCATTTTTTGTGATGAAAAAAAACGATGTTTTCTGTGAAGTAAAAAACGACGTTTTTGAAACGTCACTTTTCAAAGACGATGTTGCATACACACCATCGTTTTTTCACAAAAAGCAAGGTTACGTTCACCACTCTTTTCCATTGAAACTCGCTTCATAACTAGCTTCTGGGCATGCGCGGGTTGAAAAACGTTGTTTTAAACAACGTTTTTGCTACACACGGTGACTTTTTGTGAAACAAAAAACAACGTTTTAAAAAACGACACAAAAAATTCAAGCATGTTGGAATTTTTTTTTTGGTCGTTTTTTTGAAGACAAAAAACAACGTTTTGCCCACACACGATCAATAGTTTTAAAAAACGACATTTTTTTTCATCACAAAAGACGACCGTGTGTACGCGGCATGAAAGATGGTGCTCTAAAAACAAACACAAAACACACACAACAATACAAAACACACAATCAAAAACAAGCACAAACATATCGACACCAGCATAACATTCACAGGGAGACTGTTGTGCGATCATTGATGCAAAAATGCATGTAAAAGATGAATGAAAAGGAATTCATTCAGTAAAAAGTTTTGGCAGTTTCCCTGTGAATGACCCCTGGGGGATCTCGATCATTATATGCTTACCCTGAAACTGAATAATTCCTAGATGAATGCTGATTCATTAAGTGGTCTTGCATAGCAAGAGCACTTACTATTCTCTCACATATATATTATTATTATTTTTATAGCCAAATTTACCACCCTAACTCCTCCCACAGTTTTTACGCTACATAGACGAGTAATATATCAAATCGAGCGGCTTGTTCCCGAATAGTGGGCTATTACTTTGTGGAACGTTTCGCCAAATCGTTCGCGAAATATCGTCATATTTGCGGCGAAATTTTCCCATAGGAATGAATGGTGAGAGCTAGAGCACAGAATGGCAAAAACTGAAAAATCATTACATGATTTGTAAACTGCGACCACTCCCTCATTTTCAAGCCGACCTACACAAATCTTATATCAAAATGTTCAGCTGTCCCTGCTGACACTACACGTGTTGACGACTAAGCGATCAGTCAAATTGTTTTCAAGATACAGACATTTGTTTGCAACACACGCCATCCATCATTTCAATGAAAGTCAATGGAGGAAAGAAAATTGAAAACTGAATATTGCAAGGCAATTTGTAAACTGCGACTGTGCCTTCAAATTTAATATTTTAGAGACATACTATACATCAGGTTGAAGGTCTGGGTCTTGTGATTCGTAAAATATAAAGATATTCGCTGTGCGATTTATAGTTTTTAAAATACAATCATTTGAAGAAGCACAGTAAAAAACAAGCCAGAATCTGAGTGGCTGTTTAGAGTGGCTGCCTGCATGTGTTTACATTGGTTTCCTAGGAGACGATGTCTCCTCACAAACAGCTAAGGTGCTTTCTATAGCTCCTCCCACACAGCTGTGAGGTGATATGGCTCTGTTTTTCAGGCATATCCCACTTTTAAGTAAACAATGGGGTTTATTTACTAAAGCTGGAAAGCGCAATATAAGGCTCACTTCTGCACACAAACCAATGAGCTTCCAGGTTTTATTACCAGGCTTAACTGAACAAGCTGGGGTTAGAAGCTTATTGTTTTTTCTGCAGAAGTGAGCCTGATATTGCGATTTCCAGCATTAGTAAATAAACCCTAGTGTGTACTTAAAAGCGGGGTATGCCTGTATTTGGCTCTGTGTAACTTCTGCATACTCTGCATATAGAAACCATCCATAGCATCCAGTCCATAGAAACCATCCATAGCAACCAGACCATAGCAACCCTCCATAGCAACCACTCCATAGCAACCACTCCATAGCAACCACTCCATAGCAACCACTCCATAGCAACCCGTCCATAGCAACCACTCCATAGCAACCGTCCATAGCAACCAGTCCATAGCAACCAGTCCATAGTAACCACTCCATAGCAACCAGACCATAGCAACCAGACTATAGCAACTGTCCATAGCAACCAGTCAATAGCAACTGTCCATAGCAACCCGCCCATAGCAACCCGTCCATAGCAACCCGTCCATAGCAACCCGACCATAGCAACCCGACCATAGCAACCAGACCATAGCAACCAGACCATAGCAACCAGACCATAGCAACCCCTCCATAGCAACCCCTCCATAGCAACCCCTCCATAGCAACCCGTCCATAGCAACCCGTTTTTGATGGGGCAAATAGGATGGCGCAGTTTTGATGGGGTAGTTTTTGATGAAGCAGTTTTTGATGGGGCAATGGATCGAAATGGATAGACACATTGTTGGATCACATTTACATCTCCAGGGGCACCGTCTCCAGTCTGGAGTATTGGTGAAGGCAAGAACACGTCACACAATTTCCCCAGAAATTGTACCTTTTCTAGTTTAGAAAGTAATGTTTCTTTAACTAAGTGACCAGTGATCAGATCTTGTCGCTGATTAATTAGAATATTGCATCCTTGAATAGTAGTCCATTTTACTTTTTGGATAGTTGAATTTCTTAATTAACATTACTTAGAAAATAAAAAACAAACCTTTACAACCCCTTTAAAGTGGAGTTCCATCCAGGAAAAAAACATTTCGCCAAAAATCCAAAAAAAAAAAAAATTATACTCACCCAAAATACCTGTTGCTATGCGGAAGTCTGTAATCTGCCTCTTCCACAACCGCAATATGTTTTCTTCTTCTCCTTCTCCTAGTAAATGGGGCGCGCTGCTTTCTGGGAACTGGGTGTGTTCTCAGAGAGCAGCCGCCCATTCACAAGCCGGTGACGCGTCATATTCGGCTCTTTATCACACAATACTCCGGAAGTAACGAAGCGGTCAACTGCGCATTCGCGATGCGTTCCAAACGCAATTGTGATGCGTTCCAATGGATTTACGACAGTACACACCAGTGAAGTCGTCATTCAGGGCGCTCGCTCGGCCTCCTGGCTCTTTTTTTAACATCCTCCAATCCACGGGGATGTTAAGGAAAGAGCCTAGATGCCGAACGAGGTTTCGCTGGTGTGTACTGTCGTAAATCCATTGGAACGCATCGCAGATGCGTTTGGAACGCATCGCGCATGCACAGTTGGCCGCCTCAGCACTTCTGCAGCATTCTGTTATAAGGAGCAGAGTATGACAAGTCATCGGCATGAGACTCATGCAGGCGCAGTAGGAAATGCCTGTTTCCCCTAGTGTGAATGGCGGCGCGAGACCTGCAACAATCGTGGGATCGGCATCGGGGGGGCCATCAGTGCGGGCAAGTAGGACAGGTAAGTGTCCTTATTAAAAGTCAGCAGCTACACTGTTAGAAGCTGCTGACTTTAAAAAAAAAAATTTGCAGGTGGAATTCCCCTTTAACTCAGAGCACTCTGTTATAAAATGTCAGCATTCTGATATAATGATGACACAAAAGTCTGACATATTATCTCAGACTTTTAAGATAACATCTCAGAAGGACTAATGTTTTTTTTGGCCCCGGTGATAAAGAATAGTGTTGCTCACGAATATTCGCATTGCGAATATTCGCTACGAATATTGCATATTCGAGTATTCGCGAATAACTCGAATATTGCGGCGAATATTCGCTATGGCGAATATTCGTATTTTTTCAAATTTATTTTTAAAACAGATCACATCCTAGTGATCTCCATCGACGTCTAAAAGCATTGCTGGTATGATTAGAGAGAGACCCTGGGCCGAGTAGCTGATGCGATTCTTTTATGTTGCCGAAAATTTGCATTGCGGCAACATAAAAGAATCGCATCAGCTACTCGGCCCTTCTTTTGCATCAGAGCCAATCAGAATAACTCGAATATTCGGCAAACGGAATATTGCGAGATTATCTTCTCCGCCCTTCTTTTGCATCAGAGCCAATCAGAATAACTCGAATATTCGGCAAAAGGAATATTGCGCGATATTCCTTTTGCCAAATATTCGAGTTATTCTGATTGGCTCTGATGCAAAAGAAGGGCAGAGAAGATAATCGCGCAATAGGAATATTGCGCGATTATCTTCTCCGCCCTTCTTTTGCCCCCTTATTCTCCTTTCTTTTAAGTAGAGTTAGTGTAGAGTAATGCCGCGTACACACGGTCGTTTTTTGCGATGAAAAAAAACGTTGTTTTTTAAAACGTCATTTAAATTGATCGTGTGTGGGCAAAACGTCGTTTTTTTCCTTAAAAAAAACGACCAAAAAAAATTCCAACATGCTTGAATTTTTTGTGTCGTTTTTCAAAACGTCGTTTTTTGTTTCACAAAAAGTCACCGTGTGTAGCAAAAACGTCGTTTAAAACGACGTTTGTCAACCCGCGCATGCCCAGAAGCTAGTTATGAAGCGAGCTTCAATGGAAAAGAGTGGTGAACGTAACCTCGCTTTTTGTGAAAAAAAACAATGGTGTGTATGCAACATCGTCTTTAAAAAGTGACGTTTCAAAAACGTCGTTTTTTACTTCACAGAAAACGTCGTTTTTTTTCATCACAAAAAATGATCGTGTGTACGCGGCATTAGTGTTTAGTGCATATTAGTTTAGTAATACAGGAAATGATCTCCGTTTATGAGAATTTCGCAATCATTTTCGCATTAGCGAAATTTTGCAAAATTTTTTTTGGATAAAATATCACGAATATTCGCGAATATTCTTCTATATATTCGCGCAATATCGCGAAATCGAATATGGCGTATTCCGCTTAACACTAATAAAGAAGACTTTAAAGGAAATAATTATAGTAACCCGGGGACAGCAGAGATAAGATACTGCTATATACAATAACGCCAACGCAAAATAACAAGCTGTCAAAAAGTAACACAGAAAATATCCCAGACTTCGAATTACAGCACTGTGATGGTTTAAGAGTTAATAGAGGGTGTGACAACTTGTAGGAAACACTCCTTCTTACTCTGCAGATTCCTATATGTTCAAGTCCTGGTCTGCTGTATATATATACTTCCTGTAGCCCTGCCTGTTAGTGTGTTGTATGTGAGCGCACAGACATGGCGTGGAGCCTGTACCTCCTTATAGCTGTACTCATACTGTTCCTTGTCAGGAAAGTGTTTGGTAGACGAGGTCATCTCCCTCCAGGACCCACACCTCTACCTGTCCTGGGAAACCTTCTACATCTGAAGAGCCGAGAGACACACAAGCCTATACTAGAGGTGAGCAATGGCAAGAATCACGATGCCGGATCAGTCAATATGTAGCAAAAAGCATGAATTTCCTAATTTAATACGCTGGGGTTGATTTATTTAGAGGAAAAACAGTTAAAAATGACAGCCGGGATTTAATGGTTTGGTATACACAATCCAAAAACCATTCCCTAGTTTTCATGCAATATTGTACAGTAAGCACATTAAGCCCCGTAAACTAGACATGTGCATTCGTTTTCGTTAGAAAGCATTTTCGTCCGAAAATCGTTTTTTTTCGTTATCGTTTTAACGAAAGTGCAAGAAACGAAAACCGAAAGATCAGACATAAAAAATGCTTTATTTTCGTTTTCGTTGCGATAAAAATTCGATATAGAGAAATTCGACATGACGCTGACTGAATACAGTGAATAGCAATCTGTCTATCGAACCTGATATTACACACACATACAGTACTTTTCGACATTATAGAGAAAAGATTCGACATCGTAGGGAAAAGATTTAACATCATAGGGAAAGATTCAACATCATAGGGAAAAGATTCAACATCATAGGGAAAGATTCTACATTATAGGGAAAAGATTCAACATCATAGGAAAAGATTAGACACTATAGAAATAATAGATTCGACATTACAGAGAATAGATTTGACATTATACAGAGAGAAAAGATTCAACATCCACATTATAGAGAGATTATAGAGTAGACTCTTACTAGTCATAAAACATTAGAATTCTTGTAGGCGGAAAATTCGACTGGAAATGTACGATGAGGCGTAAAGTTTCGATGTTCCGTCGAATATTCTTTGACCATTCGACAGAAACCAAGTATAATATCTGGATTTCCGGACGAAAGCTATTCCCCAACGAAAAACGAAATATATAAAAACGAATTTCGGGAGTAACTAAATAAATGTATTTTCTAGACGAAAACGAATTTACGAAACAAAATATTTCAGTCTGCACATGTCTACCGTACACACGGTCGGACCTTTGTCCGGCCAAAATCACATCGGAATACCGCCGGAATTCCATCGGAGTAAAAGAGAACGGCCCGGATTCACAGACATTGGCGCATATTTATGCCGCCGTAGCGTATCTCTTTTACACTGGCGCAGCGCGGAGAGGCAAGCATGGAATTCACAAAGCAAATGCTCCCAACTCTGCGCCGGCATATCGTATATTTCGTAGGCGTAAGTCAGTGTAGGTGGAAGTGGGCGTGATCCATGTTAATGAAGCGCGACCCCATGCAAATAATGGGCCGGGCGCCAGACAAGTTCTGCTGTTTTTTTTTGCCTTCCTCTGGATCAACTGTGGGTATAGAGTTGGGTTGTATGTGATGTACTGTGTTTTATTTTGTTTGTTTATTTTTTTTTATTTTTTATGGTTGAACTGGATGGACTTGTGTCTTTTTTCAACCTGACTAACTATGTAACTATGTACTATGTAACAAGCACTTTTAAAATTAACTGCACATGTGTCGGGACATGGACGTGTCCCGGTGCGCATGCGTACAACCACGTCGGAACAACTACTTAAGATACGCCTGATCACTGTGTATGCCGTGAACGTAACCTACGCCCAGCCAGTCCCACGTCGGCCCATATTCACAGATGTCCAACGTACAATACGTAGGCTTGTGTTCCCTGGTCCATACCTTTGCATGGGTTGCGCCTCATCTATGGGGAATAACTTTACGCTGAAGGTAAAACTTACGCAAACCACGTAAATCATGCGCCGGGCACAAGTACGTTCTTGAATCGGCGTATCTCCCTCATTTGTATATTTTGAATAGAAAATCAATGGGAGCGCCACATGCGTCCAGCGTAAATATGCGCCCACTCTACGCCGGCGTAGGCAAGTTACGTCGGTGGGATGAAGTCTGTTTTTAGGCGTATCTAAGTTTGTGGGTTCTGCGTACAGATACGACAGCGCATATTTGTACTTACGCTGGGTATCTGGAGATACGTCGGCGTAAGTGCTTTGTGAATACAGGCCAACATGTTCTCTATCTGGGGCATACACACGATCGGAATTTCTGATCGACAAAAGTCTGTCTGACTTTTTCCATCGGAAATTTCGATCGTGTGTACAAGGCATTAGAATATGCTTTTTTGGGCAACAGAGTTTACAAAGCTATAATGTGATGGAGCACAGAATAATGTATGCTCTTGGCTTTATGTAGTCATTAGGCGCTTTAAAGATAAACTCCAGGCAAACTAATAAAATTTTAATGCATTTTATTGAGACCAACACAAAGTGGCACATAATTGTGAAGTGGAAGTAAAATGATAAATGGTTTTCATCATTTTTTTTTTTTTTTTTGGGGGAAAGTGTGGTGTTCATTTGTATTCAGCCCCAGTTACTCTGATACCCCTAACTAAAGTCTAGTAGAACCAATTGCCTTCAAAAGTCACCTAATGTGTAATTTAATCTCAGTATAAATATGGCTGTTCTGTGAAGCCCTCGGAGATTTGTTAGAGAACCTTAGTAAACAAACAGCATCATGAAGGCCAAGAAACACACCAGACAGGTCAGGGATAAAGTTGTGGAGAAGTTGAAAGCAGGGTTAGGTTATACAAAAATTTTCCAAGCTTTGAAAATCTCATAGAGCACTGTTCAATCCAAAATGGAAAGAGTATGGCACAGCTGCAAATTTACCAGGACATGGCGGTCCACCTAAACTAAGGTGACCAGACATCCCCAGTTTCAGGGGACAGTCCCCTGATTGAGGACACTGTCCCCGGACCAAGTCTGTCCCCGGTTTTGTCCCCAGATTGGATTTAATAGGGTGCAGGGGCAATTTCAAAGACAATCAGTGCAGAATTAAAATAAAAAAAAATAGAATTACACCCCCCCCCATTTGCCGTGCCTACTAGCATAGGGGGGGGTTGTATTTTTCCCAGTATCTGTGCCCCTTTCTGATGATCATGTGCTGGTCGGAGCGGAGGGAATATTTCTTTAGTTTTGGGCGCATGCCCATTCAGCTCCGCTCGCATGTTCTTCTGCCTTGGCACAAATCCTGGCCAGCCACCTGCCTATCTCCTTGCCTTGCCTGGCGGAGTGATCTTCCTCCGCTCTCCATCCAGTAGTAGCGGGGGCCCGAAGAGTAAGACTTGACAGGCTGTGAGGCGGCGATGGGCAAAGAGTCGCTGATTGTTGCCATAACTAGTAAAGAAAAAATATGTCCCTGGATTTCATTTAAACAATTTTGTCACCTTACCTTAAACTGACAGGCTGGGCAAGAAGAACATTAATCAGAGAAGCAGCCAAGAGGCCCATGGTAACGCTGGAGGAGCTGCAGAGATCCACAGCTCAGGTGGGAGAATCTGTCCACAGGACAACTATTAGTTGTGCTCTCCACAAATCTGGAAGAGTGTCAAGAAGAAAACCATTAGTGAAAGAAAGCCATAAGAAGTGCCTTTTGCAATTTGCAAGAAGCCATGTGGAGGACACGGCAAATATGTGGAAGAAGGTGCTCTGATCAAATGAGACCAAAATTTGCATTTTGCTTTTAGGCCAAAAGTTTATGTGTGGCAGAAAACCACCACTCCACATCACCCAGAACACGTCATCCCCACCATGAAACGTGATGGCAGCATCATATCATGGCAATGCTTTTCTTCAGCAGGGACAGGGAAGCTGCTCAGAGTTGATGGAAAGATGGATGGAGCCAAATACAGGGCAATCTTAGAAGAAAACCTGTTATACCGCGTACACACGACTGGTTTTCCCGTCGGAAAAACTGGGATGAGAGTTTTTCACTGGGAATCATGATCGTGTGTATGCTCCATCTGACAGGGAAAAAAAAGAGAACAGGATCTCTTTTTTCCCATCAGGAAAAAATCCTAGCGGGAAAAGGAAACGATTAATAAGCTACACATCATGAAGCAGACTCATGTGCATTAAGTGAGATGAATAGCTGCCTCAGCCCAGACTCCAGTCAGGCCACACCTCCAATTTAATTTCATTAACGTGCTGATATGCTCTTTATAGATTCCAGCAATATTGGCCCGGATTCACATACCTCGGCGCATCTTTCTGCCGGCGTAGCGTATCTTCTTTACGCTACGCTGGCGCAATGTTGAGATGCAAGCATGGAATTCACAAAGCAAAGGCTCCCAACGTTGTGCTGGCATAGCGTATATTTGTCGGCGTAAGCCGACATAAGTCAAAGTAGGTGGAAGCGGGAGTGATATATTTAACCACTTAAAACCCGGACCAAAATGCAGGTAAATGACCAGGCCCCTTTTTGCGATTCGGGACTGCGTAGCTTTGACAATTGCGCGGTCGTGCGATGTGGCTCCCAAACAAAATTCGCGTCCTTTTCTTCCCACAAATAGAGCTTTCTTTTGGTGGTATTTGATCGCCTCTGCGATTTTAATTTTTTGCGCTATATACAAAAATAGAGCGAAATTTTTGAAAAAAATCAACATTTTTACTTTTTGTTATAAGAAAAATCAAATAAACTAAATTTTAGTCAAACATTTAGGCCAAAATGTATTTAGCCATATGTCTTTAGTAAAAAAAAAAATTGCAATAAAAAAAAAATAGCTACCTAGCGGGAACAGCGACACTAATACAGCGATCAGAAAAATGATCGCTTAGTGACGCTGGCAATAGGGAGTGAAAGGGTTAACTAGGGCGGTGATCAAGGGGTTAAAACTTTATTAGGGGGGTACGGGGGCTACCCTGGACCTGACACTAACTGACTGTTACACTGACACTAACTGCAGTGATCATACATACAATCACTGCATTCAGTGACACTGTGACAAGGGGGAGGGGGTGGGGGAGGGGCGATCGCGGGGGGTTAAATGTGCCTATGTGTAGTGTTGTGCAGACTTACTGTGCAATGTGATCTCTCCTCAGCGGTGGTTGAAAAAAACGCCAAGAGCAGAGATCACATCACTTCCTCCTTCCTGTGTTTACACAGGAGGAGGAAGTGACACTGCAGGGGAGTGCGCGGATTGGCTGAGAGCAATCCGGAGGGGGAGGACAAAAACGAACCGCCGCCCCCTCTGCACGGATCGCTCGGCCAGGTAACCGGACCGCCGCATGAATGGGGGGGGGGTCCCGATCGGACCCCCTCAAGGCACCAACGTATATATACATTGATGTGCCTGTCGGTGCCATTCTGCCGACGTAAATGTACATGCGGCGGTCCATAAGGGGTTAAATGAAGCGTGACCCCATGCAAATGGTGGGCTGAGCTTCAAAAAACGAACTGCGCATGTGTCGTATCTTGGACGCATCCCTGTGCGCATGCTCACAGTCACGTCTAAATAACTGCCTAAGATACGCCAATACACTGCCTACGACGTGAACGTAACCTACGCACAGCCCTATTCACGTACTACGTAAACAACGTAAAAATCGACGGCGTTGGTTCCCTGGTCCATACCTTTGCATGAGTTGCACCTCCAATATGGGGAATAACTTTACACTGCACGTAACCCTTACGCAAATCACTTAAAACATGCGCCGGGCGCAAGTACGTTCGTGAATCGGCGTATCTTAATCATTTGCAGATTTAAAATGGGTACGCGGAATGTGTCCAGCGTAACTATGTGCCCACGATACGGCGGCGTAGGCAAGTTACGTCGGCCAGCTTAAGCCTATTTTTTGGACGTATCTAGCTTGGGAAATCGGCGCAGAGATACGACGGCGCACATTTGGGCTAGAACATGTTTGTCAGTGAGCAATCTAAAACCGGAACTGTTCTAAATATAGATTTAGAAAAAGAATGACTGCTAATTATAGCAACACTTGATTAGATGACCTTGCAGATTTGTTATACATATAACTGGTGCATACTTTTTATTGCTCAGCTATGCAGAAAGCTCAGCAATTATTATCATATAGAGAGTGATATGACTGACTCAGTTCCAAAGATGGCTTTTGTTATTGTTACATAAAGTGATTATCTCTGTAATTTCCTCTTGTGGTTAACCACTTCAGCCCCGGACCATTTTGCTGGTCAACGACCGGGTCACTGCGTCGTTTTAACAGACATTTGCGCAGTCGTGCGCCGTGGCTCCCAAACAAAATTGTCATCCTTTTTTTTCCCCACAAATAGAGTTTTCTTTTGGTGGTATTTTATCACCTCTGTGTTTTTTTTTTTTTTGCGTTTTAAACAAATAGAGCGACAATTTAAAAAAAAAATTATATATTTTTTACATTTTGCTATAATAAATATCCCCAAAAATATATAAAAAAACAATTGTTTTCCTCAGTTTAGGCCGATACGTATTCTTCTACATATTTTTCATAAAAAAATCACAATAAGCGTTGATTGGTTTGCCCAAAAGTTATAGCGTCTACACAATAGGGGATAGTTTTATGGCATTTTTATTAATATTTTTTTTTTTACTAGTAATAGCGGCGATCATCGAATTTTATCGGTACTGCGAACTTATGGCGGACACTTTTTTTTTTTTTTTAAGTGTAATTTTGTGCGTGAACTCGAGAGAGAGGAGCCAGACTGCGGGAGTTGGGAGTAGGCAGACCCTCCCCCCGGAGGCAATCGCCATCCTTCTCCATGCCCCTGGTGGCAATGGCGGGTGTGAAGGGGGGCCTCCCACTCACCCCGCCCTACCTGCTCCCCTTAGGAGCCCAACTGGGGCCCAACGGGACCCCAATGGGGCAGAGGGACTCCCCCTATGAGGGAGTGAGGGGGCCTAGCCCACCCAGCCAGCCCCGTAGGTCCTTCGCCTCTCTTTATTTTAAGAGACCGCATGGCCAAAGTGCATGTGTTTTTAAACCAATTTTGTGTGCGTGCAAGTGTGGTGGTTTTTGTGGGGGGAGGGGGTGGGCGTACCTTGCATAGCACACCCAAGCACAGGCGTACCTTGCATAGCACACCCACCGGGAGCCGGGCTGAGACCACCAAACTCAATTCACATGTAGCCGAGACCGGGATCCGAACCCTTGGCTGCAGAGGTGAATGGCTTGTCAGCGCAGTGCCAATCACGTTGAGCCACCACAGCTCCCATGGCGGACACTTTTGACACATTTTTGGGATCATTGGCATTTTTATAGAGATCAGTGTTATAAAAATGCATTGATTACTGTAAAAATGTCACTGGCGGGGAAGGGGTTAACACTAGGGGGTGATCAAGGGGTTAAAAATGTTTCCTCATTGTGTTCTAACTGAAGGGGGGGAATGGGACTGACTAGGGGAAATGACAGATGCCTGTGTTATACATTGTATGAACATACGATCAGTCATTTCTCCCCCTGAAAGATCCGGGAGATGTGTGTTTACACATGGCTCCTGGTTCTCGCTCTGTAACGAGCGATCGCTGGTGCCCGGCGGTGACTACTAGAATACTGTTAGCTGTAAACACAAAAATGTAGCGTTGCATTTTAAAGATTGCGTTTGGAGCCAGATGTCCCCAAATGCAACATTTTGAAAACTAGAACGGTAAATGGATATGTAACTAACTTTCTTCCTCTTGCAGCTCAGTAAGAAGTATGGACCTGTCTACACGTTGTACATCGGGCCGCAGCCTGCAGTGGTGCTGGTCGGATACAAGGCTGTGAAGGAAGCTTTAGTTGACCATGCAGAGAAATTCAGTGGCAGAGCAGAGGTCCCAATTGTAGATCTTACCAGCAAAGGATATGGTCAGTTCTTCTTTACAAGTCAATCGTTATCCTATTCTTTATATTTATTACAATGTGATGCAAGAAACATTTTATTTAATGCTTTTCTGCCGTTGTCTTCTGGATTAACCCCTTTAACTTAGGCATACCATTAAAAATTCAACAGGAAGCATTTAGATATAGGTCAGCATTATGCATTCAAATTATTATTTTGCGTGACAAAAAAGTTACTTTTTTTTTTGCCACAAATAAACTGCTGCTGTTGCTGGGCAGATTGGGTGCCACGTGACCTAAAACAAGGCAAGGTTTCCATTAGTTGTGGCACAGTGGGCCTCACCCCTTGTAAAACCTGCCACTCCGCCCCCGTATTGTACTCGCTTCCACCCATAATGTCAGGAGTATACAGCTCGGCATCACAGGACAGAGTATATAGCTTGGCATCACAGATAGGGTATATAGCTCAGCATTACTGATACAGTAAATAGGTCAGCATTACAGATCAGCACCACAAATAGTACTGTACACAGATCAGCACCACATATAGGGCCCGATTCAGAAACTAATTACGCCGGTGTATCTACAGATACACTGGCGTAATTTGTATTTCCCGCCGGCGTATCATTGTTTTTTATTCAGAAAACATGATACGCCAGTTTCAGGCTAAGATCCGACTGGCGTAAGTCTCTTACACCGTCGGATCTTAAATGTATTCTTACGCAGGCCGCTAGGTGGCGTTTACGTCAATTTCTCATTTGCCTATGCAAATGAGAAAGATACGGCGATTCACGAGCGGACTTGCGACGGCGCGTCTTTTTTTACGTCGTTTACGTAAGCGTTAGACAGCGTAAGGTTACCCCTTCTATAGCAGGCGCAGTCAATGTTAAGTATGGACGTCGGGACCGTGTTGAATTTTCCGTCGGCTACGTCGTTTGCGTAAATTGTTCGGGAATGGGGCTCGACGTTCACGTCGTTTACATTGATAAAAATCAACGTGATTTCACGCATGCGCACTGGGAACGTCCAAAAAAAACGTGAATGACGTGGGGTCATGATTCATTTACATGAATCACGCCCCCACTCCATTCATTTGAATTGCGCGGCCTTACGCCGTGCAGTTTACACTACGCCGCCGCATAGTATGGAGCAAGTGCTTTCTGAATAAGGCACTTGCCCATAATATTTGCGGCGGCGTAGTGTAAACACCATACGCTACGCCGCCGGACAGATACGCAAAAGGTATCTGAATCTGGCCCATAGTATACATATCAGCCCACATATCATAGGTGTGCGCAGCCTATTGCATTAGGGTGTGCATTCCAAAGCTCTAAAACATGGTACTGATCACTCACTGTGTTCATTCAGAAAGGGAAGAGGCTGGTAAATACATATTTACGGTCCCCTTCCCCCACTCATTATAAATCATCCCCCTGTGTGTGCCCTCAGCAGAAGCCAGTGGGAGAGACGAGGAAGGAGGCCAGAAGCGCTGCGTGGGGGGGGCAGGGCAGTAGAGGGAATCTGTGCTGCATAGGGTGATTAGGGTGTGCCCAGGCACACCTGGCACACCCTGTGCGCACACCTATGCCACATATGGTATACAGATCGGCATACAGATAGTATACAGATCAGCCCACAGTATGTATACAGATCAGCAATACATATAGTATACAAATCAGCCCACAGTATGTATACAGATCAGCAACACATATAGTATACAGATCAGCCCGCAGATAGTATACAGATTAGCACCACATATAGTATACAGATCAGCACACAGATAGTGTGTGTGTATGTATATATACACTCACAGCACCCCCCTCACACGGGTGGCTCGCGGCAATTAGGCACTCTCTGCGCCCTGATCCAACCCTGATTTGAAGCCTATTAGAGCCCCTGCCTCTAATCAGGTGCTTCAAAAGAATACACCCCTCCTGCCCTGATCCCACCCTATTTTGAAGCCTATTAGAGCCCCTGTCTCTAATCAGGTGCTTCAAAAGAATATATACCTCCTGCCCTCGCCATAGGAGTCCATTAGTCCGCCGTCCTGAAAGGGGCTAGGCGCATGGATAGGGATGACACATCCAGTGAAACATTTCACCCCCCCAGTGGAGCTTAATTGTAGATAAAAAATAAAAAGTCAAAAGTTCTAACTGTGTGTCCCTTGCTGTTTACATTATTTTAGCAGGTCAGCTACAAAGGGCAAGTTTATCTGTCTCAGCTCTCTGAGTTCTAAAAGAAAAACCAATATTTAGATATAAACGCTGGGGTTGACATATCATTTTTGCTTTGTACTAGGAATTGCCTTTAGCAATGGTGAACGCTGGAAGGTACTCAGGAGATTCTCTTTGACCACCTTGCGCAACTTTGGAATGGGTAAAAGGAGCATTGAGGAACGTATACAAGAAGAAGTCCAGCATCTTTTGGAGTTTTTCCAGGAAACCAAAGGTGGGCAGACAGCTTTCACATTGGGTGTAAAGTACAGTTGCTACAGACAATGGCCCAGATTCACAGAGCGATTACGCCTGCGCAACTGGTGTTGCGCGTGCGTAAGTCTAAATGTGCGCGTGCGTTTAGATGCGCGCGATTCAGAAAACGATTTACGCCAGAAATCAACTTTTATTTTTTAGGCGTAATTTCGTTAGACAGACGCATCCGTCCGCGCAAAAATGCGCTAGACACACCATTGATTTGCTAGTCAAATATGCTAATGAGGGAGTTGCGGGGATCCACAAAAAAACGCAGTTGCTGCGCAGGCTACGCGATGTGCGCAACAGCAAAATGTCCTGTCTAAAGTTAGAGCACCTAAAAGCTGGTCTAAATTTTGAAAAAACGTCTACATCTCACAGAAAGCAACACCGTTACTGAGGAGCAGACCACACACACGTGTTGCACTACAATTTGACTGCCAACATGCCAGGGGCATCGTCGCTCATAGCTGCACTAGTGAATTTAGATGACCAAAGAAGGAGGAGGGCACGGAGGATGGCACGGGAGAGGGCACGGGAGAGGATATACCGCACACGCATAGACCTGTTTGGCATGAGTGATTCTGAGGTGTATCGCATCTTCAGATTCCCCCCTCATGCCATCCTGGAATTAACCACAACCCTTGCAGGAGGACATCACCAGCCCAACACAACGCTCACATCCAGTGCAGCCACTGGTCAAGGTCCTGGCAACACTCCATTTCCTTGCCAGTGGCTCTTTTCAGCGTACAAGTGGAGTGGTGGCTGGGATGTCACAATCCTCCATGAGCAGATGTGTGCACCAGGTTGTCCCTGCAATCCTCACACGCTTGGCCAACCAAATCATCAAACCCACCACTGAGGACCTGCGGCTGAAGGCAATGACAGATTTCTACAGAATTGCCAGATTCCCACGCACCATCCGGGCCATTGATTGCACACATGTGGCACTCCAGCCCCCCCTGGAGACAGAGCACATGTACCGCAATCGGAAGAATTGGCACTCCATCAACGTACAGGTGATAGTTGATGCCCAAGGCCTCATATGGCACGTCCGTGCCAAACACCCCGGATCCACCCATGACAGCTACATCTACAATCAATGCCACATCCGAATGGAATTCGATCAGAACGTGTATGGGAACACCTGGCTGGTTGGTGAGTGACATGGGAGTCAGGCATGACTATCCCCTCCCGTGATGCACACCTCACAAGTGGCACATGCATGACTAACATTCTCCTGTCTTTTCCCTTCCAGGTGACTCTGCATATGCACTGGGACCCCATCTCATGACTCCTATCCGGAACCCCCAAACCCCAGGGGAGGAAAGATACAATCAAGCACACATCAAAACCCGAGCAGTGGTGGAGCGCACCTTTGGCCTCCTGAAGTCACGTTTCCGATGCCTGGATAAGTCTGGGGGTACACTGTTGTATTCCCCAAACTTTGTGTGCCATATCATCGTTGCATGTTGCATGCTGCACAATCTCGCAGTGAGGAAGGGCCTGCAGGTTGAGCTACGTGATGACCTGACCCCCCAACCAGACAATCAACCCCTAACCGAGGATACCCCGTCTTCTGAGGGAAGAGCAGTCAGGAGACAGCTCACATTGGGCATCTTTGCACGTTAAACACACATTAATCATGGCACATTGAGAATGCATGCATGCACACCACTGTGGTCCCTAGCACACACACCCCACATCCTCATCAAATTGGATTGGCACCAGTCCACCATGCAGGACTGGTGAGCAGTAACGCCACGTCAAGGCTCCAATTATGTCACTGTACATTCATACACCATTCACACGGACCTGGGAATCACTTCTCCCTGGTCCTGGGGAACCCTTCTCCACCAAAATTGAGGATGACACCCCTTTTCCAGCAGGAATGTCACCCCCACATTCAAACACCATGCACAACCCAAAATTTTAAAAAAATGTCAGCAAAAATAAAAAAAAACAAAAAATGTCAGCAAAAAAATAAAATGGGGGAAAAAAAAATTATTGCCCTCTGCGTGAGCCACGCCTGGGGCGCCCCCGGCCACGACCCCGGCCCCTCAGGGGAGACTCATGGGGGAGGGGCAAACACGGGGAAGGAGGAGCAGCCCCTGATATCTGCCCACCTGGCGGCCTGCCCTCCAAGGCCACGGCAATTCTGTCCAGGGAAGCACCAATTGTTGCCGTGTTGGCCTGGATAGCCTGGGTAAGGGCCCTCACATCCTGCCCAACGCCTGCTGCTGTAGTCTGCAGTTCATTTAGGCAGGTTGTGAAAGCCCGGGAGTGGGAGTCAAGGTTACCCAGCGTATCCTTCATGGAGGACAGGCTCTCCTCCACCCACCCAAAAGTCTGGCAGAGCTGTCCCAGATGGCGGGTCTGGAGGGCCTGGTCCCTTCGCAGACTGGCGGGCAGGAGATTTGGCGCCCCCCTGGTGCTCTGGGATGACATCCTGCCTCCAGCTGATGGTTGTGGGCGGGGAGAAGGGGAGGCCCTTGTGAGGGGAGCCATGTTGGGGGAGGAGGGGGGGGGGGCTCCCCCTTAGGGAGGGCAGGCTTCTGCCAGCCAGAGGGGAAGAGTCCGCACAAACCACTCGTCCAGTGCCTGACTCCTCCTCCTCCTGATCGTCCTCCTCCTCATGATTCCCCTCCTCCTCATGATCGTCCTCCTCCTCATGGTCGTCCTCCTCCTCTCGAACCTCCTCCGCGGACTGTGGCCTTGTTGGGGGGGCCTCATTAGGCTGCTGTCCTGGTGTTGGAGCGGTCAGTCCAGATGGCCCTGCACCCTCCTGCACATCTGTGGATGACACAAACCATTCACAGGTTGGAGGATCCACACACTTGCCACATATTCCCTTTCACCCCCTCCCCCACACATGCTACACACCTGATAGAAAAAAAAACCTTACCTGGCACCGCGGGGACCGGACTTGTGTCAAAGCCTGGCAGGCCCTCCACTTCATGCCGGTGAAAGGTCAGGGCCACCACTTGCTCCGTCGCTGTAAGCCTAATACGGCATGGTGGGCCCCCTCCTGTGCCCCTGGCATGGGCATGCATTGCGGCCAGTTTCTTTTTCACCTGACGCCGGAGATCATTTATTTTTTTGTCGATCCCAGACCGGGTCCGTGTCTCCCCCTCCCCCGAGGAATTCACCTGCTCCGTGATCCTATCCAATATCTCCCTCCTCCTGGCCGGGGTGGTGGTGGCACTCTGCGGGCCGTGGAGAAAACGCCCATACTCGCTAATGGCCCGGGCAAGGATTCTTTTTTCCCCCACAGTAAAATTGAGCTTTCTTTTTCTCTCAGTCATACTTCCAAACAAACTCACTACCAGTCTCCAAAAATCAGTCACAAATACAAGCACAACCAATCAGGCAAGAACACACACAAAGAGAAAAAGAACACCCAAAAATCACACTAGCACTCAGCAAGAAACAGTCACCCAAAAAAAAAAAGCAAGAAAACAAACGAACAAAAATATATCAATCAAACAATCAGTCTCTCAAACACTTATCAAATACACTTTCACAAATATACCAACAAGTAGTGTTGCTCACGAATATTCGCATTGCGAATATTCGCTACGAATATTGCATATTCGAGTATTCGCGAATAACGCGAATATCGCGGCGAATATTCGCTATTTCGAATATTCGAATGTTTTAAATTTTTTTTTAGAACAGATCACATCCTAGAGATCCCCATCGACGTCTAAAAGCATTGCTGGTATGATTAGAGACCTTGGGCCGAGTAGCTGCAGCGCTCATTTTATATTGCCGAAAAATCGCAATGCGATTATTCGGCAAATAGCGATATCGCGCGATTATTTTATATTGTAATATATCACGAATATTCTGAGCCAATCAGAGTACTCCATTCCGCATTTCTCGAAATTTCGAAATTATTTTGTATTGTAATATATCACGAATATTCTGAGCCAATCAGAGTGCTCCATTCCGCATTTCTCGAATATTCGCAATTATTGTGTATTGTAATATATCACGAATATTCTGAGCCAATCAGAGTGCTCCTTCCGCATTTGCCGAATATTCGCAATTATTTTATATTGTAATATATCACGAATATTCTGAGCCAATCAGAGTGCTCCTTCCGCATTTCTCGAATATTCGCAATTATTGTGTATTGTAATATATCACGAATATTCTGAGCCAATCAGAGTGCTCCTTCCGCATTTCTCGAATATTCGCAATTATTGTGTATTGTAATATATCACGAATATTCTGAGCCAATCAGAGTGCTCCTTCCGCATTTGCCGAATATTCGCAATTATTTTATATTGTAATATATCACGAATATTCTGTGCCAATCAGAGTGCTCCATTCCGCATTTCTCGAATATTCGCATTCGCAATTCGCAATTCGCAATCGCATTCGCGATAGCGAAAATTCGCAATCATTTCATTTCGAAAATATATCACGAATATTCGTATTTAGCGAATATCTGTCGAATATTCGACTATATATTCGAGATATATCGCGAATTCGAATATGGCATATTCTGCTCAACACTACCAACAAGCACTTGATCACACAGAACACTAATCTGACAACTACAAGACACACTGCAACGAACAACAGGAACAAAAGCACTTGATTAAATGGGAAGGGACACAAAGGGATGTACTTTTGCAATGCAAGTGCGTTTGTGTGTGTCTATTTATGCTGTCTGCGTAGTTCACAACGTTGCCCTAGTTTCCAATTTCACTAATTGCGCCGCTCCCGAGTTGTGAGCATGCGCACAGCGGAGCTGACATGGTCTCGTTCAAGCGCGCATGCGCGAGCCGGCCGGCCCTTCATTTGCATGGGGTCACGGCTCATTTCAATGTAACACGCCCACGTCCCTCCCAATTTGTATTACTCCTCCTTACGCCTCTGGAAAAAACCTTACGCTTGCGCAATTTTCTGCGCAAAAGCTACGTGAATCGGGGGATTACGCGGCTAGATGGCGCAAGTCTAACGTAATGGCGGTGCGCTACGCCGGACCGATAATGCGCCGATGTACGTGAATCTGGGCCAATGTTTGGTAGACTGGTGATTTGCACTTGCCTTAAAGGGTCAATAAAGGAAATTTTTCTTTTTGCTGAAATTACTGTTTACAGGGTATAGAGACATAATAGTTAACTGATTCCTTTTAAAAATGATTAAAAATAGATAAAAATCAATCCTTTAATGTGCCTGCAGTTAAGATTCATTTTTAAACTGGTTTCATGTTTCTGTGAAGTAAAGAGACACACACAACAAAAAAAACAAATACAGGGCAGTGTTTTGTTTTTAAAATAAATCTGATTGGTTCTGAGGAGTTTTAGACACACAGTAATGACAGCTTGGACCACAGTGAAATGCTGCCATGAGATTTTTCATAAGGAGCCAGACAAGCAGGAAGTGTGGAGATCAGAGCAGAATTACAGCAACTTCAAAGCAAAAACGAACAATGAGGACATGAAACCAGGACTGCAGTAAGGTAAAGGAAGCTATTTAGCTTAAAAAAAAAATTTCTTTAGTGATCCTTTAAGACTTGGTTGCCTATGACTTGGCTGCAGGAGCCTCAATCTACTACAGATATGGGTGATCCAGGTAGAAGTTAACCACCTATATTATGCTGGAGGACAAATTAAATATTGGTTGAAGACCACATAAACATTCCGATGCAGCTCCTA
Organism: Rana kukunoris; assembly: GCA_029574335.1. Lineage (NCBI taxonomy): Eukaryota > Metazoa > Chordata > Amphibia > Anura > Ranidae > Rana > Rana kukunoris. The sequence continues at coordinate 42,038,435 of CM056057.1, forward strand.
AATAAATTCCTTGCAATATAAGATCTAAGTGGAAATCACCAGCAGAGGAGGTCTTAAATGAGCCATGAGGGGTCCTATCTTACCCAATCAGATAAAAGGGTCTCTGTTGCTGTGAGATCAAAATCATTCTGCAGAGGTGCACAGGTTCCTGTGCCCTGGAAGAGATTGAAGGGTCTTGAATTAGACGATGCTGTATACTGTATGTGCTGAGCATCTGAAGTTATTCTAAGTTATTATAGACCAGGAAATGGAACTGGTTACAATTATGCCTTGTACACACCGTCAGACTTTTGACCGTGCAAAAGTCCACCGTGAATCCGACGGAAAGAAAGACAACAGGTTCTCTATCTAAGGTCCGTCGGACCCATGAAAAAAAAGTCCAATGGAGGCTACACACAGCTGCACTTTCCTAGAAAAAAAAGCCCTTCTGAGTTTTTTTCTCTGAAAATCCAGCCGTGTGTAAGAGGCATAATGATAATAAATAAAAACAAAACAAAATAATATTGTATCCTGGTTGCGGTTGTCTGTCTGGATGCTTGATTATATTTATCTGCTACCTGAACCAACTGTAAGCCCTACAATGTGGTGCTCCCATTTACATGTGTCACCAATGAATGTGTCACCTGCTTAGATTCTATTCCATGAAACAAACCTATCACTGATATTACAGAAGATTCATAAATATTCAGTGGTGTTCCAAGGATTGTAAAGAACTAGGGATACTTGTGAGCACTCAGAAGAGAACAAAAAAGAACACTGATTTTTCAGGTTCCACAAAAAAAAAACAATGATAAAACAAATTTGGATTAGGCCGCGTACACACGATCAGTCCAAACCGATGAAAACGGACTGAAGTTCAGTTTTTATTGATCCAAACCGACCGTGTGTACGCCCCATCAGTCTGTTGTCCTTCAGTCCAAAAATGTAGAACTTGCTTTAAAATCGGACCGATGGACGCCTACCGATCGGTCAAAACCGATGTTTAGTACGCAAAAGCATCGGTTCAAAACCCGCGCATGCTCAGAATCAAGTCGACGCATGCTTGGAAGCATTGATCTTCATTTTTTCTGCTCGTCGTTGTGTTTTACGTCCCCTGCATTCTGACACGATCGGTTTTTGAACTGATGGTGGTTACGCACATCAGACCATCATTATGTGAACCGATGAAACTGAACTTCAGTCCGTTTTCATCAGTTTGGACTGATTGTGTGTACAAGGGGAGGGGGGGCGATCGCGGGGGTTAATGTGCCTACACATGTGTAGTGTGTGTCAGTGTAGTGTTAGTGCAAACTTACTGTGCGATGTGATCTCTCCTCAGCAGCGGTTGAAAAAAACGCTGAGAGGAGAGATCACATCACTTCCCCCTTCCTGTGTTTACACAGGAGGAGGGAGTGCAGGGCGGGGGAGCGTGCAGATTGGCTGGGAGCGATCCGGAGGGGGCGGACAACAACGAATATCTGCCCCCTTGTCCCGGATCGCTCGTACAGCCGCGGGGACCGCCGCATGTAACGGGGGGGGGTCCCGATCGGATCCCCGACCCACCTCAAGGCACCAACGTATATATATATACGTTGATGTGCCTGTCGGTGCCATTCTGCCGACGTAAATGTACATGCGGCGGTCCTTAAGAGGTTAAAAAAAAGGTCATTTTAAAAGATGGTGTGTGTCCTTCACATCGTTTTTTGTCTTCTGAAAAACGATAAAAAAAAAATCGAACATGCTTCAATTTTTCATGTCGTTTTTAAAAATGTAATTTTTTGTGTTGTAAAAAACGATCGTGTGTGGGCTAAAACAATGTTTTAAACCAGCGCATTCTCAGATGCAAGTTATGAGATGGAAGCTTGAATGGAATTTCCCCTTAGGCCGTGTACACACAAGGAGACATGTCCGCTGAAACTGGTCCGCAGACCAGTTTCCGTGGACATGTTCAATCGTGTGTACAGCTTAGCGGACAGGTTTCCAGCGGACAAAAGTTTCTAAGCATGCTTAGAAACTTGTCCGCTGGAAACCTGTTCGTCAGACATGTCCGATGGTTAGTACGCCCAGCCATCGGACCGAAATCCCGCGCATGCGTCAAATTGATTTGACGCATGCGTGGAAGCATTGAACTTCCTTGTTTGAGCACGTCAGTGTCTTCTACGTCACCGCGTTCTCTGTCCGTGGGGATTTTGGTCTGATGGTGTGTACACACATCAGACCAAAATATCCCAGGAGACATGTCCGATGAAAACGGTCCATCGGACCTGTCTCATCGGACATGTCTTCTCGTGTGTACAGGGCCTCAGAGTGCCGTCGTACGCGCTGTACGTAACCGCACTTTGCTAGAGCATTTTAAAAAAAAGATGGCGTGTGGGCAACGCCTTTTTTTGTTTTCATTTCATGCCAAAAAGTGATCGTATGTACGCGACATAAGAAATTATTAAAACAACTTCCATAAAACACCAAGGCTAATACTATAATTGGCCAAAAAACTCTATTACATCATAACCACCCTATGTTACATATGTTACAAAATGTATATTATAACATTCAAACTTTGACAAATTGTTACATATGACTCCTTACACAATTTGATTTCAAGTTAGTTTTCTTCAGGGAAAATTGGTGCTCGGTCTGAAATGTGAATACATATATCAAAAACATTCTCATGTATGATATCATACAATACATACACATAGCTTGTAAGATAATAATTCAATAGACCGACTTACATGAGAAGCTACCAAAGTAAGTAGGAGAAATGATCAGCCAATAATTTAAAATCATAAGTCCATAGGTTGTCGTGAACCCCACTGTGCAAGAACAGAAAAGAGGGAGCACTAGGAATTCTACAATAAAGTAGAACACATCTTCTCCTCAATAAAATACAGACCCCCAGTACAGCCCCCCCCCCCCTCCATAGTTTGCAAAGCTCAGGGTGTGCATTACACAAAGTTTAGGACTCGGCAGGGAACAACAAAGAGTACAGAGAATAGCAGTGCATATCACACCAAGTGTGGTGGCTAAGAGTGAGAATCACAGAGTGCAGGGGTCAGGGGTGTGTATATCGAACAATATTCAGGTGTCAATAGTGGGTATCACCCAGGGCACCAATGGAGTGTGTATCATAACGAGTGTAGGGGCTCAGGAGTGCACATTGCACAGAGTGCAGGGGCAAGGAGAGAGTATCACATAGAGTAGGGGTTAGGTATGTGAATATTGAACAATGTTCCCGTGTCAGTAGTTGGTATCGCACAGGGCACATGAGTTTCATGAGTGCTTAGCTTAAAGAGTGCAGGGGCCATATCTGCATAACATGCAGAGTGCAGGGTCAAGAATATGGGATGCAAAGTCCAGTATACAGAGTACAGACAAAAGTCTGCCCCTTCTCTTAGTACAATATCCTTCCTAAACGCACATCCCCCCCACAGCCCAGCCCCCCAGGGCAAACCTCCAAAACAGCCCTAAACCCCAGCGCCTTTCCCAATTAAAAAAAACACGCCTTCCCCTAGCACTGATCTCTCCAGTACACATTTCCCCCCTCCTTTTACTTAAGTTCACTTACCATACCTCAGCTAAAGCAGCAGTTCAGAGTGAGGGGAAGTCCTCTCCTTGGCTGTGTCATGTGACCAGAGCCAAGAAAAAGGTAAAGGTAACTTATGGCTGTTGGCACTGCAGTTCCATTAAAGTAAAAAAAGTCAGGCTGTCGTAAATTAAATGAAATGATTAAATTTAGCAAGGGATTTTCCTTGAAGTCAGCCAATGTCATGGCCTTTTATAGGACACAACTTTTTTGTTCAGAGGCTGTCTCTGATTGATATTGTTACTTAAAGCGGAGGTTCACCCAAATAACATTTATATCAGACCAACTTCTTAATACGTCTAACATTTACAGTCGGCATTTTTTTTTTTACATACTGTAAAAACTATAGTAGCAAACTGGCTTGCGGGTACTTCTCACCGCAGGAGTAGACGTTTCTATGCTGAGGAGGAATGTCCTCTGGGAGGTCGTCCAGATGATTGACGTCCTTTCAGAAAAAGGCAGATAAGGCCCCCCCCCCGTATTGCATAATGGCGTCACGAGTCACAGCGTTTCCGAAAGAAGCCGAACATGCAGAGCTGTGAGTCGGCTCTATAGCGCCATATAGAGCTTCTTCATGTTCGGCTTCTTTCGGAAACGCCGCGACTCTTTTTCTGAAAAGACGTCAATCATCTGGGCGACCTACCAGAGGACATTCCTCCTCAGCATAATAACACCTACTCCCGCGGGGAGGAGTACCCGGAAGCCAGTTTGCTAATATAGATGTTACGGTATGTACAGCGTAAAAATGCAGACTGTAAATGTTAGAAGTATAAAGAAGTTGGTCTGATATAAATGTTATTTGGGTGAACCTCCGCTTTAAGCTGTAAATGACTAACAACTAAAACTGAATATATCTAATTCTTTGTATTGCTGACATTTATAGACAGATTATCTCATTGCCTCTTTGAACTCGTTGGATATTTGAACTGTCCCATCTCCTCATAATCTACCCATTGCTGTTTATGCTATCTTTTTGGTGGTCCTAACATTAGCCTTGATCCTCACATTCTAGTTATATGTTTTTAAGGTACTGTTTTGGATCCAACATTCTTTATCCGTCGATCAGTTTCTAATGTCATCTGTTCAGTCATCTTTGGGAGAAGGTTTGAATATACAGATCCAAAGCTGCAGACACTACTGGACTTGGTAGCCGAGAATCTCCGGCGGGTGGACAATATCTGGGTTCAGGTAAAATTTGTGATGTGTCCAAAAGAGAATTATCAACTGAGCCGACTATTTACAGGCCAATAGAATAGTGGCTGATGATTCCTTAGTGGAATCTCTGGAACACCAAGACCTTCCACTGAAGTGTGGATGTGGAACGTGCACTGTAAAGGCTTTATTCTCTTTTCTAAGGAATCATCAATGTACCACGGGGTGTCACACTGACCTCTAATGCCGCATCCACACGATCACTTTTTGTGATGAAAAAAAACAACATTTTAAATAACGTCATTTAAAATTATCGTGTGGGGGCAAAACGTAGTTTTATGTCTTCTGAAAAACGACAAAAAAAAAAAAAAATTCGAACATGCTTGAATTTTTTAAGTCGTTTTTCAGAATGTCGTTTTTTTGTCATAAAAAATGATCGTGTGTGGGCAAAACGACGTTTAAAACAACGTTATTAAATCCGCACATGCTCAAAAGCAAGTTATGAGATGGGAGCTTCAATAAAACAGAGTGATGTACGTGACTGCGCTTTGCTAGAGCTTTTTGGAAAAACGATGGTGTGTACGCAACATCGTTTTTTAAAATGAAGTTTGAAAAACTTCGTTTTTTTCCATGAGATAAAACGTTGTTTTTTTTCATCACAAAAAGTGATCGTGTGTACGCGGCATTAGTGGTCGGACACTATAGCTAGCTTCTGTGTTTTTCACCAATAACAGTGCCCTTTCCCATAAGGCAAGCAGGCCTATCGGTTTTTGGTTGCCCCGAGGACTTTTACAAAATGCTATAGTGCTGGGGCAGGCAGGCAGAATGGTTCAATGACAGTCCAGGTACAAGGCAGGCAAGGTTCAAAATATTCAAGTTCAATCCGTAGTCAAAAGGCAGGCAGAGATCATAAAATAGTTTGCTATCCAATCCCATGAGACTGCAGTCTTATCTGGCTTAAATCGGGTTTGTTCTTACCCAGAGATTAACCACATCAATCATCTTGCAGGTGGACAGACGGAAACGGATGCATCATAGCCAAAATCAGGATGCTGGAATGAGACCAGCAGCTGTCAAAGAACAGAAGTATTTAACAAGCTCTTGACACAGAGATTTCATGTTGAAACATCTCTTGTATGTGATAAGCTTTTACAAAATTCATGTTTTTTGTTGCTAGTCTCTAATTGGGTGTATCTAAATATTTTAATTCATTTTTGATAGAATAGGAAAGGTTTAGAACCTGGAGAATGTACACTGATTTCCCCGCATATGACCAGTTTTTCTTCCGCTGTGTGTTTATTCTAGGGGCCAATTCACACTCAGTACATATTAATGCATGCTTTTAACATGGGTTGATATGCATTTTGTAATTTTAATATTCACAGACAGTGTTAAAAAAATCTTAATTCATAATGTAGCAAAAATACATTATGCACTAATTAATTACATTGGTACTTTAACTGCTTATGGACTGCCACATGTACATTTACATCGGCAGAATGGCACCGATAGGCACATCAACGTATACATACGTTGGTGCCTTGAGGTGGGTCGGGGGTCCGATCACAGGAGGAGGAAGTGATGTGATCTCTCCTCTCAGCGTTTTTTTCAACCACCGCTGAGGAAAGATCACATCGCACATTAAGTCTGCACTAACACTACACTGACACACACTACACATAGGCACTACACATAGGCACATTAACCCCCGCGATACATGTATGATTACTGTATTTAGTGTCAGTGTGACAGTCAGTTAGTGTTAGGTTCAGGGTAGCCCCTGTACCCCCCCTAATAAAGTTTTAACCCCTTGATCACCGCCCTAGTTAACCCTTTCACTCCCTATTGCCAGCATCACTAAGCGATCATTTTTCTGATCGCTGTATTAGTGTCGCTGTTCCCGCTAGGTAGCTAATTTTTTTTTTATTGCAATTTTTTTTTTTTTACTGAAGACATGTGGCTAAATAAATTTTGGCCTAAATGATTGACTAAATTTTAGTTTATTTGATTTTTCTTATAACAAAAAGTAAAAAATATTGATTTTTTTTCAAAAATGTCGCTCTATTTTTGTATATAGCGCAAAAAATAAAAATCACAGAGGCGATCAAATACCACCAAAAGAAAGCTCTATTTGTGGGAAGAAAAGGACGCAAATTTTGTTTGGGAGCCACATCGCACGACCGCGCAATTGTCAGTTAAAGCGACGCAGTGCTGAATCGCAAAAAGGGGCCTGGTCATTTACCTGCATTTTGGTCCAGGTCTTAAGTGGTTAATATACATTATTGAATAAAGTGGTATTCTGTGTTACTCTGGAGGCAAATATGCAGACACAAACTGACCTTTAGTAAGGTATTCCATTGTTTACATTTTATTTTCATTTCTGTACTCATTCCTGCTCATTAAAAACCAAGCATTACATTGATGTCCCATCACAGATGTACAATTTCATACCTTCCATCTTGAAATATTTTCCGGGACCTCACCATAAACTCACCGAAAATTACCAAGCACAGCTGGACTATGCGGAGGAGATAGTAAGAGAACATGAGAAGACTCTAGATCCTTCTTCGCCACGAGACTATATTGATGTGTTCCTACTAAAAATTCAACAGGTTTGAATTAGCTTTTGTCATAATCAAAGTATCTACTGTATTTACTGTATGCTATTCTAGAAAACATAGCTTACTAAAAGCAATCTAAAAGATGCAGAACTCCTTGGGTTTCAGAGACCCAAGTGCAAGGCCAGCGCCAGCATGAGGCAGCTTAGACAGCTATCTTATGGTGCCAGGCTGTAGGGGGTGGAAAAATCTAAACCCCAGCCACTTACCGGGGATTCAGATTTTTAATATACAGCTGTGTCCAAAAGATTTGAGAATTTTTTTTGGGAGATATTACTATGGTATACTGCAGTATAATTACAAGCATTTCATAAGTGTCAAAGCCTTTTATTGGCAGTTACATTAAGTTTATACAAAGAGTCAATGTTTGCAGTGTTGACCTTTTCAATACCTCTGCAATTCGTCCTGGCATGCTGTCAATCAACTTCTTGGCCACATCCTGACTGGGGCAGCCCATTCTTGCATAATCCATGCTTTGAGTTTGTCAGAATTTTTTTTTTACCCGCCTTTTGAGGAGTGACCACAAATTCTCAATTGGATTAAGGTCTGGGGAGTTTCCTGGCCATGGACCCAAAAGTGCCATGCTTTGTTCCCCAATCATTTTTGCCTTATGGCAAGGTGCTTCATAATGCTGGAAAAATCATTGTTTGTCCCCAAACTGTTCTTGAAAGGATGGGAGTTCTTAGGCAAAATTGTGAGTGAGCCCACTCCCATGGCTGAGAAGCCCCACAGATGAATGGTCTCTGGATGCTTTACTGTTGGAATGACACAGGGCTGACGATAGCTTTTCTTCTCTAGACAAGTTTTTTTCCAGATGCCCATAACAATCGGAAGAGGATTCATCAGAGAAAATGACTCTACCCCAGTCCCCAGCAGTCCAATACCTTTTGCAGCATATCAGTCTGTCCCTGATGTTTCCTGGAGAGAAGTGGCTTCTTGGTTCCCTTCTTGACACCAGCCATCCTCCAAAAGTCTTCCCCTCACTGTGCGCGTAGATGTCCTCAAACCTGCCTGCAGCCATTCCTGAGCAAGGTATGCACTGGTGGTCCCCCGATCCCGCAGCTGATTCAACTGTAGGAGACGGTCCAGGCACTTTCTTGGATGCCCTGAATCCTTCTTCACAAATGCAGTAGAAATGTTTTTTATGGGATTAAGTTCATTTTCATGGCAAAGAGGGACTTTGCAATTAATTGCAGTTCATGTGATTACTCTTCATAACATTCTGGAGTATATGCAAATTTCCCTCATGAAGACTGAGGCAACAGATTTTGTGAAAATGAATTTGTGTCCTTCTCAAAGCTTTTGGCCACAGCTGTACATGTCCTCCTATCCTATATGAGTAAATTGGCATTTGGTGTCAGAGGCTTCCACACGTTTCGTATACAGAGGGCATTCACATTCTTCTCTCCCTCTACACCTGGAGCTGCTGCTCTCCTCCAAACTGTTATTTCTTGCTTAGATTACATAAAGCAGTGGTTCTCAACCCTGTCCTCAAGTACCCCCAACAGGCCATGTTTGCAGATTTTCCTTTATCTTGCACAGGTGCTTTAACCTCCATGGCGGTATGATTATGTCAGATTTTTGATGCTGAAAGCTGTACATTGTTTTGCAATGAAATTTGGTGTTTTATATTGTAGGCCTGTAATTCTTAGGAATAACTCAAATCTGTCCAAACAAGAGTCTAGTAGACATCCTGGGTTTGATAAAGTTTGAAACACAAAATCATAACTTCTAATATAATAAATAATAATAATAATAATAATAATAAATCTATTCAGTAATGTAATCAAATCAAAACTACTGAAATTTGCTCAGTTCCAGAATTGTCACTCTCATCACTCTCAGTGCCTGATGACAAATTTCACCACAAATCACTTTCGCTCAGTTCTGCAAGTGATTCTAATTCACTATCGTTGTTTTCTAGCTGGTTTAAAACCGCTTTAGACCTAAAAGGAACACTTTTTGGTTGCCATGGACATTCTGAAGTTTCCAGTATATATACCGTAATATAAGGCCCTGTACACACGATCGGATGAGACTTGTCTGACGGACCATTTTCATCAGACTACTCTGAACTTGTCTGATGTGCGTACACACCATCAGACCAAAATCAACAAGAACGCGGTGACGTATAACACAACGACGCGATAAAAAAACGAAGTTCAATGCTTCCAAGCATGCGTCATTTTGATTCTGAGCATGCGCGGCTTTTTGGTCCGATGCTTTTGTGTACTAACCATCCAACCTGTCCAACGGACAGGTTCCATCAGACAGGTTTTAAAGTATGTTTTAAAACTTTGGTCTGACGGACAACGGTCTGATGGGCCGTACACACCATCAAACTGGTCTGATGAAACTGGTCTGCAGACCAGTTTCATCAGACATGTCTGATCGTGTGTACAGGGCCTAAAGGTGCAGACAGGGCACTGGACAAAGCACTAGAGACAAAAGGGCGGTGAAATGATTTGATACAGTAATGTAATCTTACAGATTACAGTGTGCCATATGTGTTATGTATTTTTAATTTGATGCCAGGCTCCTCCCCCATTGCGTTGCTTGCAGGGAACGGAGCACGGCACAGTGACAAATCAGGCGGAGGACACAGCGGGAGGACATTGCAGGATTCTGCGGACAAGGTAAGTTACTTTACCAGGATACTGTGATCTAATCCCGAGTGTGGCTCGGGGTTACCTCTTTTGGTAATGAAAATTCACCCAAAGCCAACCGATTATGGTTACGGAGGTTAAATCAGAGTCAATGGCTTGGTATTTTGGACAGCTTTTTTATCTAAGAGAAAATCCCAAAACATGGCCTGTTGGAGGTACTTAAGGACAGGGTTAAGAATAGGAGTTGCTATAGAGTAAGCACTGTATGATAGTGTGAAACGCGTTAGTTTTTCATCCGATTTTCTGCTGTGACATGTTACTTTTGTGACCAGTTTTATTAAAAAGGAAAAAAAAATTGGAGTGCGGCCGTCCTAGTTTTTCTCTTCAGTTTTGCATATTATTGCAGTGCCGGCACCCAAGTGTTTGGATTCAACCATCCAGTTCTCTGGGATTTCTGAGCGGATAAACTTTTCTTCTCAGGAGTTGCTATAGAGAATAGGGAATGCCCATCACTGAATATGGGACTTTAAAGGCGCATTGAGTAAAAATATGTTTGTATTAAAACATAAGAATTTTATTTATGGAACACAAAACAATAATTTTGTACAGTATAAAAGGTCAACATAGTAAAATGGTAAACAGTTTGCGTTAAAAACAGAGGGAATTGTTGGCACACATATGAAAATATATGTGTAAGCCGCAGTGCCCATGGCAAGGGACCTCTGTATATAATGCAGTCCTAACTCTAAAATTTTCAGAGCATCCATAGTAGGAGAACATACTGTATAAGGATAAGAAGATGGGTAGAACGTGGGCAACACAGATTTTCTTTTCACATATATTTCGCCATGAAGCCAAACCTTTTCCTATGCTTGTCAAGGCTTTCAGTACCTACATCTACATTTACCCTCATCACTATGTGCCATTCTTTCCCTGCGTTTGTCGTAAACGCACATGCACAGATCTGAATCGGAACCTAAGTTACCATTGGGGAAAAAGGTGTCTCCACTGAAGCTTTATCAACAATCCTCGTTTTCACAACAAGCCAACACTTTCAAAATCCAATTGTCAGTGACACACAGTGAGGTGAAATCTACTGAACAGGGGTACAGACGGCAAAACAATGGTTACAGGGGTGTTAACCCTTCACTATGCTATCCAAAACGTAAAAATATTTTTTTTGGCTGGAGCTACACTTACACTACACTTGGGAAAGTCACGTGACCTGTGACGCAACGCTTCAACAGGAGCCAGAGACGACACTTTCGGTGACTCGATAGACTGGATGTATAGTGAGGAGGAACAAGATGCTTGTGAAACTGATCGCACAATATGCGTTTTTCACTGAACAAATGTGAGTGAGATTATCTGTTTGCTAGATTCAAAGATATTTTAGCAATCCTGCACAATGATCTTATTCTGTTTTATTTGAGATTCATTATATATGGAGAATCCCAGACAGCACTGTGGGCCACTATTTGGAATCTGAACATATATGAACTGACCGTTCCAAGGTGTCTTAAAGTGACATTACACTTAATTTGTTTGCTTGGAAGGTTAACAGGCAATTCACATTATGTTGGTGGTGCATTTTGTCTGCACCTCATTTTAATTTTTATCTTAACGGAGGAAGGCGTTTTTTATATATTTTTTTATTATCACATGTATATGCATACATAGATGTATTAATACTAAGCACTGTTTTAGCGCACCATTAATTATTTTATTATTATATTTATGTGGTGTCAGAACACTTTTGAATAGTTGCAGCTGATTCAATTTCTTAGTATTTTAATATTATCCAGTTTTTATTAATTTATTTATCTATTCATATCATTTTTTTTATATTTTGCATACTTAAAACGGAGGTCCACCCAATTTTTTTATTTTTATTTTTTTTAAAGCCAGCAGCTTCAAATACAGCAGCTGTTGACTTTTAAAAACTGGACACTTACCTGTCCAGCATGCCCGCAATGTCAGCAGACAAGGCTGAGTAATCACTCGGTCCTCGGCTGCTTCCGCCGCCATCCTCGGTGAGGGAATCAGGCAGTGAAGCCTGCGCGAGTATCGCGGCACGCCGTCACTGGTCCCCGCTCTCTCCTGTCCCAGAAGACAGCAGGGGGGGGGGGTGACGTGAAGGGGTTGGACTCCCCCTCCCCCTAAAAAGTGCCAAATGTAAAACCGGAGGGGGGGGATCCAAAAAACGTTTTGTGTGAACCTCCGCTTTAAAAATGTGCCTGTTCCAACTTGCATACAAATTCAGCTTAAGAACAAACCAACAGAACCTATCTATCTTACCCCTGATATGTGTAAGCTGTGAAACTGTTGGTCATAATGATTATTTACTGGAAGACCCCTCTGTCACTCTTATTGTTCTCTATATACTTGAATTTCCCTGAGAGGTAACTTTGGTATATGGGAATAGCCTCACCAATGTGATTCAGCTTAATCAATAGGAAACCACAAGAGGGTTGTGGACGTTATTGGACATTAGTAACAAGAGATCTAGAGCCTCTTATGTACCGTATATTCTCCCAGGGCTGCAAATTAAAACATAAGGTCCAACCTTCCTATATCTTGCCCAGAACCAAAATAAATAAATCTGGTAGCTATATTTATATTGGTAAGGCCCTTCTCTATACAAGTATCTCTATTTGTATGATTATGGTGTGGGTTTCAGATGTGGGGCTTATTGAAAGTTTCAAATGTTTTAGTGAAGGAAGTTACTAATTTTTCACATCAATCAATTAGATATTTTCTTTATTTCCCCATTTTTTTTTTTCAGGAAAGCAATAATCCACACACACACTACAATCTACCAAATCTTCTCTCCTGTTCACTGGACATATTTTTTGCAGGACAGGAGACCACCACCAGCACGTTGTCTAGCACTTTGCTCATCCTTATGAAGTACCCTCATATTAAAGGTAAAGATAGCTTTCTAATGCCTCATACACACGATCAGTCCATCCAATGAGAACGCTCCGAAAGACGTCAAACACAACGACGTGCTGAAAAAAATGAAGTTCAATGCTTCCAAGCATGCGTCAACTTGATTCTGAGCATGCGTAGATTTTTAACCGATGGTCGTGCCTACTAAGGATCGGTTTTGACCTATCGGTTAGGAATCCATAGGTTAATTTTAAAGCAAGTTGGCTTTTTTTTAACCGAAGGTTAAATAACCTATGGGGCCCACACACGATCGGTTTTGACCGATGAAAATGGTCCATCAGACCTTTGTCCTCTGGCTATCCTATCGCGTGCACAAGGCCTTAGAGCATGAATCAAACTTTTGGGTAATTTCCACCAGAATCGGGGCAGTAATTGAGATTGTTAAAGAACAATGAATTGTTGTGCTGATCCCATAAGAATGAGACCCACTTTGCTAATTTTTTACAACATTTTACCTACGTAAATTAAACAAAAGTTCTCCTGAAGATGTAGATTTGTATCCTTGTAGCAAAGCTGAAAACAAAAAGGCCTTCAGGATGACTTAGAACACCTGTTGGGTTAGAAGTTGCCACTGCTTACTTGTTTTCAAAGGAGCAAGTTCCAGAGCTGACGTCTTTTATTTTTTATTTAGCCATTTAATGACTTAGAACTAGCATTTGCATGTCAGTTCTCAAACAAATGCTGCTGGGTACAGGTTTGTTTGAGAAAACAAAATTATGAAGTAGTGAATGAAGGATAAGGTTGACGGCCCTGTAATATATAGCGCTGTGAAAAAATAATCCCCCCTCCAACCCCTTGCCAAAACCATTAATGAGCTGTGATTAACTCAATTTTTTGGAAAGCTGAGGAAAATTTCACTTACTGTATTTTGCAGCATATAAGACAACCTTTTGTACTTTAAATTTCCCCTCAAAAGTCGGGGGTCGTCTTATACTCCGGTACCTGTATGCGCAGTGGGCGTGAGAACAGTGAGGCATGTAATGGCACGGGAACAGTGAGGCATGTAATGGCACGGGAACAGTGAGGCATGTAATGGCACGGTACAGTGAGGCATGTAATGGCACGGGAACAGTGAGGCATGTAATGGCACGGTACAGTGAGGCATGTAATGGCACGGTACAGTGAGGCATGTAATGGCACGGGAACAGTGAGGCATGTAATGGCACGGGAACAGTGAGGCATGTAATGGCACAATGAAGCAAGGGGGTCGTCTTATACAGTGAGTATATCCCAAAACCAAGATTTTAGCTGGAAAATTAGGGGGTCGTCTTTTACGCCCAGTCGTCTAAGGCCTCGTACACACGAGGCAATCCATTTGTTCAAATCGGTCGGAACAACCGATTTGAACAAATCTGTCGGCTTGGATTTTGGTTTGCTCATGTGTACACACGAGCAAACCAAAATCCCCGCCAGCAGACAGCGCGCTGACGTGGCGGTGACGTTGACGCCGCCACGTCACCGCACCAGGAAGTAAAACACTTCCGCGCATGCGTCGAAACCATTCGGCACGTGTGCGAGAAGACATGTCTGCTGGTTAGCGTACTAACCAGCAGACATGTCGGGCGGACGGGTTCCCAGCCGACAGATTGGTAAGCATGCTTTCCAATCTGTCGGATGGCCAAATCCGTCGGCTCGCCCGTACACACGATCGAATCTGTCTGCTGAAACGGTCTAGCAGACCGTTTCCAGCAGACAGATTTGATCGTGTGTACGAGGCCTTATACGCCGGCAAATACGGTACCTCATCCAGACCTGATTACTGCCAGACTTGTTAATTCAAGACATCACTTAAATAGAAGCTGTGTGACAAAGTAAAGCATGCTAATATATCTAAAAAGGCAAAACTTCATGCCTTGTTCTAAAAAAATTCAAGATAAAATAGATGAGAAACAAAGTTTTTGACATGTACTGGTCTGGAAAGGGTTACAAAGTAATTTCTAAAGCCCTGTACACACGATCGTATATCTGATGGAATCTAATCCGATGGATTTTTTCGTCAGATATCTGATAAAGCTGAGTTTCATCAGTCTTGCCTACACACCATTGATTAAAAATGCGATCGTGTCCAACGTGGTGACGTAAAACACTACAACGTGCTGAGAAATATGAAGTTCAATGCTTCCGAGCATGCGTCAACTTGATTCTGAGTATGCATGGATTTTTGACTGATGGACTTCCCCACAGACGATCGTTTTTTTCTATCATTTTTTTTTTAACCATAGGAAACATTTAAAACAGGTTCTATTTTTTTTTCACCGGTGGGAAAAAAAAACATGGGGCCCATACACGATCGGTTTGTCCAGTTAAAACGGTCCATCAGGCCGTTTTTCATCAGACAAACCGATCGTGTGTACAGGGCATTAGAGTATTGTCGGTATTAGCTGCTCAGAGGTAGTAGTAAGCCACATTTAATAAGAAGGAAGTCACCATTATTAGACATGTGGATTGGGCGTGGGTGCAATTACATACAGTATACGTGTCTACCTGATCTTTTGTTAGGTAATCTACTAATCTGGAGATTCTGGGTCAGAATTGAATGAATGAATGAATGAAAAACTGAAGATGAGCCAGAGAGTCTATCAAACACAGCAATCAAACCTCCACCATCCGGTCCCCTGAATAGTGGTCACAGAGCGTATGTCCGAGACCATCGCTTCTGAAATTTTGCACTTGAGAAACCAATGCGCTAATATCTTGTGACATAAAAAAATTGGAACTACCATTTTTTTTATTGTCCAGGGTCCCTACTTTCATAAAATATATAATGTTTTGAGGTTTATAGCTAATCTTCAGGCCTAGAACATGCGTGCAAAAAAAATGCAAAAAAGGGTTAAATCGCTTCTGAAGTGATGCAACCCATTTATATCAAACTATTTGCAATGTTGATACCCAATGCGTAGGTGTATAGTCCACCACGTACATATCAGTATTATTGGCTCTGGTTTTTCTTGCACAATAAAAAAAGCCAATGTCCAGACTTCAGAGATACTGCGGGCTGGTTACGTCAAATCAGACAGGAATCCTGGAGCAAATACCAAGCAGTTGTCAATTATGTTTTATTTAATCACAGAGATAACAGATGAAAGAAATGTATTCTTACCTTTTATATATATATATATATATATATATATATATATATATATATATATATATATACATACAGTGCAGAAAATAAGTATTTGAACACCCTGCTATTTTGCAAGTTCTCCCACTTGGAAATCATGGAGGGGTCTGAAATTGTCATCGTAGGTGCATGTCCACTGTGAGAGACATAATCAAAAAGAAAAATTCCAGAAATCACAATTTATGAATTTTTAACTATTTATTTGTATGATACAGCTGCAAAGAAGTATTTGAACACCTGTCTATCAGCTAGAATTCTGACCCTCAAAGACCTGTTAGTCTGCCTTTAAAATGTCCACCTCCACTCCATTTATTATCCTAAATTAGATGCACCTGTTTGAGGTCATTAGCTGCATAAAGACACCTGTCCACCCCATACAATCAGTAAGAATCCAACTACTAACATGGCCAAGACCAAAGAGCTGTCCAAAGACACTAGAGACAAAATTGTACACCTCCACAAGGCTGGAACGGGCTACGGGGAAATTGCCAAACAGCTTGGTGAAAAAAGGTCCACTGTTGGAGCAATCATTAGAAAATGGAAGAAGCTAAACATGACTGTCAATCTCCCTCGGACTGGGGCTCCATGCAAAATCTCACCTCGTGGGGTCTCAATGATCCTAAGAAAGGTGAGAAATCAGCCCAGGACTACACAGGAGGAGCTGGTCAATGACCTGAAAAGAGCTGGGACCACCGTTTCCAAGGTTACTGTTGGTAATACACTAAGACGTCATGGTTTGAAATCATGCATGGCACGGAAGGTTCCCCTGCTTAAACCAGCACATGTCAAGGCCCGTCTTAAGTTTGCCAATGACCATTTGGATGATCTAGAGGAGTCATGGGAGAAAGTCATGTGGTCAGATGAGACCAAAATAGAACTTTTTGGTCATAATTCCACTAACCGTGTTTGGAGGAAGAAGAATGATGAGTACCATCCCAAGATCACCATCCCTACTGTGAAGCATGGGGGTGGTAGCATCATGCTTTGGGGGTGTTTTTCTGCACATGGGACAGGGCGACTGCACTGTATTAAGGAGAGGATGACCGGGGCCATGTATTGCGAGATTTTGGGCAATAACCTCCTTCCCTCAGTTAGAGCTTTGAAGATGGGTCGAGGCTGGGTCTTCCAACATGACAATGACCCGAAGCACACAGCCAGGATAACCAAGGAGTGGCTCTGTAAGAAGCATATCAAGGTTCTGGCGTGGCCTAGCCAGTCTCCAGACCTAAACCCAATAGAGAATCTTTGTAGGGAGCTCAAACTCCGTGTTTCTCAGCGACAGCCCAGAAACCTGACTGATCTAGAGAAGATCTGTGTGGAGGAGTGGGCCAAAATCCCTCCTCCAGTGTGTGCAAACCTGGTGAAAAACTACAAGAAACGTTTGACCTCTGTAATTGCAAACAAAGGCTACTGTACCAAATATTAACATTGATTTTCTCAGGTGTTCAAATACTTATTTGCAGCTGTATCATACAAATAAATAGTTAAAAAAATCATACATTGTGATTTCTGGAATTTTTATTTTGGATTATGTCTCTCACAGTGGACATGCACCTACGATAACAATTTCAGACCCCTCCATGATTTCCAAGTGGGAGAACTTGCAAAATAGCAGGGTGTTCAAATACTTATTTTCTGCACTGTATATATATACATATACATATATACAGACCAAAAGTTTAGACACACCTTCTCAGTTTTCTTTATTTTCATGACTATGAAAATTGTAGAGTCACACTGAAGGCATCAAAACTATGAATTAACACATGTGGAATTATATACATAACAAAAAAGTGTGAAACAACTGAAAATATATGTCATATTCTAGGTTCTTCAAAGTAGCCAGCTTTTGCAGCAGACACATCTCCAGAACAACTATTAAGAGGAGAATGTGTGAATCAGGCCTTCATGTGAAAGGCAACAAGCAGAAGAGACTTGTTTGGGCTAAAGAACACAAGGAATGGACATTAGACCAGAGGAAATCTGTGCTTTGGTCTGATGAGTCCAAACTTGAGATCTTTGGTTCCAACCACTGTGTCTTTGTGCGACGCAGAAAAGGTGAATGGATGGGCTCTACATGCCTGGTTCCCACCGTGAAGCATGGAGGAGGAGGTGTGATGGTGTGGGGGTGCTTTGCTGGTCACACTGTTGGGGATTTATTCAAAATTGAAGGCATACTGAACCGCCATGGCTACCACAGCATCTTGCAACGGCATGCTATTCCATCCGGTTTGCGTTTAGTTGGACCATCATTTATTTTTCAACAGGACAATGACCCCAAACACACCTCCAGGCTGTGTAAGGGCTATTTGACCAAGGAGAGTGATGGGGTGCTGCGCCAGATGACCTGGCCTCCACAATCACCGGACCTGAACCCAATCGAGATGGTTTGGGGTAAGCTGGACCGCAGAGTGAAGGCAAAAGGGCCAACAAGTGCTAAGCATCTCTGGGAACTCCTTCAAGACTGTTGGAAGACCATTTCAGGTGACTACCTCTTGAAGCTCATCAAGAGAATGCCAAGAGCGTGCAAAGCAGTAATCAAAGCAAAAGGTGGCTACTTTGAAGAATCTAGAATATGACATTTTTTCAGTTGTTTCACACTTTTTTGTTATGTATATAATTCCACATGTGTTAATTCATAGTTTTGATGCCTTCAGTGTGAACCTACAATTTTCATAGTTATGAAAATAAAGAAAACTCTTTGAATGAGAAGGTGTGTCCAAACTTTTGGTCTGTACTGTATAGTGTGTGTGTATATATATATATATATATTTCTTTATTCATTATTTTTCAGTTATAACAAAACATATAAACAATATAATACAAAGCGAGAAAAGGAATAACCCTATATTAAAGTACAGAACAAATCTAACCATCCAAACTCACAATAAAAACAAATAAACCAGCAGCATCTCATATTAAATTCATAAAATTAGGGATAAAAAGCCACAAAATATGCCCAGTAATAATTATTACCCAATTATTAACTTGGATTGCAATCCTTCCATATCACTACTTAAATTCTTCCTTTGTTTATACCTTCCCTTCTCTACTTTCACATAACACAAACCTCTCCCCTGGCCCCTTCCCCTGGAGGTCACGTGGGAAGAAAGTAATGGCATAAAAAATAAATGAAAAGCTCACTGCCGAAGCCGAGGTCTCCCGCAAACACATGCGCGGGAGTGACGTCATCATGGCCCTGGCTATTCTTACAGCTGCAGCCCGGGTGATGATGGCAGCGCTGGGGATCCGTGACAGTGCTAGGCTGGAGGGCTCCATGGAGGGCTCCATTCTCTTATTATGTGCTAGTTTGCGGTGCATACTAGTACATTACGAATTAAACCTGCAAGGGGGCCCATTGTTTTACATTTTTTGGCGGTTTTCTACTGCTTTAACGTGCAGTGCGTTAAGGCAGTCCATTGAAAATAAATGGGCTGCCAATGCACCCCAACATAGTATAAATCATACATGACCCCTTTTTGTAGTGCAACATACTACACACATGTTGGGACAATGCAGCCTACCTCTTGTAAAACTAAAATCATGGAAAACTGTAGATAAATCATAAAATAATAAAATATCAGAGAAACAGTATCTATAAATAAAATGTTTGTCTTTGTTCATTTTCTAAGTTGACATTGTGGGGGTTCACTGTACCAATTTTTCAACATGCCTTGTGTTCTACAGCATTTTTTGTTTATCTTACCAGAAAAGATCCAGGCAGAGATAGAGACTGTCATTGGCCGAACCCGTAGGCCATGTATGGAGGACCGTACCAAGATGCCATATACTGAAGCCGTAATGCATGAGGTCATGAGGTTTATTGATTTCTTACCGCTTGGAGCCCCTCATTCTGTGACAGAGGACACTGTCTTCAGAGGATATTATCTGCCCAAGGTACTCACAAACTTCCGACCAACCAAATGTATTGCTGACTGTTCAGATAGAATTTTATAAATCTTCCCGCTCTTTGCAGGGGACCATCGTCTTCACAGTTCTGCACTCTGTGCTGTATGATGCCTCCTTCTTTGAAAGACCCCAGGAGTTTTATCCTGAACATTTTCTAGACCAGCAAGGATTGTTCAAAAAAAATGAAGCCTTCATTGCATTCTCCACAGGTAAGATGCTGTATAAAAAATGTGTAATGTGTTCTTTATAGTATCAGGAATGGGGGGGTTGGGGTTATACACATGAATCAAGTGTAATACAGTGCCGCAGCTTGCAGTACCCTCTGCAACACTGTAGAGAGGATGTTCACCAGGTCATGAGGAAGTATGGTTTATTAAGAAGGGCAGGTACAACGCAGAGACCCAAGTGTTTAAAATCTCTGTTTTTTTTTGGGGGGGGGGGGGTCTAAACCACTTCAATACCAGCCACTTTTACCCCCTTTCTGCCGAGGCCAATTTTCAGCTTTCGCCCTCTCACACTTTAAATGACAATTGCGCCGCCATGTAATACTGTACCCAAATTTAATTGTTCTGTTTTTTTTTCTGAGACATATAGAGCTTTCTTTTGTATGTATTTAATCGCCACTGGGGTTTTTATTTTTTGCAAAAAAAAAAGATCTCCTCCTCTTGGATTCCCTGCCAATATTCCTGGATCCTCCCCCTGACCAGTGCCCCCCAATAGCAAGCTGACTGCTAAGGGGCACTTCTGTATGCTCGCCCCTGCCTCCCACTCTCTCCGCACTCTCTGTAATTGACAGCAGTGGGAGCCAATGGCTCCCGCTGTTGTTCACAGCTAATGAGGAAAGAGAGATGCAGGGCAGCCAAGTTTCTAGTGCACATCGCTGGATTGAGGTGGGGCTCAGGTAAGTATTAGGTGGGAGAACTGTACTCAGAAGGTTTTTACCTTCATGCATAAGTCTTTACAACCACTTTAACTGTTTGGGGAGGGGGGATTAAATAATATACAATGCTATTTGTTATATGCAGCATGGAGGTCATTTAATATATTGCCATTGGTCACTGATGAATTAGTGACCAGTGGCAATTAATTAACGGCTTTTGTGCTGCAGTAGTGGCAGTGGCACCAGTATTTTAAGTAAAAGTAAAATTAACACTACCACTGGTCACTAATGCATCAGTGTCCAATGGCAATACATTAACCCCCCTCCATCCTGCATATAACAGCACAAATATCATTGTAGAGTGATTAACTCCCTCTCCCTCTAAAAAAAAAAAAAAAAAAAACTTCAGTAAAATCATATAGATAAGACAAGGCAGTGCATCAATGTGTAATAGCCTCAGCTCACTCACTTGCCCATAGTAGAGGTCTCCCTCCACAGATCGCAGGAGCAGCACTTCTCCTCTTCCATCCCACCTACCTACCTCTGAATGACATAACACCGGGCGGGGCCTAGGAAGCTCCTGTCAGGGAAGTGACTGTGTTGGAGGTAGACTTGCTGGCTGGGTGTAGGAGCGCATTTGACACATTTTTACCGTTCCGCTGCAGCTCGGCAAGCACATGACTGTGTAGCGACAGTAGAAGCCCTGAGTGCGCCCTGCCCCCCGGCCCAGTCCGCCCCTGCTGATAGGGCCCGATATACAGCACATTCAAATTTATCTACAGCCAGTTTTATATGTTATTAATATGTTACAGGTATTTATATAGTGCTAACAACTTTAGGCAGTGCTTTTCATTTTGTATATTCATATCAGCACCCTCAACAAGCTTACTGTGATGGGAGTAACTTTGAGCTGGGGGCTTGGGGAAACCAGGTTACCTTGGAGAGCACTGGAAGCTCCTTGTCCAGCTCACCCAGCTCCTCCTATATGTTACTCACCCTGTGTCTATTAGGGGCAAAGGGTGACAGAGAACCCCAGTCTTGCCTTAAGAATATATGAAGATTAAGTTCATCGTTCATCAGAGACCATTGTTAGATGGTTTGAGTAGGGTGGGGGTTGCTACGTGTTTGTTAGGCGTGGCTGTATTCCATTGTTCAATTATGGCTGTCCGCCTTAGAAACGACCTATTATAGGATGTACATGTCTATGTAGATTAGCTGGGAGAGGGGAGGGGGGGATTTCTCCAACAGCGCTCCCTGCTGATTGGACGGTCTACTGATGAGAGGTTTGAATATCTCTGTGTTCAAATAAACAGTTCATGTTCAGCAGCCAAAACGAGTACTGTCTAGTTCTTGGTTGTCAGCGGTTTGGAATATCTGATATCTATATTCAGACTGGAGAAATCGGTATATTGCCGCGTACACACGATCACTTTATGTGATGAAAAAAAATTACATTTTTAAAAACGTCAATTTCATTAACCGTGTGTAGGGGAAAACGTCGTTTTATGTCTTGTAAAAAAACGACAAAAAAAAATTGAAGCATGCTTCAATTTTTTGTATCGTTTTTCAAAAAGTCATTTTTTGTTTTACAAAAAGTCACCGTGTGTAGCAAAAAACGTCGTTTAAAAAGACGTTTTTCAACCCGCGCATGCCCAGAAGTTAGTTATGAAAAGAGCTTCAATTGAAAAGAGTGGTGAACGTAACCTCGCTTTGCTAGAGCATTGTTAAAAAACGATGGTGTGTAGGCAACATCGTCTTTGAAAATTGAAGTTTCAAAAACGTCGTTTTTTACTTCACAGAAAACGTCGTTTTTTTTCATCACATAAAGTGATCGTGTGTACGCGGCATATGAATAAAGCACTCAAGCGGAGTGTTGGACGCTTCGTTACATATACAGTCTAAGATACCTACCTCACGTGTATACATGCATACACTAGAGCCAATTTAGATGGAAGCCAATTAACGTACTAGCAAATCTTTGGAGTGGGGGAGGAAACCCCCAGAAGCAAATAAAGATTATGCAAACTGTACTCAGGGACTGCAAGGCACTAGGTGATAACTATTAAGCCCCTGCATTGGATGGACTAGGGACTTTCCAAAATCATTGTCTTTTTCTTTTCCTATGTGTCCCAATTTGTGTGCTGCTGCACCATTCATTTCCTTTGCCATAGAAAGGGTATGGTGTCCGGGTACTGCCCTGTATCAATGCCAAAAACATTTTTAAATATAATTAAAAAATAATAATTTAAATATAGTTCCCCGTGTATAGAAACTGCTGCAGAAAAATTACATTTATCAATAAAAATAAATCATATTTTCCCTGAAAGCTTTCTTTATTTTTTTAACAACATCTTGGGGAGCCAATCTGTATGATGAGGCCAAAATTTAGTGCACTCGGACCTAGATTAGACATTTTTTGGATAAAGTCTGGCGTCTCTTTCGCAGACTTTGGATAGCAGTAACCGGTGTGAAAAAATTGAGCTTTGGGTGTTGGTGGTGCCTTCACAAAGGAAATAGAAATGCGCCTCTAAGCGCAGTGGTTAAAAGATTTATTACAGGCACAATGCCTTCACAGCATAAACTTATAGAGGTACTGTTGATGAAAGCAAGAATTGGCCTTGCTGTAAAAAATGTAAAGTATATATCCCCGTCAAACAGTGGGCTTTGGGTGTTGGTGGTGCCCTCACACGGTAACCCCTATAGAGGTACTCTTGATGAAGGAAGAATTGGCCTTGCTGTAAAAAAAAATTATTTGATGCACCTGTCAAAGAGGTTCGGAAAAATGTCTTCCCAATAAAATCAACACTCACAAAGCTAGGCAGCCTAGACAGTTTGGCACAGATTCCACATCCCAAAAACATTAGCTGCTGCTAATCCAGGAATGATTAATTTTAATAAATGTCAGTCGGTCAACGAAGTCTGTGGACAGACGCACTCTTTTATCTGTCACAAAACCTCCAATAGCACTGAATGCCCAATCGGAAAGCATACTTAATGCAGGGCAGCCCAGCAGCTCAATTGCATACTGGGCAAGTTCTGGCAAGTGGTCTATTCTCATGACCCAGTAAACCAGTGGATCGTCGAGTGCAAAGCTCTCCATGTGTGTTTTCATCCCTAGAAAATTCTCCACCATATGACGCAGACATTGCCGATGGAATGTGGAAGCTGACAGCCCTGGGTGCCAAGGACTAAAAATGTAAAAGGCATCACTGAGGCACACTCCTCCTTTGACCAACAGAACCCTTTCCCATGAGACTGAAAGCTGGCAGAGCCCTCCGCCTCCCTCCCCTCTTGTTTGTTCTGTGGCAATACAAGGATGGTGTCTGCATAAAACGGCCTTGAGAGGAAAGGAAGTACTTCTCTTCATCCTGCTGCTCTGCCCCGAGTGCCCTGTCCGTAATGTCATGCTCCAGCAAGAACACAACATGCTCCAGCAGGAACACAACAAGGATTGCGTCTCTGATGCATGCATTGTCATAACTCACCATTCTTGTCACCTCCACAAAGAGTGACAGTACAGTGCATGCATTCTTTTATCAGCAGCAATTGCCTGTGGCTTCTACACCCATTGACTCATACTCAAATACCTGCAGCAGCCATGTAGCAGCAAATCACCAGAGCTTGAAAAAATGGGAAGCTGAAAAGTTATACAATCTTCTTTTCAGGGATGTGCTTAATTTTAAAGTGAGCCTGCTGTGATAAAAACCTAACCTGTATTTTTAAATGTAGGGTCCTATGGACCTTTCCAACGTGCCTAGTTTCTTGCCAGATTCTTAGATATCACATGGAGAGACAATTTGCCGATTAGATTATCTTCTGTGTCTCCCTGGATTCAGGTATATTAGGAAACTAGATATAATGATATTGGCACTCTAGACCCAGCATCTGATGTTAGGTCAGGAATGCTGATAAACTGAATGACGCACAGTCTAAGCATTAAGGGCAGTCCCCCGCACCCACCCCTTCCCATTACCGTAGGACAGGCTGTACCTGGTCATCCTTTGTGTCAGTCAGAGAAGTGTATTTTTTAGCTAGTTCAAGGTTAGCTCTTTGTTTATTTCATCTAGAAGTGAATATTCAGTGAACTTTTATAAAAGTCCTAATTGCATTGTGAACACAATAGGGTTGCTTTACTAAAGTTATAAAAAGCCCATGGAAAAATCCAACGATAATTCCAAGCTCACTTACCGACCAGCCTGCGGACAACCAAATTAACAAGGGCTTTAGTCTGCACACATTTGTAAATACATGCATAAGCTATAGCAGGGCTCAAAATTTCAAGTCCTGAGCTACTAGCCAGGCCTCAAGGGTTACTCGCCACCAGTTGCCACACCCAACCCCTACTCTGCCCCGCACCTAACAGCGCACCCCCCCCCCCCCCGGCGGTCGGACAAATAGTGGTGTAAGGTCTGTAATGTTTGTGGCATGCATTATAATAGTACTTAGTGTTACACTGCAGCAACCTGAGCGTAGTGGGAGCACACATGTGGGGTAGTGGTTCATGACCCTTTTCTAAAAATGTTTTGCACCAAACCACACTGTGTGTTTTGGTGTGTGTGAAAATGTGTGCGTTAGCAGATGTGAGGGTGACTTTAACCAACAACGGCACCACTACACATCTACCAAAGGACTGTGCGCTTCTGTGTTTGTCAGGAAAACCACAATTGTGTGCATGATTCTGACATGCAAGCGTGTGCTGTGGTTTGGCCACAGTGCGATTGTATGTGTGATTTATCTGCAGTTTTAGGTGTGCTCCTGATGATTTATATTGGACTGTGTGTTTTCTGAATGTGCATCAAAGATGTAATTTGCATTCATGAAAACAGTATAATAGAATTTAATAGGAGGGCACCTAAAACTGCGGCTAAACTGCACATACAATCAACCCACAGTGCAGTAGTGTGAACCAACTTTGAAATCGTGCAACTTTACCTGAAATCGCATGATTTCAAAGCTGCATCTCAGTGTGACTTCAGATACGACTTTGAAGACATCTGTGCTTCATGCAGGGATGTCTATTGAAACCGCACCTGAAATCGCAAAAGTAGTGCATGTACTACTTTTTCAAAGTCATGCAGCACGCATCGATTTGAATACTGCCGCACTGCCGCACTGCCGCACTGTGACGTGTCAAATCACCTCCATTGTGAACAGGGGCTACGAGATTAAAACAAATTGATGGGGTGCAGAGACTGTGAAAGGCTGCATGATAGGGACAGGACAGTTACAAGAGCTAAAAGCAAACTGGGATGGAAAGGGTGTAAGATTGTTGTGTGGAATGCTGAGATCAGAGGCTGCCAGAATGGGTGTAGTGAAGTTTTATGGAGGGACAGCAGATAAGAGAGTAGAAGGGAATACATTAACATGGCAGAGGAGTGAGGAGGATCAATGCTGACTTACTTTATGCTCCTGCAGGAAAGGTAGAGAGAGCTGGGTGTAGACGGGGAGGAGATAAGCCGACCACAGTGAGAGAGGGGAAGAAGGTAAAGTGTCCCGGAAGGAGATCAAGTTGAGGGCAGGAGTGTAGCTTGCTGGAGGAGAGAGTGATTATAAATGGCAGAGTTGGATGAGCGGAGGAGTCGGCTGTGAATAAACAGTCACTCCTGTCAGTGATACAAAAGCAGCGACTGAATCTCTCAGCGCACCCTCCTCCCCACAGATTAAGACATCATCCAGGGCACCCCTTGTACTAGCCCTGTGGCTGCGGGGAACATTCGGCTAGTGCAAAGAAAGCCGCTAGTGATGTCCCTGCGCTCTGAATCGTACAGCCGGCTCTCTCTTTACCTCCACAAGCACTGAGACAAGGACTCCCATACAACCTGCCGACTGGCAGTGCTCACCCCCCTCTCTCCCAGGCAACCCTTCCTCGCCAGACCTCAAAATCCACTCGCAAAATGCGAGCAGGCGAGTGGAATTTTTAAGGGCTGAGCTATAGGCCCTACCAAGGTACCCTGGTATCCGTAGTACTACAACTAACTTTTAAGTGGCTCCACAGTGGAAGCAAATGCATTCTGATGGATAGATAGAGGGCAGATGGACTGAAGGGAGCCCATCCCTTCTTAAAGGCACATGGGCAGACTGAACACCCAGCACATAGCACAATGGCTGCAAAGGTGTCAGTGTGTTGCCTGACCAGTATATCAACAGAAAAATCCCAAGAAATTATTTAAGTACTTAAACAGTAAAAAAGGAAGGACTGACCACATTGGCCCCATAAAGAATGAGGAAGGGCATCTTGTTACAAAGGATAGGGAGATTGTGAAGGTATTGAATTTTTTCTTCTCCTCAGTCTTCACAAGGGAATTGGTGGGCTTCAGTAACCAAAACTGCAGTGTTTATCCTCGTGACATATCTCAGGATGCACCCTCATGGCTAACAGAAGACAGAATTAGAATTAGGCTTGGGAAACTTAACATTAATAAATCACTGGGATCGGATGGCTTGCACCCGAAGGTACTTAGGGAATTCAGTCAAGTAATTGCCAGACCAGTGTTCCTAATTTGTACTGACAGTCTACTGACTGGAATGGTACCAACGGATTGGAGAAAAGGCAATATAGCACCAATATTAAAAAAGGGCCCAAAATACATCCCTGGGATTTACAGACCAGTTAGTCTAACATCAATAGTATGCAAGCTCTTGGAGGGGATGATAAGGGACTGTATACAAGATTTTGGTAATGAAAATGGTATCATTAGCAGTAATCAGCATGGATTCATGAAGAATCGTTCTTGACAAACCAAATCTATTAACCTTCTATGAGGAAGTGAGTTGCCAACTAGATAAAGGGAGGGCCGTAGATGTGGTGTATCTGGATTTTTCAAAAGCATTTGACACAGTTCTCCAAAAACATTTACTGTGCAAAATAGTGAGTGCATGTATTGAAAACTGGCTACAAGGGCAAGTTTAGAGGGTGGTGATAAATAGGGAATACTCGGAATACTCAGAATGGTCAGTGGTGGGTAGTGGGGTTCCCCAGGGTTCTGTACCGGGACCAAAATTGTTTAATTTGTTTATAAACGACCTGGAGGATGGGTTAAACAGTTCAATGTTTGTATTTGCGGACGATACTAAGCTAAGCAGAGCAATAACTTCTCCGCAGAATAAAAAAAGATCTGAACAAACTAATGGGGTGGGCAATTATGGCAAATAATGCATTTGGATGGCAAAAATATGAATGCAATCTATACACTAGGGGAGAATCTCTGGTGGAGTCTGGGATGGAAAAGGACCTGGGAGTTCTAGTAGATGACAGGCTCAGCAATGGCATGCAATGCCAAGGTGCTACTAACAAAGCAAACAGAATATTGGCATGCATTAAAAAAGAGATTAACTTCAATAATAAAGTGATCATTTTCCCACTCTACAAGACTCTGGGAACCAGTCCTTAGTTAGGATATACTTGAAATGGAGTGAGTACAAAGAAGGGCAACAAGTCAAATAAAGGGTCTGGAGGATATTAGTTATTAGGAAAGGTTGCAAGCACTGAACTTATTCTCTCTGCAGAAGAGATGCTTGAGAGGGGATATGGTTTCAATGTACAAATACTGTACTGGTGACCCCACAATGTGGATAAAAACTTTTTCTCAGATGAAAATTTAACAAGACATGTGGCCACTCATTCAAATTAGAAGAAAATAGGTTTAACTGTAAACTACATAGAGGGTTCTTTACTGTAAGAGAGGCAAGGATGTGGAATTCCCTTCCACAGGCGGTGGGTGGTCTCATCGGGGGGCATCGATAGTTTAAAAAAACTATTAGATAAGGACCTGAACGACCATAATATAAACAAGGTAATACTGACATATAATCACACACATAGGTTGGACTTGATGGACTTGTGTCTTTTTTTAACCCCATCTACTATGTAACTATGTAACAGTACAAAAAGGTAAGCCACTGCCCCTCCTATAACTGTCCATTGCAACAAGGAGCACATGTTAGAAAAAGACAAAGGAAAATTCCAAACTCACTTACCGACCAGCGTGCGAACAACCACACGACCGTTTTTCATGACGAGAAAAATGCCATTTTTTTAATTGGTCGTGAACGGTCGTGTGTAGGCTCCATAGCATTTTTCTCAACGCGAAAAATGTCCGTTAAAAATTTCGAACCTGCTCTTTTTTTTTATCGTCATTTTTCACATCATTCTATTTCACATTGTGAAAAACGATTGTGTGTAGACTTTAACGAGGGGGGAAAAACGTGCATGCTCAGAAGCAAGTTATGAGACGGGAGGGCTTGTTGTGGTAAAACTATCATTCGTAATGGAGATAGCACATACGTCACGCTGTAACAGACTGAAAAGCATGAAGACTGAAAAGCACCAATAGTCTTTCACCAAACTTTTACTAACACGCGGTATCAGCAAAAGCAGCCCAAAGGACTTCCCCTTTATAGTGCCATTGCATGTGTTGTTGTACATGTTGTACGTCACCGCGCTTTGCTCGAGCATTTTTTTTCACGATTGTGTGTATGCAAGGCAGGCTTGAGAGGAATCATGTTGAGAAAAACGACTCCTACCCGGTGGCACCTGCTGTGTCGGTCTCGCAAGATGTTTAAGTGGGGGCATGCGGGGGGGACAGCCAAAATACAAGCCTGGCAGCAAAAGGGTTAATGATGAAACAATCAAATTTGGCTATTGCTAAATATTTCAAGCAGAAATTCATTCTCTCAATTGACATTTACTATTTTAATCCTCTTGCTGCTATGTAATTTTTTTATTGCACTAAAGTCTAAATATGAGATCTGAGATCTTTTTGACCCCAGATCCCATGTTTGCATTGCTTGTTATAGGAATAAAAGTGACCCAATTTTATTTTTTATTTTTTAAAAACAGTGTCAAAATAAAAGTAGAATAAATAAAAAAATAAAAATGATTTAAGCCTTCCCGCGCACAGAAGCGAACTCATACGTGAGCAGCGCCCACATATGAAAACGGTGTTCAAGCCACACATGTGAGGTATTGTCTTAATCGTTAGAGCGAGAGCAATAATTCTAGCCCTAGATCTCCTCTGTAACTCAAAACATGCAATGTGTAGAATTTTTTAAACGTCGCCTATGGAGATTTTTAAGGGTAAAAGTTTGTCGCAATTCCACGAGCGGGTGCAACTTTGAAGTGTGACATGTTGGGCATCAATTTACTCTGCGTAACATTATCTTTCACAATAAAAATTGGGCTAACTTTACTGTTGTCCTATTATTTTATTTAAAAGTGATCCTTTTCCCCCAAAAAAGTGCGCTTTTAAGTGCTGTGCAAATACGGTGTGACAAAAAGTATTGCAATGACCGGCATTTTATTTTCTAGGGTGTTAGAAAAAATATATATAATGTTTCAGCTTTCAGTAATTTCAGTAATTTTTTGGCAAAAAAAAAATGTTTTTAACTTGTAAACACCAAATATCGGAAAAAGGCTCAGTCCTTAAAGGGGTTTGTGTTTTTTACCCTAATGCATCCTATGCATTAAGGTGAAAAAACACCTTGCAGTGTTCGGCCCCCCCGAGCCCCCATTTTACTTACCTGAGCACCGAATTTCCGTGGGCGTGATCCCATTGTCGCTCTCTCCACGGGTTCTTGGCTCTTCATTGGATAGTTTGAAAGCAGTGCAGCCATTGGCTCATGCTGCTGTCAATCAAATCCAATGACATGGGAGAGGTGCCGAGTCATGCATTCGGCGGCTGTGGATGCCGAATGCTGGACATGGGAGCGCGCCCACAAGGTAACTACCTTGGGAAAGAGCTACCCAGAGGGGATTATCTGATGCGGGGAGGAGCTGAGAGAGCCGCCGTGGGACCCCAGAAGAGGATTTTCGGGGGCTACTTTGTTCAAAACGAATTGCACAGTGGAGGCAAGTATGGCATGTTTGTTATTTTAACCACTTAAGGACCCCTTCACGCCGATATACGACGGCAGAATGGCACAGCTGGGCACAAGCACGTACTGGTGACCGATCCTGCGATCGGTCACCGGAGCTGAAGAACGGGGAGAGGTGTGTGCAAACACACCTTCCCCGTTCTTCATTGTGGCAATGTCAGTGATTGTCTGTTCCCGGATATAGGGAAAGACGATCAATGACATCCAGCCCCGCCCCCCTACAGTTAGAAACACATATGAGGTCACACTTAACCCCCTTGCGCAAACCAATCGATAAGCGCTTATTGCGATTTTTATTTTTTTACCAAAAATAGGTGGAAGAATAGGTATCGGCCTAAACTGAGGGAAAAAAAATGTTTTTGTATATCTTTTTTGGGGATATTTATTATAGCAAAAAGTAAAAAAAATATATATTTTTTTAATTGTTGCTATATTTTTGTTTATAGCGCAAACAAAAAAAAATGCAGAGGTGATCAAATACCACCAAAATAAAGCTCTATTTGTGGGGGGAAAAGGACGCCAATTTTGTTTGGGAGCCACGTCGTACGACTGCGCAATTGTCAGTTAAAGTGACAAAGTGCCGAATCGCAAAAAGGGCATAGTCCTTAACCTGCATAATGGTCCGGGTCTTAAGTGGTTAAAAAAAAACTATAGAATCACTTGAAGTGGTTAAAAAAAAAGGTTATACAAGGACAGTAAACACACCTCGTGGAAGGTACCAATATATTTGCCTCCTATTTGGCATTTGAAACGTTTTGGAGCAAAGAGGGTGGAGTAGATGGAGTCAGAGAGAAGTCAAAATCCTGATTTGCACTTTTGTTCTAGGTTAATGATTCTGAAATATAGACAGAGCATTAACCATTAATTTATATAGGAATACATTGCCCCATGTACAGTATATCAGCACTGTGTACACAAATGATAAGTGAGTTCAAAACCAATGGAAAAGCCCTGAGTGATAAAAAACACATAGGGCCAGATTCACGAACACTTGCGCTGGAGTATTTGGATATGCGCCGCGTAACTGTGATGATGCGCCGTCGTTTCTATGTGCCCGTACCCACCAAACTAGATGCGCCCAATAACGGCTCATTTGCGACCGGCGGAACGTTCCGACGCCAGAGTATCGTCAGCGTTTATTTTCGCTGGGCGCATCAGTCGCGCCCATTGATTTCCCCTGCAAATATGCGAATGAGGGATTTTTCACAATTCACGAACGGATTAGCACCATACGCTGGCTACATGCGCCGCGCGTATCTGGTCCGTCCGGCGCAAAGTTATTTCTACAAAAGGCTGCTTTATCTTTACTCCAGACGGTCACAGGTCAGCAGGAGAGCAGCTACAGCAGCGTTACCGACGATAGGAGCTAGCTGAGCACCCCCACTTGCAAGGACAACACCTCTGTGTGCCAACATGCCAGGGGCACTCGTGGTCCTAGAACTACTGATGGGTCCCCTGGAACCAAGAAGGCGGGCACGTGAGAGGATATACCGCACACGTATGAACCTCTTTGGCATGGGGGATGAGGAGGTGTATCGCCTATTCAGATTCAGCCCAGATGCAATACTTGAACTAACCACAACCCTGCAGGATGACATCACCAGCCCAACACACCGATCACAAGCAGTTCAGCCACTGGTGAAGGTCCTGGCAACACTCCATTTCCTTGCAAGTGGATCATTCCAGCGTACAAGTGGAGTGGTGGCTGGGATGTCACAATCCTCCATAAGCAGATGTGTGCACCAGGTTGTCCCTGCAATCCTCAGACGCATGTCCAATCAGTTCATCAGACCAACCACTGAGGAGCTACGTCAGAAGGCAATGACAGATTTCTACAACATTGCCAGATTCCCACGCACTGTGGGGGCCATTGATTGCACACATGTGGCCCTACAGCCCCCCAGTGCCACAGAGCACATATACCGCAATCGGAAGCATTGGCATTCCATCAACGTACAGGTGATAGCCGATGCCCAACGCCTCATATGGCACGTCCGTGCCAAACACCCCGGGTCCAGCCATGACAGTTTCATATACCGTCAGAGCCCCATCCCAGCAGAATTTACCCAGAATATGTATGGGGACAGCTGGCTGGTTGGTGAGTGACAAGGGAGTCAGGCATGACTATCCCCTCCCGTGATGCACAACAGAAATCGCACATGCATGACTAACATTATCCTGTCTTTTACCTTACAGGTGACTCTGCATATGCATTGGGACCCCATCTAATGACTCCTTTCCGGAACCCCCAAACCAGAGGAGAGAGAAAATACAATGAAGCACACATCAAAACCCGTGCAGTGGTGGAGCAAACATTTGGGCTCCTGAAGTCCCGTTTCCGATGCCTGGATAAGTCTGGGGGGGCCCTATTGTATTCCCCTACCTTCGTGTGTCAGATCATCGGTGCATGTTGTATTCTGCATAACTTTGCTATGAAAAAAGGCCTGCATATTGACATACGTGATGACCTGACCCCCGACCCACACAGCCCCCCCCTGCCAGAGGACACCCAGTCTGCTGATGGAAGAGCAGTCAGGAGGGTCCTCGCCGTAGGCATCTTTGGACACTAAACCAAAACATTAATAACACAGACAATGCACGCGTGTACACCACTGATGTCCCTAGATCACACACACCACATGCACATCGCATTGGATTAGCCCAAGTCCAGCATGTAGGAGTTGGGAGCAGTAACGCCAGCGTCAAGGCCCCAATGATGTCACTGTCCATTCACACACCTTTCACACATCATTCATTCAGCCGTGGGGTTCACTTCACCACCACGGCCGAGGGTGACACCCCTTACTTTCAGGAGTGCCACCCTCTCACATTCACACACCATTCACACTGTCCCCTGCACTCCTGACCGTGTGCAGTACAAAAAGAAATTATAAATATCATATCCTGATCATTAAAAGAAAAAAAATCTCATAACCTGAGAAAAATAAAAATTAAACTCATGACCTGAGTATGTCAAAAACAATAATATAAAACCATAAAAAAAAAGGCCTCATCGGGGATGCCGGGGGCTTCTTCTGGGGGCCCCTCTCTGGCTCCGCAGCTGCCTGGATGGAGTGGGTGGGGGTGGGGGGGCATCTGGAGGTGGCTGATCCCCAGGTGGGCCACTCCTGGCAGGTGTGGCCTGCGTGCCCTCCAAGGCCCTGGCTATCCGTCCAAGGTATGTGTTCGTCTGGGCCTGCATCCGGAGCTGACGGGTCACCTGGTAATGCTGGGCCCGCCGACTCAGCCTCCCCTGCTCCCGGATGGCAGCAGTGTTGGCCTGGACGGCTGCAGTGAGGTGCCGGATATCCCCCTGCACCTCCCCCAAAGTGGTGACCACTGCAGCGCAGTTGCAGCTGACATCCTGCACTGCGTTGCTGAGGTTGGCAACGGAGCCCAGGCTGTCAGACACTTTCTCCAAGTGCACCGCTATGGCCCCCATCTGTTCCGTCTGCCTGGCGTGATCCCTCGCCAACTGGTCCTGGACACCATCAGACACCCCCCTGGTCTTCTGGGTCGCCTTCCTGGGGCCAGAAGATGGATGTCCTCGGGTGGAAGGAGTCGCCCTTGAGGGGCTTCCAAGGATGGGGGAGGGGACGACAGACGGGCCAGGAGAAGGGGAGGAGACAGACAAGACTAATGAAAAGTCCTGCTCTGCCACAGCAGGATCCTCCACAACCACCTCGGCAGGTGTGGTGTGGCCACTCTCCTCCTCCACAACCTCTTCACCGCCCAGTGGCTCGGGCACATGATGGCGTGGGGGGGATGGGGTGGAATGCAGGCTGACAGATGATGGCCCAGCTCCGTCATCTGTGGATGACACAAAGCAGACACATGTTGGTGGTTCCACACACTTGGCACATGTCCCCCCCCCCCAAATGCAAAACAACAAATAGGGGATTATAAAACACTTACCTGTCCTTGTGCCTTCCTCCACGGAGTCATAGCCTGCGACCCCCTCCACCTGCTCCCTCTCCAGGCAGCGAGCAACCACCTCCTCCTCTGCGGTTAGGGTGACAGGACATGGGGGACCACCACCTGTGCCCCTCTCATACCTCCTGATGGAGGCCACCTTGTCCCTCACCTTGCGCCGCAGGTCATTTTTTTTTTTTTGTATGTCCCCAGCAGTCCGGGTGGAGTAGCCCAGGACATTGACCCTGGCAGCAATCGACTCCAGGATGCCCTGCTTCCTCTCCCGGCTGGTCTTCCGGCTTTTTTTGCCATGGAGAAATTCATTATCCCTCTCCATAGCCGAGATAATCACTGAGACCTCCTGGGCATTAAAGTTGAGGTTCCTCCTCTCTCTGGGGGTAGCGGGAGCAGCCATTACAGTGCAAAAGTATCTTCCCTGGGGTGGGGGGAAACGGAACTACTTTTGCGCCGGAATGGCGTTTCCGCCAGCGCTTTTAAGCGCCCAGCGGAACGCATTGCGCTGACGTTTCCCAGGAAGTGGTGCCGACGGAAGTTGTGAGCATGCGCACAAGGGGGCGAGTGGAGCCGCACTCACTGCGCATGCTCCGTGGATGATGCGCTGAACGTAAGCCTCTGCGCTGGGCTCCGCCCATCATTTACATATGATCACACCCACTTCCACTTGCGTCGGGTTACGCCAGCGCATTATCGTTACTCTGGCGCAAGTTTACGCGCAACTGCTATGTGAATTACAGGACTTGCGCTGAAA
Organism: Rana kukunoris; assembly: GCA_029574335.1. Lineage (NCBI taxonomy): Eukaryota > Metazoa > Chordata > Amphibia > Anura > Ranidae > Rana > Rana kukunoris. Next base: position 42,073,792 of record CM056057.1, read on the forward strand.
GGGTCTTCAGAGTAACGTAAATGAGAAGCGTTACTCCAGAGGAAAGATACTCTCATCTACCTGAATCTGGCCCTAAATGTCCAAGTGCTGAAATGCTGAGACTTCTGTAGTTGTAATGTAGTTGCATATTAAATTTTTTACTGATGTTTAATTTTTGCTGCTGTACTATGGAAGATGTGTCTACAGTATGGGCCAGATTCACCAAGGACTTACGACGGCGTATCTCCACGTACGCCGTGGTAAGTCCGAATGTGAGACGTCGTATTTATGCGCCTGATTCTTAATATCAGTTACGCATTGATTTGGCCAAGATATGAGCGTCGTAAGTCTCCTACGTCGTCGTAGCTTGGGTGTATATTTACGCTGAGCGCAAGGGGCGCTTCCGTAGATTTACGCGAAGAATATGTAAATTAGGCAAATACGCCGATTCACAAACGTACTTGTGGCCGCTACGCCGTTTATGTTAGGCATACGTCCGGCGTAAAGTTACCCCTGCTATAGCAGGCGCAGGTAATGCAAAGTATGGACGTCGGAACAAGCGTATCTTTTTACGTCGTTTGTGTAAGTCGTACGGGTATGGGGCTGTGCGTAGGTTATGTTCACGTCACAGGCATTGAGCCGGCGTAACTTAGGGGATAAATTTGACGCGATACTGAGCATGCGCCGTATGATCGGCACGTCATTTACATGGGGTCACGGCTCATTTCCATAAAACACGCCCAGCTCTTACGCATTTGAATTAGGCGAGCTTGCGCTGGCCAATTTACGCTACGCCGCCGCAACTTACGAAGCAAGTGCTTTGTGAATAATGCACTTGCCTGTCAAAGTTGCGGAGGCGTAGCATAAATAGGAAACGCTACGCCCACACAAAGATATGTGCTCCTACCTGAATCTGGCCCTATGTGTTTATTCTGCATACATTTTGGAATCATTGTCTAAATAGACGTAAAAGAAAGGGTAAAGAGGGGGGCGTGGCCGGCTGCGGACTCTGATGGAAGCCTGAGTCCTTAGCTCCGTTCCACTGCCCGGTTCCACAGCGACTCAAGCCGACTTACAGACCCGCATTTCGCCTACATTAGGACGCTTCGAGCTCAGGTCCATCCCGGGCATGCCCCAGAAGCGCTACAAGCCGCCAGTTCCCCGCCGTCTGACGGATTATTTCTCCAGCGCGGCCATGCACTCCAGCCAAGATGGCGCCGGCGGCAGCAACAGGAGAGACTCCCCGCCTTTCTCCAGCGATGAGACGCAGCACGTCTCCCTGGCAGACTCGCACGCTGTGATCTCCGGTGGGGAACCCAGGGAGGACATGGACACACTGCCTCTGCCCAACAATCCTCCCTCACTCCACGGCGCAGACAGAGGTAAGAGACTGGCATCCTCCCCTCTTCCCTCACCTATGAAAGAACCCCTGCCTAAAAGACACCTGAGGGGCACCGCTCAGAATGCTGTGGCTGACATTGAACACACTCCAGCTCTAGCAGCCATGCCTGTCTCAGACAATCCTGCTTCAGAAGCTGTACTGAAATCAATGCTGCTAACCCTGCAAAAAGACCTGCACAGGGAGCTGCAATTATCAATGTCTCAATTACATGACAGGGTAGACTGTCTAGAGGAGAGGGCTGATGTATTGGAGGATACGGTGCATGACCATGCTAAAGCACATAACGAGTTGTTAGACGCACATGATCACCATGCGTCAGAAATTCGTCACATTAAACTCAAACTCGCAGATTTGGAGGACCGCTCAAGACGTAATAATATCAAATTTAGGGGGGTGCCTGAGTCCGTTAAGCCTACTGAGATATCCCAATACCTGCAACAACTGTTTGCGACATTACTCCCCCGCCTAAACGCCAAAGATTTCACAATTGATCGGGCTCATCGTCTCCCTAAACCTGCACATCTTCCCCCAGACATCCCGAGGGATGTCTTGGCGCGGATACATTACTTTCATGTGAAAGACCAAATTCTCCATGCTGCCAGGAACACTAAACCTTTGCCACCGCCGTACGCCAAGATCCTACTATTCAATGACCTCTCGAAAGCAACTATGGAGATGCGCAAATCTTTTACTCCGATCACTACCATTCTTCAGGATCGCAAAATTATCTACAAATGGGGTTTCCCCACCAAATTGCTGGTCACCTACAAGCAACAAACCATCCCCATCCTTTCCCCTAAAGAGGGATATAAAATTCTGACCAACTGGGGGTTTCTTCCTCTCCCTAATGATGCTACAGGGCGCAAGGGTTCCCAACCACGCCCGCCAGTCTCACACACCTCGGCACCAGATAAGGACTGAGCAGATATCTTTCTTTGTCATAGCCATTGGTCTTAAGCAATACTGGAACCGGCGTGGACGTTTGTGCATTCTTATATTCACCCCCCCGCCTGTTGTGTGCTACGCACACCTGTCACTGTTTTTAGTTCTACACTGTTTTGCTGTGTTGCATTTTCTGTTCAGATATATCGTTCTACGTTGATTCTCTGACTAATTCTTTATTTACCCATATTTTGTAAACAGCCATCCAATTTAGCCTCTGGTGATAATTCATCTTGTTTGCTATTTCTGCTGTGATCTCGCTCCGTCCGTCCTCCACCTCAGGTAATACATATTATCATGGCCATTACAATTTCCTCAATTAATGCCAAGGGATTAAATTCCCCTTTTAAACGTAATATGCTGTGGAAGGAAGCCCTAATGCAGAAGGCTGATGTGTTTTGCGTACAAGAAACACACCTTTCCCAGCATAATCCCCCTAAATGCTCTCACGCACGGTACCCATATTGTTTTTTTGCCAATGCATCTAAAAAACAAAGAGGAGTCATGATTGCAATCAGTTCCTCGGTAGCATTCACGCTGCATCATTGTGAAGCGGACCGGGATGGTAGATACTTAATAATCTCCGCGACAATTGAAAACCGCCGCATAACATTGGTAAATGTGTATGCGCCTAACACAGCGCAAAAATCCTTTTATGCCAAATTGCTTGCCAAACTGTCCCCATTCCGGTCTGATCCAGTGGTGCTGTGTGGAGATTTTAATGATGTTATCGACACAAAACTCGATACCTCTAATCCTCTCAAAAGGAGGCCCTCCGCACTCTCCTCACTGTTACATAATGAAGATTTATTTGACCCTTGGAGGTGCCTACACGGTGAGGAGCGAGATTACTCTTTCTACTCCCATGCCCAGAACTCTTACTCTCGGATCGATCTCTTCCTTGTTGATAAATACCTCCTCCAATCGGTCTCGGAAGCAACCATAGGCACAATTTCATGGTCTGACCATGCTCCAGTGTCTCTTAAGTTATTCCCACAATCCTATTCTCCGAAACATACTGTATGGAGATTGAATACTTCTCTTCTTAATAACCCTACAACTGAAGGGGCAGTTCGGTCCGAGATTGAGAGCTACTTTGAGGGGAATGTGGGGTCAGGGGTTGATCATTCTATTCTCTGGCATGCGCACAAGGCTACTCTAAGAGGTGTATTTATAAAACTGGGAGCCCAAGAAAAAAGGAAACACTCAGCCACCACTGAGTCCCTTCTGAAACAGATTCGTGATCTCGACAGGATGAACAAACAAAACCCCTCTCCAAAAATCTCCCTTGAATTAAAAAATCTTAGAAATCAGCTTAGTGAGCACCTTCACAATAAATTTGATTATTACATCAAACGTTTGAAACTTCAAGCTTACTCCTCAGCTAACAGACCGGGAGCATTCATGGCCAAACAGATTAAAAGACAATTAGCCCGAAAGAAAATACAATTCCTCACAAACCCCCAGGGTAAACGTCTGACCAACCCGTTAGATATAGCAAACGAATTTGCTGCCTTCTACACTAAATTATACAACCTCCAGGACTCAGACACGGTAGACCCGCCTAAACAGGAAGACATTGAAGCTTTTCTCACATCTATCCAAATCCCCTCTATCTCGCCTACCCAACTAAAATCCCTATCGTCACCTTTCTCTCTCGCAGAAGTCACGAAAGCCATAAAACAATTGCCCTTACACAAAGCCCCAGGCCCGGACGGGTTCTCTAATGAATACTATAAACATTTTCAAGACCTAATCTCCCCCCATCTTTGTAACTCTTTTAACCATTATATAACCACTGGTGTGATCCCGAAAGAAGCCCTTGAAGCTCTAGTTGTTACTATACCTAAACCGGGCAAAGCCCCTGACTCCCCAGCAAATTATCGCCCAATATCACTCTTAAATACAGATACTAAAATATACGCCAAAATCTTAGCACAGCGTCTCTCCCTGATTATCCCCCAATTAATCCACCCTGACCAGGTGGGATTTGTGCCTGGCAGGCAAGCTTCTGATGGCACCAGACGTCTCATTAACTTAATACAATGGGTGGAGCACGGTCGGACGCCTTCTCTCTTCCTATCATTGGACGCGGAGAAGGCGTTTGACAGAGTCCACTGGGCATATATGGAAGCAGTTCTCCGCAAATTTGGATTAGCCGGACCATCATTAACAGCCATCATGAACCTTTATTCTTCCCCCAGCGCAATGGTCTGGACCTCAGGCATAAAATCGGATCCCTTTATTATTACAAATGGCACGAGACAAGGATGCCCACTCTCCCCCTTGATCTTTGCCCTGATAATGGAACCCCTTGCACAGTCCATCAGATCGACACCAGCAGTAACTGGTATTAAAATAGGAGAAATAGAACACAAACTAGGCCTTTATGCTAATGACGTTATCATTACTTTAACTAACCCGGAATCCTCCCTGTTAGCTGTTCAACAAATCCTAGAACGCTTCAGCTTGATTTCCCTGTACAAGATAAATCACAGTAAATCCATCATGCTAGACCTAGGTATTGATCCACTCGTTAAACGGAAAATTTCAGAGAAGACGCCCTTCATCTGGTCCCCTAGTTCCTCTCTCCCATATCTAGGAATCCACCTGACCTTTCCGAGCAAATCATTATTAAAAGTAAACTATGAAAACCTCCGTGAGAGCCTTTTGCGCATTACCAAAGACCTAAGCCATTTTCCTGCCTCATGGGCAGGTAGAATTGCTCAATCGAAAATGTATTTGCTCCCTCATATGCTCTACATGTTTCGTACGATTCCTCTACCTCTATTGCCCTATCAGTTGAAAGAACTACAGAGAGTGCTAAATACATTTATATGGCAACACAAGAAACCCAGGCTCAAATCCTCACTTCTCCTCACCCCAGTATCCCACGGGGGTATGGGAGCACCGAAGGTACAGGCATACTACAGAGCCGTAATCTTGGATCAACTTAGGGAGTGGTGGATACCCACTTCCGACAAACTCTGGGCTCAAATTGAAGCTGTGGCCCTCAACATGGACACGAAACTACTTCTCACAGCCGTTCTTCTAAACTTTAGACCACCTCATCAATATTTAAGCTCGACAACAGCAGCCTTACGGGTCTGGTCATCAGCCACACAACGTTCCGCTGGCCTTCCTAGATCCATCTTGCACCGACTGCCCATCAAAGCGATAGAACTGCTCTCACCTGACCTATCCCTTGCAGCCTGGATAAATAAAGGTATGAAGTACATTGGACTTCTATTTTCAGCCTCTGGCTTGCGCTCATTTTCTCAATTGCAACAACAATACGACATCTCCTCAAAGTCTTTCTTTCTGTACCTCAGAATTAGGTCTATATTGTCTAAAATTACCATACTGGATGAAGATTCTTTACCAGTTTCTTTGTTGAAGTTCTACGAGACCCCCAATCCCTCAATCAAAGGGATCTCGCTGTCATACAACCTATTAACTACACCACCCTCGGATCTACCTTCTTCCTCTGTTACCTTCTGGTCTTCGCTCACGAATGATCCACCCACGCTCGATTTATGGCATCGAGCCCTGCGCCTGCCCCTTCGTATGTCACATTGTATTTCCCATTGGGAATCGCTTCAAAAACTCTTTCATAGATGGTATTTTACCCCCGCAAGATTGGCAGCTATCTACCCTCAAACCTCACCTCAATGTTGGAGAGGATGCAATGGCGTGGGAACTCTACAACATATCTGGTGGCACTGCCCCAACATCAAAGACTACTGGAAGGATGTCTCTACTTTTATCTTGAATCTCTGCAATATTTCCCTCCCCCTACACTCATTGGATCTTCTCCTGGGGCTATCAATTCCTGACTGGCCGGGGCATGTTAGACTACTTGTCTCCCACATACTAATTGCTGCACGTCTTGCTCTTGCAAAAAAGTGGAAATCGTTGCTTTCACCCACACTGTCGGACCTGATCGTCTTGCTAAATAATCACTTCCGTATGGAATACTCCTTTGCTAGAGCCAAAATGTCCATCCCCTCTTTTTACAAAAACTGGGAACTCTGGATCAACGATCATAGAAGCGCAGTACTTTGACTCACCAGAGGCTTTTAATAACTGTTTCCCTCGCCCTTAACCTGTTTCATACCTATTTGCGAATTTTGCTTAGCAACAATGCTTATACACTTCATATAATATATGCAGTATTATCGCTCCTTTTACGGTTTGAATGTTTCCTGAGAATGGTGACTGGCCGTGCTGCCTATGTGCTCTCGACACAGTTAGTTCCCGAACTGGGGTGTCGGGGTTCATGGACAGCCTTGCCGTCACACTATTTGTTCCTTGTCTCAGCGCAACATAACTTCTGTCTCTTTTGTTTTGTTTTTTGTATAATATCTGAGGAACCGCCAAGAATTGTCGCTGATATTATTGTTTACTATGTGAAAAATTTTAATAAAAATTATTGTTATAAAAAAAGAAAGGGTAAAGAATTAAAATTGGTTTATGGATAAGCATTTTTTGACAAACTGAAATTAGATTTTAATCAATATTATAGGGTGGGTTCTCTGTGCCTGCAAAGGTGTTTGATCGGATGTTATAGCCATATGCACTAAGGAGAACAAGACTTGTGAAAAAAGTATTGAATACAGAGCCTATACGTTAACCTTTTTGTAAATGTGTTCATGGTTCAGACCCCAAATTAGAGTTAGAAGAGTCATCTGTCTTGGGTGGAGGATGAGCAAATAAGCCTGAACTTCTCCTGCATCATCCTGACCGTCTCGTGCAGTATAGAGGTCCTAGCTGTCAAATTACCCCCGCCAATACGGAAATGAAAGCTGCTATTATAGCCTTAAAGGGGTTGTAAAGGTAAATAAAAAATTCCCTACATAGCTTCGTTTACCAATCCTCCTTCACTTACCTCATCCCCATTTTCCTTTAAATGTCCTTATATCTTCTGAGAAATCCTCACTTCCTGTTCTTCTGTCTGTAACTACACACCGTAATGCAAGGCTTTCTCCCTGGTGTGGAGAGAGCCTCTTGAGGGGGCAAGCAGGAGTGTCAGGACGCCAACTAACACACAGCTCCTTTCTCTATCTGCAAAGTAGAGAGCATCCTAAACCCTCCTGCTCACCCCCTCCCCCCTCAAGAGGCTTTCTCCACACCAGGGAGAAAGTGTTCCATTACTGTGTGGAGTTCCTGACAGGAACCCTTGTATTCATTCGGAAAATTATTTTCTTGCCGGCCGATTGTACACACTTCCGATTCAAAAGGACCGCCGTTCTTTTGAATGGCACAAACGCGGTGACGTCATCTACTACGACGAGCATGCACTCATCACATTCGAAGGCGTCGCCGCCATCTTGCTTCACCCTACCTATGCCTTGGCGGGTTTCCATGGAGGTAGGTAAGTATACACACGCTCGGGTTTCTCGGCAGGAGAATCCCAACAAGGAAAAAGAGAGAGCAGATTCTCTATTTTTCTCATCAAGATTCTGGGCAGTTTTCCCAACGAGAAACCTCAAATCCTCGTACACACGCACGGTGTACTCGGCAAGAAAGCTCTGACAGCAGTTTTCTAGCTGTTTCTGGCCGAGAAAAACGTGCGTGTGTACGAGGCTTCAGTGACCCAAATTGGAGGAGCTTTTCCCTAAAGGCGGGTATGTGACTATCATATTTGGGGGGAAAACAGGCCGGAAACTGGAAAAGCTTGGTATGAACAGCCTCCCAATCCAGGTACCATACAAGCAGCGACCATCCCGACTTAACCTTGTTTAGGGAGCGGGACGGGAAGTCCCTGTCACACTCCTGGAACACTGTATACTCTATGTAGCTAAGGCTTGTTTGGACCAACTTGACCCAAACTATTTAAAGTCACAGTAAACATTGTTGGGCTTTAATTTCAGTTAGAACAGTGGTTCTCAACCTTCTAGTACCGTGACCCCTTGATAAAATTTCCCAAGTTGTGGGAACCCCTAACAGTAAAATTATTTCCGTAGTGTGGGTTGTCAGCACCCAAGGCAAGACAAGGATTTTCCGCCTCTAACCCATGGATATTTAGTGCTCCGTGAGTATCTTCCACTCATACAGAATTAAAAAAAACCTTATGGTACATTTTAGGATGTACCACTCTCTCTTTGTTCTCCTTTCTTTTCCTTTTATCTCTCTCACCTATGCCAAAATCTGAGGTCTCCTCCAGCGCCTCCCACTTCACATCCCTCACCAGTTAGTGCACCTCTAGTCTCTGTCCCCCAGCCATGCTGTGAACTAAATGGGCGGCTGCGAAGAGGCTAAGTGGGCGGCCGGGCGCTCCAGCAACAGCCCCGCTGGGCGGTTGCAAAAAGGCTGGGAGAGCGGCGTGAGCTTCAGGAACAGCCCAGAATTTGTGATCCCTGGCAAATCATGATTTGACCCCCGAGGGGGTCCCGGCCCCAGGTTGAGAACCACGGAGTTAGAAGATTTTATATCAGACTAGATTTTTTTAAATTAGGATAACTACAACAATAAATGAATTAAGCGCTTCTAAGGTAATTTTAAAATAAGGCAGGTCTGGACTGATTGTATAAAGATTACTTTTAATCTCTCACTGTCTTTGTCATCTTTGTTTAGGAAAGAGGGCTTGTCCTGGAGAAGGCCTAGCACGTATGGAGCTTTTCCTCTATCTCACGTCCATCCTTCAGAAATTTGACATCCGCTCTGATAAATCCCCTGATGAGATCGATCTCTCGCCAGAATACAGTGGACTTGGAAAAATGGCTCCCAGATTTAAGATGACATTTGTCCCCTATTAGATTCCATTATAGCATATATTTCACCAAACTTAATAATGACTTTAGAGAACCTCAAATCGATTTGACATGACTTCATTTTTAAATAATTTGCAATATTTGAATTCACTTTTTTTTGTATTAAATAACATTTTATTCTCCCTTACAAGTGAGATGCACTGCTCTCCAGCCCTTTGCAAAAAAAAAAAACTGCCTCCAACTGCAGCCAATAATGTTACAGCCCAGTGCCTATGTTTTCCTGCATATCCTTGTTTCCATGCCCTATAGCCATGCCCTGATCTCAAAATCAATGAGTCTGTCTGAGAGTACAAGAAGAGACAGAAGGATTTGAGGCAGCCTACATCCACAGAAGATCCGTGGTTAATGTTTTAAGATATTTTAAACCACCTACCTGCTGAGTTCCTTCAAAAACTGTGTGCAAGTCTATCTAGAAGAATTGATGCTGTCTTAAAGGCAAATGCCTTGTTTTCACAACAAGAAAATTGCAATTTTTTTATATTGGTCGTTAAAAACCGGTCGTGTGTATGCTCTCTAGCAGTTTTCTCGACGAAAAAACTGCCCGCAAAAAAAAAATCGAAACCAGCTCTCTTTTTTGTGTGAGTGACGTCAACAATGAGTTCACAGTCGATGCCTCTTATGGGAAAACACATCTGGTGGAGCCAGTTTGTGTGACATCACTATGTACCAGCCTGCAGGCTAAGCCACTGCTGTGTGGATTATACTTCTAATTGTTATGTCTTATTCATGTAAGTGCAGTGGAACCATTTAAAATAAATGCTATTTTCACCATGAAGCACCATGGCCAGGCCAGGCCCGAGACAGACAGAGAGGGCGCTAGCAGGGAGGAAAGAGGGGGTGAGGGGGGAGATGAGAGCAGGCAGCCTATCACGGAGGGAGGCACTTTGACCACGGTGATCAGAGCGAAGCTGTCCTTGTTATCTTGGTCATTTTAGAGAGGGCATACAGGAAGGTGGTAGTTTTTAGGTGGCAGGGGGGGCAGTTTACATAGCATAAGCGATGTGCTGGGTAATCGGCTTTAAGGGGCCAGAATCAACATTTTCTTTGGGTTAACAAATGCTTTGAGGTATTCCTTTACAATAAAGCGTTTTAAACACTTTATTGTAAACTTATTTGAAGGACTGTAAAAAAAAATGTGTTACCAGCGCCAAGATGCTATTAACTGTTTCCTTATTAAGTTTGCTGCAATTAAATAGAACATCCAACCACACAGGTTTGAGTGAATTGCACTAACTTGTTAAATATACAAAAAAATTACCACTCGCTCTCTCAGACTTGTCAGCAGTCCCTCCCAATTGGTTATCCTTATAAACCAAAGGCGCAGAATTTAGCCTATTTGTTGATTGGCGATCTACCTGGTGGCGGTGTAGGCACACATACGGTGAAGGTGGAAGTGCAGCAAGTCACGGTAGAAAGGAATTGTTCACAGAGGACTTTTTGTGCATTTTTTTGTTTGCGGCTATTTTCTGGTTATTGGATCTGTTGGTTTTATTTGCAGCGTATTCCCTGTTTTTTTTGTTATATCATTTGGGAGGGACTCAATGAATTGTATAATATAGCTTTGCACATTGCATTTTTTTTTGCACATTATTTTTGAAAATTGCAGCAAGAAAACTGTCATTAGAATTGTTGTTGATGGCACCCATAATTTAATTAGTAATTGTAGATACCTGGGCCCAGATTCAGAGAGAATTAGATTATCGTAGAGTATCAGAAATACACTAGGCCGCCGTTTTTTACCTGGCTCTACGTGGAATCCAGGTAGATTTTGTCCAGTAAACGACGCCGGCGTAGTGTATTTCTCCCATCGCAATCCATCTGCGCGAGTAGGGGGCGTGAAGCATTTAAAATAGGCGTGTTCCCGCGGCGATCGAACTGCGCATGCTCCGTTCCCAAATTTCCCGCCGTGCATTGCGCGAAATCACGTCGTTACGTCGTAGTAGCGTCGTTTACGTACATTCCTATTCCCGAACGAGTTACGTTAAAAAAAATAAAAAATAATTTCAATTCGACGTGGGAGCGACGGCCATACTTTACATGGGTTACGCACTGTTAGACCAGCAAAAAGCTCCTCTAACATTACGTAGCCAAAAAATGACGTAGGTGATTGCGAGGGACACTCGTACCTTCGTGGATCGCCGTAAAAACTAATTTGCATACCCCGACGGTGAAAACGACGCGGACTCCACCCAGCGGCCGCAAAAATATCGCAACGTAGATCCGAAGGCTTACGAGGACGTAAGCCTCTCGGATCGAAGCCCGAAGCCGCCGTATCATGGCGAAATTGAAATTACTTCTGTCTAACACCAGTTAGACAGGCGTAATCGCTCTATGAATCTGGGCCCATATATATAGAGCACAAAGTTCACAATATTTGCACACCCTATTTTTGTCAATAACATAGGGACACATGAGTGGTAATGTATTATTTGAAGGACTGGCAAGGTGGAATACCTTAAAAGAGAAGTATGACCAAAGCTTTTTTGGTGATAGGTCTCGTCTGGGTCACAGGAGTTCACTTATTTCTGCACTCCTGTGACTTGGATTCATCCAACAGCAGGCTAAAGCCCACTGTTAGCTGACGTAACAGAGCCGGTCAAGGATCTGCAGGAATTCCATTAAGTATTTTGTAAAGCAGGCATTCCTAACCTTCCAAATATGTCACATTACACAAGGCTAGAAATATGCATCCACAACGAACATATCTAACTTTTAAAATATAGGTAAATATATTTCCCCAGAAAAAAGGATGTCATTACTTCACAGGTTATCTCCTGTGTTACCATTATTTACACAGAGTTCAGTTTTTTTTCCATCATGAAAGTTCCAGGCAAAGGTACAAACCTCCATTTAGTTCTTATAGTCTGTATTAAAGTATTTTGAATATTCATAGAACAATCACTTCCTGCAGTTATCGGTTATTCTTATGTGTATATAATGCCTCGTACACATGATGAGAGTATCGGACGAATGATTGTTTTTTTTTGCATACTGGTCTCACATCGAAAACAAATAGAAAAGCCTGTGATTGGAGCAGATCGCTGGCTCAGAGCGCATGTGGGCGCTCTAAACCAGCAAGAGGAGGAAGGGTGTTTTCAATTGAAAAAGTGGGACCGGTTATCAAATTTACATTCGGGCTGAAGCCCCTGTTTTTTTTTCCCACCTAGCAACACCCCTAAATATGATAGCTTGTGCTGTGACAGGTACTCTTGGTTAAGAGATCAGGGGGCTATAGGAATCCTAAACCCTCCTGTGCCCAAGATTATTTTGATCAAATGCTTGTCTGACCAGTAACAGCATGTTAAATAAGAACCAAAACAGGAAGTAAAGTAATGCTCGTCGCTTCTAGGATCATCGTCAAAGAGATAGGGATGGAACGTTTGTTCCTTCTCCTGTGTGGACAGCTGACCTGACTGCTTGCAGCAGTTCTGGGTTCCATGATAAAATGGGTCAGCTCGGTAATGGCTTTGGCACTGTAAAAGTGATTTGGTGGCTGTATAGAGCCACTCAGATTCATTTTACGTAAAGCTGATCACCGGCTACAAATTTTGACACCAGGATCATGGCTGCAGCTGCATCGTGGTATAACCATTGCTGTCCATATACCTACATTGAATGGCAAGTGGTTAAATATGGCCATGTGCAAGAGTCTGAACACCACACGGACATTCAAGAGCCTTTATACAGTGCATAGTTACTTTGATTTCTATCAGAACTCCAGGACAGCTTTTTTTTTTTTTTTTTTATGGAGAGAGTGGGGAACCACAATATATTAAAATTAAGTTCACATTTTTTGTTTAGTTCATATTACTTAAAATATCAGTTTAGCAATGAATTACACAATTAGGTCACCCAATGGCTCTCCAAAATACAGGTCACAATGTGATGATAATAAATCTGAAGTAGATCATTAGCTCTGGCTCACCTCTGGCTGGCCCCAAGTATGTTGGGAAAGCAGGCATTCCTAACCTTCAAAATATACTACATTACAAAAGGATAGAAACATGCATGAAAAACAAACATATATATATATATACCTTTTACAACATAGGCAAATATGTTTCCTCTGGAAAAAAGGATGTCATTACATCACAGGTTGTCTTCTATATTACCGTGATGTACACTGAAACAAAAAAAAATCCAGGCAAAGGTACAAACCTCTTTTTAGTTCTTATATTCTTCTTATTATTTTTTTAAACATTCAAACTTTATTGAAGCAAAAGAAAATGAATCACATATCAGCATACACAACACGTCATATGCAAATACATGCACAACAAGAAGCAATGCAATACAATGCTAAACGGAAACTATAAGGAGTATATAGTGCTCCCTGTCTTTAAAGTAAGAATCTGAAGGCTGAAACTAGGCCTAGAGGGACAAGCCCCTTTGGGGAACAAACATTCAAACTGTAGTTTCGCCTAAAACCTTTGGTCTGAGTCACCTTTAAGAATTGTCAAAAATAACATGAATATGCGACCAACAATCTATATGATTCATCATCATACGTTGCACATGGGTTTGTGTACTAAAGAAGACTGGGAAGAGAAAGGAAAGAGAAAGAGAGGAAGAAGGAAAAGGAAGAAAAAAGGAAAAAGAACAGCAGATGGATCATGGGGGGGGGGGAGCAGTGGCGACTCTAGCTTTCATATTTAGGGGGGGCACATGGGGGGACAAAGAAAAAAGTAGGGGGGCAACCTTAAAACGTATATTATATATATATATATATATATATATATATATATATATATACTCTCATGGAGGTAACAGAAAAAAAAAAAAACGAATATTAGAAAAACATTGAACATTGAATAAATAGTAAAACGATTGTATATTTATATATAGTATATAGGATGCTTTGTTTTTTCTTTTTGCAAAATCCAAACCAATGTGTGTTCTAGAGGTAAAAATATATATCATTGACCCCCAATATCTATATATATATAGATATTGGGGGTCAATGATACTACTTTTTAGTCAATATTAAGAATTTTATATATATATATATATATATATATAAATAATTTTGCTCTCATGGAGGTAACAGAAAAAACAGAAAAAACGAATATTAGAAAAAACATGATGAAAGTAATATTGACTAAAAAGTAGTATCATTGACCCCCAATATCTATATATATAGATATTGGGGGTCAATGATATATATTTTAACCTCTAGAACATACATTGGTTTGGATTTTGCAAAAAGAAAAAACAAAGCATCCTATATACTATATATAAATATACAATCGTTTTACTATTTATTCAATGTTCAATGTTTTTCTAATATTCGTTTTTTTTTTCTGTTACCTCCATGAGAGCAGTATATATATATATATACTGCTCTCATGGAGGTAACAGAAAAAAATATATATATATATACTGCTCTCATGAAGGTAACAGAAAGGCATTTGACCACCAATAAACAACAAATTAATAAAATCAGTTTTGTGCTGTTATTTATGAAATATTTGATCCTACCTTGTGGCAGCAGAGACAGTGACTGGACTGGAGTCGGCGACTTAAGCTGGCGGGCAAATTGTATGGGAGCCCAGGTCTGGCTCTGGTCTAGGCCGTCTAGCACGTGGCCTGGCTGGCTCTTTTCCCAACTGTCTGACTCCACCCCCCGGGAGCAGGCTGAGTGCTGGGAGCTTGTCACTCGAGCACGCAGCACGCAGCACGCAGCACGCAGCACGTAGCCGTCCCCCCGCATGACTCTGAGAGAGTGACTACAACTCCCATATAACATAGCGGCGACGTGACGACGGATTCGGTCATTCAGCGCCGCGGACGGATTGTGGACAACTGCGGCTGTGCGGCGGACATTGTTTCGGCCTGTGCAGTGTGCATATACGTACAATACAGATGACATTACTTGGGGGGGCACATGGGGGGGCACACAGTACAATTGGGGGGGACGTGGCCCGCTCAGGCCCCACCCTGGCGATGCCCCTGGGGGGGAGTGAACATTGAAGTAGTGATGCTTGCTGACAAGTCTGTTCAGTCTGAAAAAAGAAACGAGAAAAAGAGGTCTCACACATAATGCTGATCAACACTAAGGTTTCTGCATGATGTTTTCATATTCCTTTGAGTAGCGAAAGACGAACCAAGGTCTCCATGTAGTTTGGAAGGCCTCGACTCTGCTATTCTCTTGCGCCATGGTGTCCTCCATCTCGCAGACATCTCTTACTTTTTTTAGCCAATCCACGACGGAGGGCACCCTAGTGATCTCCAATGAATAGGTATCAACGACCTTGCTGTGTTAATTAGATGCTTAGATAGCGAATTCCTATATTTTGTGAGAGCGAGGTGGTTGACATGTAACAGGCAACAAGCTGCATTCAACAATAACTCAGTCTCAGTTATCGTATAGTCTCAGTTATTTGTAACTCTATCCCCAAAGGGCGTGATCAACGAGCACTGCCACCAAATGTGAAGCAATGTGCCCTTTTCCATTTGGCATCTCCAGCATGTCAGGGTTTTTTTGAGGATCCCACTTATGGAGCTTATCAGGAGTGTTATACCAGTGTGTCAACAGCTTGTAGCCCGTTTCCTGGATCAATGTACTTATAGAACCTTTATGTGCTAAAATGCAGGCATACCTCCATTGTTTGTCCGTGAGTTCCTCCCGCAGCTCCTCCGACCATCTCCTCCTGCACCCATACGCTCCACCACTCTCAGCCAACTGCAGTCATTTATATACGGGGGAGGAGAGAGTGGGGATAAGACACAGGAACAGAGAGCGAGAGACAAGTGAGGAGAGGTACTGTAACAATACAGAGGAGGATAACGTAAAGTACAAGCACGTCTCCCGAGTGGGGCCCGCCCACTCAGGAGTGCACACCCCCTTCGTAGGTAGTGTCCCCTGTGTCTTAAAATCGGGAGCACTGGGTCACTCTGTGGGGTTGCAGGGAGGCACCAGACTACACGGCGGCAGTCCACCTGTGATACAATCCAGATAAGGATTGAAACTCGTAAAAATAAGACTGGGGGAAAAAATGACTGTTGCACACACAGCCCGTACATAGGAAAGCATTAAACTGTGAGTCTGAGGTCCACATTAACCATAAGAACTCTTAGACAGGCAAAATTATGCACCCAACCTGGGTAGAGAAAAAGTTCAATAAAAATAAAAATAAAACAGTACAAGGAAACAGAAAAATCGGCAAAATGGTAGTAGGAGAGATGGTGCAAAATGGACACCATTAGAACAAAGGTTAGCCATCATCCACTTGAAAATTTGAGTGTTTGGACAGGCCATGTGACCGATCCATTCGCAAAAATCACCTGCAGGATGCCAACCCTGCGAGGGTAGTTAAACAGTTAAACCCTAAACGTGGGATGGCGGAAGAGGAGGGTAAACTGTGTAAGTCTCAGAAAGATTTGCAGGTAGCTCGTAGGTAGTCAGTGACAGACCTCAATTTGTTGCATGCAGCGGGAATTAGGAAGCCATGAGGGGATTAATCATCATCTAGGTCCTCTTCAGGCCCGACCTGGAGTCTCGGGGTCCCCATCTTGGAGCCTCCCGCGCGACTCTGCCTTTGTTTCTTTGCTTGCCGCTTCTCAGGTGTGGAATAAGGGGATCTGAGGAGGTTTTGGGCCAAAGCTGGTTGGAAAAACTTGCCATACCAGTAAGGGAGATCCGTCTGACCCAGGTCCAGTGCAGAACAGAAGTCAGGCAGAGCAGCAGGAGTACGAAGGACATGTTGTTGGCCATTGAAAGAGACTGCCAGTGCAAACGGGAAACGACAGGAGTATCTTATATCTCTGTCCCTCAATTTCTCCAGCAGGGGACGCAGGGCACGTCTGTTTTTCAAGTTTTTTTTTGGGAGAGATCCTGGAACAGCATAATAATTTCGCCGTTTAACTCAATATGGTCACTTCTCCGTGCTTTACGCATGATCTCATCTTTCAGAGCAAAGCTCTGAAAGCAGCAGTTAATGTCCCTGGGCGGTGCTGTGTCTGGTCCTTTTGGTCTCAGGGCTCTGTGCGCCCTCACAAAATCTATGGCAATGTCCTCCTGTCTTTCTAGCAGACTATTGAAGACCCTCTGTAACCCCGGTACAATCTAAACATGGCCCACTGGTTCTGGGATCCCCCTCACACGGACATTGCACCTTCTTCCCCTATTGTCCCAATCCTCTGTGTCTATTCATCTCTATGAGATGTTGAGCCTGTGTAAGCAAATTATTTTCATAGCTTGTGGATAGCCTTGTCCCTCTGCTTCCCTGCCGCCTCTGCAGATTTTCTCATTTAGCACTAGCAGGTTGGTCTTTAAGTCAGTGATCGCTGCTGAGAAGGTAGATTTGATGTCTGCCGCGATCACTGACATGTCAGCGTAAGTCAGAGGGAGATCGGATCTCTTCTTACCCCTACCTGTGTCCTCCGGAGCCAACTGGGAGTCTTCACTGAACTCATCCTCGTGGTGCGATGGTGCCATCTTGGATTTTAGGCCGCTGTTCTGGGACACAGGTTTGCTTTTAAAAAGTTCAGAGATGTTCCTCGCCGTGTGTAGAGCCGATCCGCGGCGTGTACGAGGGTGAGGGATGCTGTAAAGTTTCTTTCCAGGGCATCTGAGTGCGGTAGGTGGGGTGGAAAGCTGTGTACGGCTGTGAGTGTCAGCGGAGCTCCCTCAGTGTGCTGCCGTTTTCATCGCACGCCAAGCCATGCCCCCTATTCTTATTATTTTATTCTGAAAGTGTCAGTCATTTTTGTGACAATGATTTATTTCAAATGCTGCCTTATGCATTGACATACCTCCTTAGGCCCAGTCTGTCTGGACAGTATGGTCACCTGTTGACTTGGTATCATTCATAGGCAGCTTAACTATTCTAAGAGACACAGAAGAAATATCCTACACAATCCTGCTTCAGATGATTGTAGTACAGTGGATGTTTTTTCAGTCTATTGAAGTGTAAGAAGACAATGTATTCCTAATACCTGTCTCTGCAAAGAACTGACAAAGTGAACAGGGCTCAAGTCCTGTGGAAACGCGTGGGAACGGAGTCCCTGCACTTTTTTCACAGCAGGAACACAGTTCCCTTTGCAGGACTAGAGCAGCGGAGAGCAGCCGAGCAACCTGAGACAATTCTTCAGTAAGCGGCAATGCCCAGCTCGAGTCACTGTCAGGGGCAGGCGAACCTTAGTTACATAGTTGATTGAAGGATTCCCCCAGGGGAGGGGCTTTATAGGCAGCAATAGTAAGCGTATATATAGTAGTACCAAAAACAAGAAATTATTTTATGAAAATCAATAAATATTTAATTATATAGAAAAAAGATCATACAATATGACATAATATAACACTTAACAAGTCATAGAGTTGCAAAAAATTTTGAAACTGATCCACATAAGTAAACTCTACAAGGCCCTACGCGTTTCGGGGTTTTCCCTTCTTCGGGGGCCGGAGTCTGTGTGGAAACAAATTAGGTTGCATCAGGTTTACATAAACATAGCATCAAAAATATATAACTTTAACAATCGCGTCAGATTTTAATACAGCAAGCATAATAAGTAAAAGATAGACAGAAAAACATACCAGTCAAGAGATGGCAACTCAATAAAAACACAGGGTAAAAAAGTCCATGGTGAAAAATTCCTGAAGGGATGGTATACAGGAGTTGGGGGGCAGGCACCGTGCATCCAAGGGAAGCAAACCCCAAGCCAAAAACTGCCAAGCTTAGGAAAGTTGTATAATTCCTAAAATGAAGGACACAATGCAAAAAAGATATATATATCTATGCAAAGTAAAAAATAAAATATAATAAATATAATGGTTCTAGTATATATGTATGTGTCATATCAATTTGTGTCAAGGTCTTAAATAATTGTAAGTTATATACCTGACAACAGGGAGTAACCCATAAGAATGGCCAGCAGGGGTCAGCGGAAGGCACAGCACAATAGATTGTCTCCCTATCCAAAGGAGGTAGTACTTGAAAATGGCCAGAGGGGGTCAGTGAGAAGCACAACACAAGGAGGCTGAAAACGAAGGAAATTTGAAAAAATATAAATAAAACAATTCCTAGGTATGGAGATAAGCAAGGAAGCAAAGGAGTATTGGAGAAGGGAAGGCTGACAGGAACAGACCGTCAGCCAGTGATGTACCTTTTAAATGGATGTGTAGAACCATCGCCGTCAGCCAAGTCAGCCATTCCCATGAGATGGCTGTGTATAAATAGGCAAGGGAGGGGGAGTGGTCACAGGAAGTAGTAAGAGGTATGAAATATCACATGACCAATGATAGTCACATGGGCGGAAGTGTTATGGCAACTGTCAGCAAAGGACGTCCGAGGAATTGGAAAAAAAAAAAAAAAAAAAAAGAAAGAATCATATGTTAGAGCTGTGCTGCTGGGGATGAAAAAAGGGGTGTGGATTTAAGTTCCCTTACTGGCAAATTTGAGTATCGCTTAAATGAAGGCAGTGGGCAATGAAGGGGTACAGAGAGCAAGCCCGGAGAGGGGAAAAAGTCTAGCAAAGTCCCCTGTCCGAGCAAAATCCCTGTCCAGCGCAAAAATTGACCCAACAATCACAGGGCACATAGTGCCGTGTGACTGGGCCAAAAAAGGGGGCCGCCAACTGAAGGTGGCGGCCTGGGTGCGCCGTGCTTCCCAAGAGGATGAAGGTGCCGGACTCCCCAAGTCAAACCAGGCAAAAAAAAAAAAAAAAAAAAAAAGAACCCTGTGTAATTATAACGAGGAGGCATCTCATATAGAAAAACATGATACCTGAATCTTGTTTGTCCAAGGGAACAAGCAAGAAGGCTTCAAAGAGAAAAGCACAAACACAACAATGAATACAAGAATGACAACAAAACCAAAGCACGTCTAGAAAGCGGGTTATGAAGATAAATAATATGTACAGCAGACAAATATAATTATCATTGTAAACATATGTAACAAAGATGACTGCAACCACCTCACTCTTTTTCACAACCACCCGAAGAGAACCCTTCTAAGAAGGGTCTAAAACTAATCTGTTCGTTTAGACCAGGAAAACTAGTCGCTTCAAGGTCTATGATCCATCGGGTTTCGCGTTGTAATAGGGTTTTGTTCCAGTCACCCCCTCGAGGATTGGGGTGAATCCTATCTAGGATGAGGAATTTAACCCCTGAAAATTGCCCATTGTGATGGAGCAAAATGTGGCGTCCTAGGGGCATATCAGGATTTGCTGAACGCATATTACTGATATGTCGGGCAGCCCGTTTAAAAAAAGGCAGTTTGGTCTTGCCCACATAGAACCTGTTGCATGAGCAAGTGAGTAGATATACTACCCCAGGGGTCTTGCAATTTGCAAAATGGCGTGATCTAAAGGGTCGCCCATTTGGTAGCAGGGCTTCTGGGTCAATGTTGATATATCGACAAATCGAGCAACCACCACATGTGTATGTGCCCTTTCTTTTACAGGGATCTTTCCTGAAGTCTCCCTTAAATTCACTCGTGACTAGTTGGTCCCTGAGGGAGGAAGCCCGTCGATACGTAATAGCTGGTTCTTTGGTGACAAAAGGTCCCAAATTGGGATCAAAAGAAAGTAGATGCCAATATTTTTTAAGGATACCTCTAGTTTGTTGGTGTTGCATGTGATATTTGGTAATTAGTCGTAGAGTATTTCCATCTCTAGTCGACTGTTTTTTTGGTTGGGAGAGTAAGTCTTGTCTAATATGCGCATTGGCACGTTGGAAAGACTTTTTGAGGCATTTCTTGGAGTACCCTCTCAAAAGCAGTCTTTCTCTTAGTGCTGCCGCCTCCAACAGGAATACTTCCTGATTGGAGCAGTTGCGCTTAAGACGTAAGTACTGGCTATACGGTATGGACCTTATTAGAGGTAAAGGGTGGGCACTAGTAGCATGCAATATTGTATTGCCCGCTGTAGGTTTTCTATGAAGCCCTGTGGAGATACTGCCATCCACGGTTTTTCGTAGGATTACATCCAAAAAGGCAATCTGGGTGTCACTTGATGTCATTGTGAATTTTAAGTTCCAGTCGTTGTTGTTCATAATAGACATAAAACTTTGCAATTCATCAATGGTCCCTTCCCATATCACTAGGACATCATCTATGTATCTAAACCAAGCCGACACTAGATGGATGAACGGTTGTATAGATGTACTGGTCAAGAAAGACTTCTCCCACTCCCCCAGGTACAGGTTGGCATACGATGGGGCACAAGATGTCCCCATCGCAACCCCCTGCACCTGGAGGAAATGGGAGCCGTCAAACGAAAACACATTATGGTGGAGAATAAATTCCAAAGCCATTATCAGAAATTCCCCAAGTTTGGGATCAGCTTTAAAAATGGGTAGAAGGATATTGCGAATAGCAGCCAAGCCTAGGGAGTGAGGGATGGAGCTGTAGAGGGCCTCTACGTCAATGGCTACTAGCAACGTATTGGAAGAAGTATGGAGGTGCTCGACTTTTTGCAGTAGGTGAATAGTGTCTTTTATAAAAGACGAAAGACGTTCCACGAATGGCTTCAAATATGAATCCACATATATACTGAGGTTCTCAGTTATGGCACCGTTGCCCGAAACGATTGGTCGACCGGGTGGATCAGTCATATGCTTATGAATTTTGGGAAGACAATAGAAGGTTGGAATTCTTGGGTACTTAATACGGAGGAATTCCCAAGTGTCACGATTAATGACCCCGTGAGAAAAAGCCCCGTCAACCAAAGCATAAAACTCAACTTCAAATTTGCTGACAGCAGTTTTCGAAATAGGTAAGTACCAATCTTTATTGGAAAGAATTTTCAAGCACATGGATTTATATTGTTGGTTAGTCAAAATGACAATATTACCCCCTTTGTCGGATGGCTTAATAGTTAATGAATGACAGTCTTTCAATTTTTCCAAAGCATTGTTTTTCTGACGGATGGAGTGAATGGTACTTCGTGAATGATGAAGCTTTTTGATTTCAGCAGTGGTAAGTGCTACAAACGCAGCCAGATTGGAGTTGGTTTGTAACGGTGGAAACTTGTCCGATTTATTTTTTAGAAGGTTGGCCGGTGTTTCTGGGGTGCCCTCCGTATCCAATTCAAATGACATTTCTTCCAGATCATTCATTACATTAGGGTCAGAGATGTCAGCTTCGCCACACAGTGACAGAAGCAGATCCATATCTTCCTTATGTTGTTGCATAGTCCTATACGTGGAGTCGTTCTTTGGTTTAGAGTAAAGGCTTTTTAATAGGAGTTTCCTAGCAAATAGGTTGATATCTTTAATCAATTCAAATGTATCCAGATGAGCTTCGGGACAAAAGGTGAGACCCTTGGCTAATAAGGTCTTCTCGTCTGATGACAGTACATAGTCAGAAAGATTTATGATGTCAAGTCCCTGAGTTGTACCTGATTGATCGTCAGGTACACAATCGTCCCTTAAGGTATTGTCGATATGTGTGTGACCTGGGGAAAAAACCCAGTATCAATGGTTTCTTTAAGATTGGGTCTTAAACCTTCATGAGTAGTTTGTGTATTGAGTGAGTGAGGGGTCGCAAAGACAGAAAATAATTCGGTCGGTTGTGTGGATTGTTGGTTGGATCTATCAGAACCACCCAATGTATTGGTGAGACCTGATTGTTGTACTAGACGTTTTTTGGTGGTGCTATCGTCCTCGCCCGATAGGGGTCGTTTTGGCTTGTTATTCCTATTCCTGGTGGGGTTTTGTGTGGGAGCATTGCTTGAAACAGTTGATGAGGTCTTATAACCTTTTTTGGGGGGAATTATATTAGTATTGCCCTTAGCAAAATACTTTTGAGAAGAATTGGCCGATTGCCATTTATAGGCTTTTCCTTCCTGGAATGATCGTTTATCTCTCCAAAATGTATTCTCTTTTTTATAAAGGGTTTCTGCTATCACTATGTCAAGTCGACCTTTAATTTTAGTTTCATGGTCCTTGAAGGCTGGAAGAGCCAGGAAGGGTGAAAGTTTTATATATATATCATCGATTTCTTTATTGACTTGGCTTGTTCTAATTTTGTATTCTTCAATAAGGAGTTTCATCATGTTAGCCGAACATTGTTGTTAGTTACATAGTTAGTTACATAGTTAGTCAGGTTGAAAAAAGACACAAGTCCATCCAGTTCAACCATAAAAAAAATTAACAAACAAAATAAAACATAGTACACCCAACGCCATACCCACAGTTGATCCAGAGGAAGGCAAAAAACCCCAGCAGAGCATGATCCAATTTGCTACCAGAGGGGAAAAAATTCCTTCCTGATCCCCCGAGAGGCAATCGGATTTACCCCGGATCAACTTTACCTACAAAACTTAGTACCCAGTTATATTATGTGCATTTAGGAAAGAATCCAGGCCCTTCTTAAAGCAATCTACTGAGCTGGCCAGAACCACCTCTGGAGGGAGTCTGTTCCACATTTTCACAGCTCTTACTGTGAAGAAACCTTTCCGTATTTGGAGGTGAAATCTCTTTTCCTCCAGACGTAAAGAGTGCCCCCTTGTCCTCAGTGTTGACCTTAAAGTGAATAACTCAACACCAAGTTCACTATATGGACCTCTTATATATTTGTACATGTTGTTCATATCCCCCCTTATTCTCCTCTTCTCAAGAGTGAATAAATTCAGTTTTTCTAATCTTTCCTCATAGCTGAGCTCCTCCATGCCTCTTATCAGTTTAGTTGCCCTTCTCTGCACTTTCTTCAGTTCTCCGATATCCTTTTTGAGAACTGGTGCCCAAAACTGGACTGCATATTCCAGATGAGGTCTTACTAATGATTTGTACAGGGGCAAAATGATATCTCTCTCTCTGGAGTCCATACCTCTCTTAATACAAGAAAGGACTTTGCTCGCTTTGGAAACCGCAGCTTGGCATTGCATGCCATTATTGAGCTTATGATCAACTAAAACCCCCAGATCCTTCTCCACTACAGATCCCCCCAGTTGAACTCCCCCTAGCATGTATGATGCATGCATATTCTTAGCCCCTAAGTGCATAACTTTACATTTATCAACATTAAACCTCATCTGCCACACAGTTGCCCAATTAGACAGAGCATTGAGGTCGGCTTGTAAATTGGAGACATCCTGCAAGGACGTTATTCCACTGCATAGCTTGGTGTCATCTGCAAAGACAGAAACTAGTTAGAACTAGTTCTTTCTAAATCCCACGATAACTCGTGGCAGACCTCCGCAATGTCTCTTGGGAACAATGACAAAAGCTCCCAGGAGACATTGCGGCATCGAGGAAGTGATGGAATACCCGCACACAACCTGATTAATCCATATACAGGAAGCGGGCAGTAACATAAAGGATTACTAAGGTACAGTGGATCGGAAAAAAAACCATGCGGTTTAGTAATTATGCATATGAGCGTTTCATTTTTTTATTTTAATTTTGGTGGGGGAGTGGATCTTGGGTGGGAGTTACAACACTTTTTTCCCCAGGACTTGACACCTGCAAGTGAAAAAACTGGCTACCATTATCCAGGTCGAAAGGACAGAGGGAGATACCAAAGCAAATAAATAAACAAGTTGTAATGGCCTTAAACCCACATAGTTACAAGTGATTGTAAAGTCTCATTCTTTTTTTGTTAACCGCTTGCCGACCGCCGCATGACTATTTGTACGTTGACAGAATGGCAAGGGCAGGCAGATTGGCATACATGTACGTCCCTTTAAATCTGCCACCCAGCGGGCACGCGCCCACCTTACAAGTGTGGCCATGGGTTCCGGGAACTCGATGTTCCCGGGAGTCCCATGATTGTGGTCGGCAAGGGCAGAACAGGGGAATGCCTTTATAAACAAGGCATTCCCCTATTCTGCTTAGTGACACTGTCACTGATGACCATTCCCCATGTAGCCACGCCCCCTAACAGTAAGAATCACTTCCTAGGGAACACTTAAGTGTTTAACCCCTTCACTGCCCGTGTAATTTTTACAGTAATAAGTGAATTTATATAGCACTGATCGCTGTAAAAATGACAATGGCCCCAAAATGGTGTCAAACGTGTCCGATGTGTCCGCCATAATGTCGCAGTCCCGATAAAAATTGCTGATCGCTGCCATAACAAGTAAAAAAAAAAATATTAATAAATATGCCATAAAGCAGTCCCCTATTTTGTAGACGCTATAACTTTTGCGCAAACCAATCAATAAACGCTTATTGTAACTTTTTTTTTTACCAAAAATATGTAGATGAATACGTATCGGCCTAAACTGGGATATTTATTATAGCTAAAAGTAAGAATTTTTTTTTTTTTTTTCAAAAGAGGTGATCAAATACCACCAAAAGAAATCTCTATTTGTAAAAGAAAAAGGACGTCAAATTTGTTTGAAAGCCACGTTGTAGGACCGCGCTGTTGTCAGTTAAAGTGTTGCAGTGGGGAATTGCAAAAAGTGCCCTGGTCTTTGACCACCACAGTGGTCTGGGGCTAAAATGGTTAAAAATAACAAACACCTTATACTTACCCACCCTGTGTAGTCGTTTTGCACAGAGCATTCCTGATTCTCCTCTTCTTGGGTTCCTCTTCAGCACTCCTGGCCCCTCCCTCCTGTTGAGTGCCCCCACAGCATGTCACAGCTTTCTGTGTCCATTTAGACATGGAGCAGCAACCCGGCCCGCCACCTTTCTCTCCTTATTGACCAACTGGCTTTAAATGACAGCAGCGGGAGCCAAAGGCGCATTGCTGCTGTCTCAGCCAATGAAAAAGGGAATCCCGGGCAGCTGAGACACTCCTCCAACTTAGCTGGATCTAGATGGGGCTCAGGTAAGTATTCGCTGACCGTGGGCCTGTGGCTCGGGTGCAGGATGGTGTAGAGGTTCTGAGCTAGTACTGCTGGGCAAGTCTTCAGGTGGGAACCGCTGGTTGCAGCCAGGGTGGCTGGTGAGTGACATGTGAAGTCAGGAGGACTGGAGAGGCATACCAGAGAGGACTGAGAGTAAACAGTCAAAAATGGGTGCAGAGCCAGTAGAGAGGATTGCAATGTCACGGGCAGTGAAGTTGGGCAGCTGCATCCAGGACAGCTGGCAAAGCCTGAAGAGGACTGACTGGGAGCACTGCAACTGCAAAAAAACTCACAATGCCTCTTACTAAATACCTTGGATTTCCAAAAAAGGGTCATTTGGAGAATATTTGTACTGTCTTGACATGTCAGGGCCTCAAGCATTCAGTACATCAGGTGTGATGAATTTTCAATGACTGGTACAATAGTGTGTGGTCTCTATAACTTTCACAAACACCAAATAATAATAATTTGCTAACTGTCACGTTTGCTTGTGTCCTCAACCAAACTGCCAAACCATCAAATGTCTGATGTCATAACTGATCACATGTGCAACACCATGGCAGTTGCAGATCAAACAGAAGCAGATTCCTTGGTTGTAAAGGATAAGAAGGTTTAATTCTGCTTTAACCAGTCTGCTGTCAGCAGATCGTCTTCTACAAATTTTGCAGTGCCTTAAAAGGCTTTAAAACGGAGAGCAACTGAGCATGTGCAGAGCAGGGTGAGACATTGTATTATTGGATTTTTAGCAGTATAGACCTTAATTTTTATTGTTTTACATAACTATACCTGCAAAAGGGGCCAACCTGAAATGATCTAGCACAGCCTTTTTCAACCAGGGTGTCCAGGTATCCTTGGGTGCCTTGGAGTTTCTTCAGGGGTGCCTTGGCAAAATGCCTAAAAATTGCCCAAAATTTGTATACAAGCTGGCAGGTGGATCAAGCCTGCCTTTTAGTTACACAAAGCCTTTTTATTGTGCACCATTTCTACCTTCCAGCTACCGCCATCCTAACACCCAGTGATATCATCAGTCTTGATCACCTGCACAGCATCCTTGTATCCCCCTCCCCTGCCCTTCTATAATCAACATTGGGGTGACTTTAGCTGAGTGATAGAGAGAAGCTGAGGGAGAAGAGAAACATTGGAAAACTAGTCAGTACCAGTGTGCAAAAGTGTATTTGCTTTGTAAGAATAAATTACCTCTAACATTGGGTGTCCTACGTTAGACATGTGCACAACATTTAAAAAAAAAATAATATGTTTGTTATTTCGGGGCATTCGTTACG
Organism: Rana kukunoris; assembly: GCA_029574335.1. Lineage (NCBI taxonomy): Eukaryota > Metazoa > Chordata > Amphibia > Anura > Ranidae > Rana > Rana kukunoris. The sequence goes on from CM056057.1 coordinate 42,100,905, forward strand.
ATTGCAATTCGTAAATTCAAACATTTGAAAATCCAAAAATAAGAAAGAATAACTAACTAATATTAACTAACTATTAAATTATAAGTTTTGGAAATTCCTTTCGAATATGGCTGTTAGTGGACGTAACAAATACAAATGTATCCAAAGTTACGAATTATGCAAAATAACAAATGCCACATCTAAACAAATAGAAAAGGAACAAATTAATAATAAATAATAATAATACATTTTTTTATTATATTATTTTATTTTTTATTAATTTATTCCATTAATTTAGATACAATAAATTTGTATTTGTTACATTCACTAACAGTGAAATTTGAAAGGAAATTCCAATACCTATAATTTAATACTTAGAAATAGTTCAAATTTTCGGGTTTTTGGTCTTTCGTACTTCAAATTGACAAATTTTCAAATTTCCAAATTATCGAATTTACGAATTTTCAAATTGAAGATTTTTCAAATTTACGAATATTCGGAAAAATTTGTTAACCACTTAACGCCCGCCGCACGACTATGTACGACCACAGAATGGAACGTACAGGCAGATGGGCGTACATGTACGTCCCTGCCTTCTAGCGGGTCGGGGGTCTGATCGGGACCCGCTCCGCTGCGTGCGGCGGGCGGCTTACCTTAGGGAGCCATCCGTGCTGAGGAGGCGGCTGCTCGATTCTGTCCGCCCCCTCGTGATCGCTCCCAGCCAATCCAGAAATCCCCCGCCGTGTCACTTCCTCTGCCTGTATAATGTAAACACAGACAGAGGAAGTAAAAATGTATAGAGAAAAACCGGGATGGCCGCACTCCAAAAAAATGGTTCCTTTTAATAAAACTGGTCACAACATGAACATATCACAGCAAAAAATCAGGAGAACAGCTGACGCGTTTCACACTATCATACAGTGCTTATTCATAGCTAGCTATCATACAGTGCTTATTCATAGCTAGCTATAAATAAGCACTGTATGATAGTGTGAAATGCGTCAGCTGTTCTCCTGATTTTTTGCTGTAATATGTTCATGTTGTGACCAGTTTTATTAAAAGGAACCATTTTTTTGGAGTGCGGCCGTCCCGGTTTTTCTCTATACATTTTTGCATACTATTGCAGTGCCTGCACCCAGGTGTTTGGACTCCACCTTGCAGTTCCCTGGGACCTCTGAGCGGTAAACTTTCGTTCTCACAGGCAGAGGAAGTGATGTGAGCTCTCCTCTTGGCGGTATTTTCAATCCGCCGAGAGGAGAGAAGACTCACAGTAAGTCGCACAAACACTACACTGACACCAGTACACATAGGCACATTTAACATGTTAGAGGATTCCCCACTCGGAGCCGGATAACAACGGCTCATAAAACGATAAGTACAATTATTTATTTTTTAAAATAGCATACTGCAGATGTTAGCAGTATGCTGGATCTAATGTCAGAAAGTTGATTTTTGGGTGAACCTCCGCTTTAAGTGGTGAAACAGGTTTTCATTCATTTGGATATTTACCATTTAACAAATTTGTTGAAATTCATAAAAGAACGAATTTTCGGAAAACAAAACAAATTGCACGTGTCTATCCTAAGTATGTCGATGCTGCCGCATTATGTAAAACTATTAGAATTGTTTTTTACATTTTAGAATGGCGTGTAGTGTTGCTCACGAATATTCGCATTGCGAATATTCGCTACGAATATTGCATATTCGAGTATTCGCGAATAACGCGAATATCGCGGCGAATATTCGCTATTTCGAATATTCGAATGTTTTAAAATTTTTTTTAGAACAGATCACATCCTAGAGATCCCCATCGACGTCTAAAAGCATTGCTGGTATGATTAGAGACCTTGGGCCGAGTAGCTGCAGCGCTCATTTTATATTGCCGAAAAATCGCAATGCGATTATTCGGTAATAGCGATATCGCGCGATTATTTTATATTGTAATATATCGCGAATATTCTGAGCCAATCAGAGTGCTCCATTCCGCATTTCTCGAAATTTCGCAATTATTTTATATTGTAATATATCACGAATATTCTGAGCCAATCAGAGTGCTCCTTCCGCATTTGCCGAATATTCGCAATTTTTGTGTATTGTAATATATCACGAATATTCTGAGCCAATCAGAGTGCTCCTTCCGCATTTCTCGAATATTCGCAATTATTGTGTATTGTAATATATCACGAATATTCTGAGCCAATCAGAGTGCTCCTTCCGCATTTCTCGAATATTCGCAATTATTTTGTATTGTAATATATCACGAATATTCTGAGCCAATCAGAGTGCTCCATTCCGCATTTCTCGAATATTCGCAATTATTTTATATTGTAATATATCACGAATATTCTGAGCCAATCAGAGTGCTCCATTCCGCATTTCTTGAATATTCGCATTCGCAATTCGCAATTCGCAATTCGCAATTCGCAAAAATTCGCGAAAATTCGCAATCATTTAATTTCCAAAAAATATCACGAATATTCATATTTAGCGAATATATGTCGAATATTCGACTATATATTCGAGATATATCGCGAATTCGAATATGGCATATTCTGCTCAACACTAATGGCGTGCCTTGAGACTGTCCATAATTTTAAATAGTGACTTGATTGAAAAACGGTTGAGAAACACTGATCTAGCAGGGCTTCATTTTCTCACTAATGTTCTAATTTATTATGGTTTTGCCACACACAAGAAAAACAAACAGATGTAGCTGAACAGTATGGATGAGCCAAACACCCACCTGTTCGGTTCGCACCAGAAAGTGCAAACACACCAAATGTTTGTGTGAAATTTAGAACCCCATTAAAGTCTATGGGACTCGATCGTTTGAAATCTAAAGTGTTAATTTTAAAGGCTAATATGCAAGTTATTGTTCTAAAAAGTGTTTGGGGACCTGGGTCCTGCAGGACCCAGGGGACATGTATCAATGCAAGAAAAAGTTTTAAAAACGGCCGTTTATTTAGGAGCAGTGAATTTAATAATGCTTAAAGTGAAACGATAAAAGTTAAATATTCCATTAAATTTCGTTCCTGGGTGGGTGTAAAGTATGCCTGTGAAATAGCACATGCAGGGCCGTCTTTAATATGGTTTGGGCCCTGGGCAAACATTTTTTTGGGCCCCCCTCCAGCTTATTTTGGGTCTGGCTGGTTCACATGTATGTGTTTTGGCAGCCCCCATTTGTGCAGGCACAGCAGCCCATTCATTTGAATGGGCTGCCATGCCTTTGTTTCCTGTTTCAGCATTTTAAAAATACAGTTGCTTTGAAATCCATTCTGCTTTTGCACCATGCTACTTACCTGCAGTTATTGCACACACAAACGCACTGTGTTTTTAAAAGCGTGACCTAAACGTCAAAAAATGCAGCAAGTTTGACAGTGCAGGAACTGCAGATAAGTGACAGCAGACAGCAGAATGGACAGACAGTGCTGTATTTCATTGCTTGATGGGCATAGGTGTGCTGTGTGCGCAGCCTATTACATGAGACATGCGCTTTTCTTTGCAGGAAACGCAGGCATGGCGGCCCATTCAAATGAATGGGCTGCTGTGCCTGCGCAAATGTGGGCCGCCAAAACACATACATGTGAACCAGCCAGGCCCAAAATAAGCCCATCAAGCAGTTAAATACAGACAGTAATGCCATGTGCTCTGAGGCCTTACTCAGCCTGGACTGCATGGCATGGCATGGGGTCCCATGGTGCTAAAGCAGAATGGACAGACGGTGCTGTGACCCCATGCCATGCCATGTGTAAAATACAGGAACTTTTTAAAACACTGACCAGGCCTGCAGTGAATCATCAAATATTATAAAGACTTTGGGCACACTCTACAGAAAACTTCTATTTACAATATAGATTAGCAAACAGTGACATACCATTGACAACGTTAACCTATAACGAAACGCGTCTGGATCGTAGGCATGCAGTGACGTCACCGCGTTCGCGTGAGGAGGAAGGGCTCCTGCTACATGCCGGCCGGCATTTTTCTTATTGCTACTTCCCATGATCATTTATGTAAGTGGCTTTTTATATCCTTTTAATGTGAGGTCTCCTTTTCCTCTTCATGGTTCATTGCTGCCTGCATATTGATGCTTAAACCAACGTGACATTCGGTGATACTTGGCGAGGCTCCTGAGAATCAGCTGTTCCCTAAGAAGCCGTGTGATTGATTTCTGCGATATGCTGCTGTGGATTCTATAGGCTTTCTTATAGCTTATATTTGGTAAGCTCCTGTCCATGTGGTGGTGGTTCACGACTGTCTGAAGTGCACTGGGGTGCTTCCTGTGATACACAGAATTTTTTATATTGGACTTTATTTACATATTGGACTTTATGTTGGCGCAAACTTTTTTCTTTTTTTTATACTTTGGAGTGCAGGACATGAAATAGAAGTCAGCCTCGGGAAAAGCAAACTGAGGATGCTATAAAATCACATTCTAATTCACTTTTATATACAAGCAGCACCAGTGGCAGGAAGAGAGAAGTGCACGTCTAAAGGGAAGCCAGGGGTGCTGTACATTTTATAACACTGGGAAGGGAAGCAGTACTGCATGCCGCTGATGATTTTCAGCATGAATTTGTGTGCAGCACAGGGACTTAACGGACGGCTCTGCTTTGGGTCCCCAACAGTGACAGGGCCCTGGGCAGCTGCCCCTGTTTGCCCTATGATAAAGACTGCCCTGAGCACATGTTTCCCGTACTTATGCCGCGTACACACGATCACTTTATGTGATGAAAAAAAACGACGTTTTCTGTGAAGTAAAAAACTACGTTTTTGAAACTTCAATTTTAAAAGACGATGTTGCCTACACACCATCGTTTTTTTCACAATGCTCTAGCAAAGCGAGGTTACGTTCACCACTCTTATCCATTGAAGCTCTCTTCATAACTAGCTTCTGGGCATGCGCGGGTTGAAAAACGTCGTTTTAAACGACGTTTTTTGCTACACACGGTGAATTTTTGTGAAACAAAAAACCAAGTTTTGAAAAACGACACAAAAAATTGAAGCTTGCTTAAAAAAATTTTTGTCGTTTTTTTACAAGACATAAAACTATGTTTTCCCCTACACACGGTCAATGAAATTGACGTTTTTAAAAACTTAATTTTTTTTCATCACATAAAGTGATCGTGTGTACGCGGCATTAGAACTGTCCCTGCACAAGGTGTCATTTCTGAAGGAAAAAAGTCATTTAAAAATGACTTGCGGCTATAATTGAATTGTTTTTTACATTGTAGAATGGGGTGCCTTGAGACTGTCCATAATTTTTAAGGGTGACTTGATTGAAAAAAGGTTGAGAAACACTGATCTAGCAGGGCTTCATTTTCTGACTAATGTTCTTCTTTATTTTGGTTTTGCCACACACAAGAAAAGCAAACAGATGTAGCTGAAAAGCAATGTGAGCTCACTATTTCAAAATAAGGACATTTTCTGCTAATTTAGTCAGAGGAAGTATTTTTGGCCAGCGGTGTTCCTGGCATGACCCACAGGTCACAATTTGGGTTCATAGCTCTTGCTGCAATGCATAAAAAGGGAATCCTCGCCCATAAGAGACACACAGACCTACAGACAAGCAACATGTGCTTCTCCGGTGCCATTCTGGTCCTTGTCCTGTGCCTTTTATGCATAGCCTGGCTGAAAGGGAGAACCAAAAATACAACACTTCTGCCACCCGGACCTTCCCCGCTACCACTGATAGGTAACATTCTTCAAATCAGGCCAGATAAGTTTCTGGATACAATGCAGAAGGTAAGTAAGACTTTGATGTCATAATAATACTTGCAAATTGGGGTGCTATGATAGAGCAGTGAAGAGTAGTGTTGCTCACGAATATTCGCATTGCGAATATTCGCTACGAATATTGCATATTCGAGTATTCGCGAATATCTCGAATATCGCGGCGAATATTCGCTATTTCGAATATTCGTATTTTTCAAATTTCGCAATAAAATTCGCAATAAAATTCGAATTCGCGAATTTCGCAATAGCGACATTTCGCAATTTTTTTATTTTTTTTTTTTTTATAAAATATAGCGAATATTCGTAAATATCGAATATTCGTGATATTTTATATAAAAAAAAAAAATCGCGAAATTTTGCATTAGCGAAATTTCGCATTGGCGAAAATTCGCAATTTTTTTTTTTATAAAATATCACGAATATTCGATATTAACGAATATTCGCGACCGCATATGTGAAATTTCACTTTTTTTTTTTTTATAAAATATACCGAATATTCGTAAATATCGAATATTCGTGATATTTTATAAAAAAAAAAAAAAACGCGAAATTTCGCATTAACGAAAATTCGCATTGGCGAAAATTCGCAATATTTTTTTTTTTTTTTTTTTTTATAAAATATCACGAATATTCGATATTAACGAATATTCGCGAATATTCTTCGAAATATTCGCAAAATATCGCGAAATCGAATATGGCGTATTCCGCTCATCACTAGTGAAGAGTTGGATGCCCTGTTTTATTATGGTCTACTGTCTCTCTCTCTCTCTCTCTCTTTTTCCTGGTGACCATTATCAAAAAAGACAGAAATTAATGTTAAATCCAAAATATTGAGTTGTCACCTGTACAGGAAAAGAAGGGAAATCTCCCAATGGGGACATTTGTTTTAGTGATAACTAAGAGAGAATGTTCCTCACTTTGGAGCGTAGACCCCCTCCCCTCAACATAGTACCCCCAGTAAAAATAGATCCCCCCACAAACAACAATAGATTCTCAAATAGCAACAATAGATTCCCAAACAACAATAGCCTCCTCATACAACAATAGAGCCCACCTAACACTTTAGCAACAATAGATTGACCACCAGCCAGCTTTAGTAGTCTCTAGAGCACCCCAGCACCCATTGCCATTATGTTTTTAAGGCTAGTTAGGTTTAAGCTGGAATTGCACTTTAAAGCTGAACTCTAGGCAAATCTAAAAATGTAATTGTCCCTTTAAAAGCAATTTGATGTCTGGTATTTCTCTTGTGTGTCTAACTTTCTCTTTCCTCATAAGTGTCTCTTTCTCTCCTGCACATCTCTCGTTTTCTCTCCATCGCACTCTTGTGTCTCTCTCATCTATCTCTTGTCTCTCTCATCTAGCTGTATATTTTGTCTCTCTCACCTCTCTATTATTTCTCTTATCTCTGGTATGTCTCTCTCTTGGTTCTCTCTGATCTTTCTTGTCTCTCTTATCTCTCTCTGTTGTCTCTTATCTCTCTTATATTTCTCTCATGTTACTCTCATCTCTATCTTGTGTCTCTCTCATCTCTCTTGTCTCTATGGCCGTGTACACACGGCAGAGAACCTCGACGGGCAGAACACATCGTTCCGCCCGTCGAGGTTCTCTGCCGGCCGTCGAAATCGGCGACCCGCCCGTCGGGAATGGCAACCAGCCATTCATCCAGGCGGGCCGTCGAGCAAATAGAGAGCGTGCTCTCTATTTCTGCTCGACGGGCTTCCCGACGGGATGCTCGCCGAGAGCGTACACACGGCCGAGGTCCTCGCTGGAGTGCAGCTTCCAGCGAGGTTCTCGCTGGTTTCCAGCGAGAACCTCGGTCGTGTGTACACGGCCTATCATGTGTTTCTCTCGTCTCCTCTGTGTCTCTCTCATCTATATCTTGTCTCTCTCGTCTCTCTTATCTCTATCTTGTCCCTAATATGTTTATTGTGTCTCTCTCGTCTCTCTCGTCTATCTCTCATCTCTATCTTTTGTTTCTATCATCACTCTTGTTTCTCTCTCATCTCTATCTTGTTTCTCTCTCATCTCTATCTTGTGTTTCTCTCATCACTCTTGTTTCTCTCTCATCTCTATCTTGTGTTTCTCTCATCTCTCTCCTGTTTCTCTCACCTCTCTCCTGTCTCTCTCATCTCTATCTTGTGTTTCTCTCATCTCTCTCCTGTTTCTCTCACCTCTCTCCTGTCTATCTCATCTCTATCTTGTGTTTCTCTCATCTCTCTCCTGTTTCTCTCACCTCTCTCCTGTCTCTCTCATCTCTATCTTGTGTTTCTCTCATCTCTCTTATGTTTCTCTCATCTCTATCTTGTGTTTTTCTCATCTGACTCCGGTCTCTCTCTTACCTCTCTTGTGTTTCTCTCATCTCTCTTGTCTCTCTCATCTCTGTCTTGTTTTTCTATCATCGCCTTTGTGTCTCTCTCATCTGCCTCTCTTGTCTCTCTCATCTCTCTTGTCTCTCTAATCTCTATCTTGTTCCTAATATCTCTGTTGTGTCCCTCTCATCTCTCTCATGTCTCTCTTATCTCTATCTTGTGTTTCTATCATCTCCTTTGTGTCTCTCTCATCTCTCTCTTGTCTCTCTCCTCTCTCTTGTCTCTCTCATCTCTATCTTGTTCCTAATATCTCTCTTGTGTTTCTCTCATCTCCTTTTTTTTTGTTATCATCGCTCTTGTGTCTCTATCTCACCTCTCTTGTGTCTCTCTCATCTCTATCTTGTCCCTAATATCTCTTGTCTCTCTCATTGCTGTCTCATGTCTCTATTATTTTCCTCTTGTGTCTCTTTCATATGCTGTCTCTCTCTCATCTCTCTCTCTCTCTGTTGTCTCGCTTTTCTCTCTCTTGTTCTCTCATCCCTCTCGTATCTCTCTCATCTCTCTCGTATCTCTTTCGTGCCCTTTTAAACTCTCTCATCTCTCTCCAGTCTTCCTCATCTCCCTTGTCTCTCCCTCATCTCTCTCATCGCTTTCATATCTCTATCATCACTCTCCTGTCCCCTCTCATCTCTTTCATGTCTCTTTCTCTTTCTCTCTCGTGTCTCTCTCATCTGCTGTCTCTCGCTCACACTCTCTCAGTTGTCTCTCTCTCATCTCTCTCTTTTCTATCTGCAGTTTCAGGAGAAATACGGTCCTATGTTTACTGTATATTTTGGCTCTCGGCCGGTAGTGATGTTATGTGGATATGAACTGGCTAAAGAGGCTTTGATAGACCAAAAAGATGGATTTAGTGGAAGGGGGAAGATGCCAATGGTTCACTACGTTCTAAAAGGTTTTGGTAAGATGTCTTGTTTTTTTGTTTGTTTTTGCTGTTTTCTGTGTATTTTCAATGCTGCGGGGCATGCTGAAAGTGTTCCTGTACCCAGGCTATGGATATCAAATATTTTACATATGCCTAATAAGACCTCCCTAGCTGTTTGTACTGTGAAGCAATTCACCTTCAAAAAAATCACAATTGAGACTGTAGAGTCAAATGTCAGTAAGGCGGCGTACACACAACCGATTTTCTCGGCAGAATCCAGCAAGAACCTCGATAGGAGACGTATTCTGCCGAGGAAACCGGTCGTGTGTACACTTTTCGCCTAGCAACCCGTCGAGTAAATCGTCGAGCCAAAAAGAGAGCAGGTTCTCTATTTCCTCGTTGTTCAATGGGAAAATTTGGCTGTGTGTACACGGCCTCAGTGTCTAATAGCACTTGCTGTGTAAAAGACTGGCAGGCTGCCAAGATTCTGCTGCCAGATGAAATAAGGGGAAAGAACATGTCATTTGGGTGCTGTTATTGTGAACTATAGAAATTATTTTCTCCATAATACCATTAGATACAAAGGTGAATGAGAGCTTTTACAATGCTTTTACTGCTTGTTTAAAATATGTTAATACAGTTTCACTTTAAAGTGTAAATATTGTCAACGTGTTCCCTTTAGTCTTTTATGATTCAAAGGTATTCCTCCTATGGAGCCAGATGCTGTGGGGTCTCCTGAGGCCCCTACTTCGCTCTGCCCTACCCTCCCCTCTTTTTCTTTCCCCCTTATTTTATTGCAATTGATGGGGTTCTCCAGATTACATTTTTGATTCAGCCCCACACATGAGTTATCTATACTGTCCTCTTGATTAACCTCTTTACTTAACCACTTAAGACCCGGACCAATACGCTGGTAAATGACCGTGCGACGTGGCTCCCAAACAAAATTTGCGTCCTTTTCTTCCCACAAATAGAGCTTTCTTTTGGTGGTATTTGATCACCTCTGCGATTTTTATTTTTTGCGCTATATACAAAAATAGAGCGACATTTTTGAAAAAAAACACTATTTTTTACCTTTTGTTAAAAAAAAATCAAATAAACTAAATTTTAGTCAAACATTTAGGCCAAAATTTATTTAGCCACATGTCTTTAGTAAAAAAAAAAATCTCAATAAAAAAAAATAGCTACCTAGTGGGAACAGCGACACTAATACAGCGATCAGAAAAATGATCGCTTAGTGACGCTGGCAATAGGGAGTGAAAGGGTTAACTAGGGCGGTGATCAGGGGGTTAAAACTTTATTAGGGGGGGTGGGGGGGCTATCCTGAACCTAACACTAACTGTTTTTTACACTGCCTGTCACACTGACACTAAATGCAGTGATTAGATCACTGCATTCAGTGACACTGTGACAGGGGGGTGGGGGGGGGGCCATCACAAGGGGTTAATATGCCTATGTGAGTGTGTGTCAGTGTTGTGTTGGTGCACACTTACTTGTGGTGTCTTCTCTCATCAGCAGCGCTGGGAAACAGCGCTGCGATGAGAGAATACATCATTTCCTCCTTCCTGTGTAAACACAGGAGGAGGAAGTGACAGGTTGGGAGCGCGCTCCCATTGGCTGGGAGCGATCGCGGGGGGGCGGGTATTCGCCGACATCCGCCCGCAGATCCCGGATCGCTCCCGGAGCCAGGGGGACCCCCGCACGCCGCGGAGGGGGTCCCGATGGGACCCCCGAACCGCACTTAGGCGGGGACGTAAATTTACGCCCTTGTGCCTGTACGAGCCATTCTGTGGCCGTATATGTGCGTGCGGGGGTCCTTAAGTGGTTAAAGGTGAAGTATAGCCTGAGCTCGTTTGGCTGGGCTTCTCCTACAAGTCACAGGAATGCAATTCGTTTTGCACTCTTGTGACCCGTTTTTAGCAGAGAGCGGTCTGAAGTGCGCTCTCTGCTGACGTCACTGGAATCAGTCCATAATTTATTGTTTTGCAAGTCAACTGCTAGTGTGTTGTAAATGAGCAGAAGTTCTATTGACCTCATCCAATCATGTGCAAGCAAAAATGCATTTTATATTTCTTTTATTTGCATGTGATTGGGTATTCTATGCAAAGTGATAAAAACATAAAACCTGGGGAATACCCAGGAAAAAACCAAGCCTACTTACCGACCAGCTTGCAGGACAACCAATTAACCTGGTCTAACAAGCTTTACCTCATTTGCTAAGCTCTGGAGCAATTTCACTCACAGAGTGCAACTGTACTTTACAAAGTGCACAGTCTGTTAGCCTTTAGTAAATTAATGTCTTGTCACCTTTTGTTAAACTTTAAAAAAAAAATTGAACAAGAAAGTGAAAATATTGTCAAATATTATTATGCGTTGCACTGGCGTAGCGTGGGGGGGGGCAGGGGGTGCTGTGGCCCCAGGCGCAACATTTAAGGAGGCGAAATTCCATGTGGCTTGCTCCTCCTAATTTTTATTTCCTGTGTCCCTGATCTCTGGCCGCCATGTTTAATGTCCGGCGCCCTGTGATTGGGTGTATGGGGGTCATGTGAGGCATGGGGCTGACCAGTCCGTGATCCGCACATGACCCCCATATGCCCAATCATAGTGCGCTGGGAAACATTGAACATGGCAGCGGGAGACAAGCACTGGAAATACTCAATGCTTTCGACGTGAACGTAACTCACGCACAGCCCTTTTCGCTTATGACTTACGCAAAAGACGGAAAATTAGACGCTGTTCCAACGTCCATACTTAACATTGGCTGCGCCTCATATAGCAGGGGTAACTTTACGCCGGGCATACGCCTTACATAAATCAATACGCCGGCACAACTACGTTCGTGAATCGGCGTATCTAGCTCATTTGCATATTTTTTATGGGAACGCCGAATGCTTTCAGCCTAACTATGCGCCCACGATACACCGGACGACTGAAGCCATGTTTTTCGGCGTAACTTGCTTTCTGAATCGGCGTAAATATGCGACAGCGCACATTTGAATTTACGCCGGCGTAAATTCTTTCTGAATCCGGCCTTATATATATATATATATATATATATATACATATATATATATATATATTTTTTTAGCAGAGAATCTAGAGAATAAACTGGCAATTGTTGCAATATTTTATGTCACACAGTATTTGTGCAGCAGTGTCTTAAACACAACTTTTTGGAAAAAATACACTTTCATGAATAAAAAAAAAATGAAAAAGTAAAGTTAGCCAAATTCTTCTGTATAACGTGAAAGATGATGTTACACCGAGTAAATAGATACCAAACATGTCATGCTTTATGAGTGGCATTTGTCGCCACTCGTGGAATGGCGTCAAACTAGGGGAACCTAAAAATCTCTGAATTCAACGTTTTAATTTATTTTTACGGTTACCAGGTTAGAGTTACAGAGGAGGTCTATGGCTAGAATTTTTGCTCTCGCTCTGACTATCGTGGCGATATCTCACATGTGTGATGTAAACATCCCTTGTGACAGTAATAGATGGTGAAAGGTACTCTTTATGGATGGATCGGGGGTCTAAAAGACCCCCAATTCCTCCTTTGCACTTTAAAGTATTCAGGTTTCCGGTGGGACAGGAGGCCCAGTAAGAATGGCAGAAGCAGCAGGATTTTTGGCTGCATCGGTTGTTATCCCTGGAAAGCCAATTACTGGCTCTAAAAAATTATACTGGGATGATGCCAACAATGAATCTGATTGTTGATTTTGTAGAGTAATACTGGCAATCCCTAGTACCGACATGTTAGGCCGCGTACACACCATCGGACATATCCGATGAAAACGGTCCGCGGACCATTTCCATCGGATATGTCCGATCGGGAGTTTGATCCGATGGCGTGTACACACCATCGGATCAAATTCCCCGCCGCCGGACGGCGCGGTGACGTGGCGGTGACGTTGACGCCGCCGCGTCACCGTCACGTCACCGCACCAGGAAGTAAAACACTTCCGCGCATGCGCCGAATCCATTCGGCGGCGGCGCGGCGGCGGTGGGGGACGACATGTCTGCTGGTAAGTGTACTAACCAGCAGACATGTCAGGCGGACAGATTCCCACCAGATAGATTTCAAAGCATGCTTTGAAAACTGTCGGGTGGAGAAATCTGTCCGCTAGCCCATACACACGAGCGGAGATGTCTGCTGAAACGGTCCATCGGACCGTTTTCAGCGGACATATCCCCTCGTGTGTACGCGGCCTTAAAGTGTATCCTTCCCCAATTGTGAGGCCTGTCTAGTTCTTTGCATGCTCTGCACAGCCAGTCCAGCCTTTCACAACCTCTTTACTTTCGAGAACCCTTACTGAAATCAAGTCATCTGGGGGCACTGAGAAAATGCCTTAGGCCTCGTACACACGAGGCAATCGATTTGTTCAAAGCGGTCTGTCCGACCGATTTTAACAAATCTGTCTGCTGGCATTTTGGTTTGCTCGCGTGTACACACGAGCAAACCAAAATCCCCGCCAGCAGACAGCGCGCTGACGTGGCTGTGACGTGGCGGTGACGTTGACCCCGCCACGTCACCGCACCAGGAAGTAAAACACTTCCGCACATGCGTCAAAATCATTCGGCGCGTGTGAGAGAAGACATGTCTGCTGGTTAGCATACTAACCAGCAGACATGTCGGGCGGACGGGTTCCCAGCCGACAGATTTCAAAGCATGCTTTGAAATCTGTCGGGTGGCCAAATCCGTCGGCTCGCCTGTACACGCGGTCGAATCTGTCTGCTGGGACGGTTGGGCCGACCATTTCTAGCAGACAGATTTGATCGTGTGTACGAGGCCTTATACTGTACATTGGTAGTCAGTAGGAAGAATAAAGCCTTTACAGTGGTGGATAACATGCCACCTTTTACATAGGTAAAGAGATCATTGGTGTTATGCTGATGGCTTTTCCAAGTGACATTGATCCTGGGACAATGCAGGTACCGTCAAATGGGTGTTCAATCAGCCACAGCTCAAGAAGCCCCTTGCAGCCTTTGGAGGTTGGAACCCTGGTTGAGAATTAGACATGTTCACTCTGAAATATTTTGTTTCGGAATTTTGTTTTCGTCCGAAAAATAAATTGATTTAGTTACTCCCGAAAATCGTTTTTATTTATTTTGTTTCGTTAAAAAATGCAGTTGTCCGAAAATCCGAATTAATTAGGGTCGAATCTGTCATTGAAGGTGTCTGTCGAATGTTCTAAGAAGATTCCATGGAGCAGCAATCGTACATTTCTGGTCAAATGTTCTGCCTACAAGCTATAGAAGAATTCTAATGTTGTATGACATTAGTAATAATTATATTTATAAATTATTATTACTAGTCAACCAACATTCCAATTCTTCTATAGCCTATGGGCCAAGCATTTGAGAGGAAATGTACGATTGCGGCGGTGAACAGTTTAGCTGCTTGTCGTATGTTCTTAGAACTTCCGACAGACACCATAAGCCGTCAATGTCAAATTCAACGTTTATGTTTTTCGCTGCTTCGTCGAATCTTCGTCGTTCATGACGAATGGTCTACCCCAACGCTGTCTCTTTAATGTCGAATCTTTTCTCTATGTTGAATTTTTCCTTTCTATGTCGAATAGTCTTGGACTAAAGCCCCATAAACACTATCAGTTTTCCTGCAGGTTTTTCTCTTCAGGTTTACCAAAACCATGTAGTACAAGGGCTTGCCTGATTGCATTCAAATTGAAACTCTTGAGGTTTGACCTCATATTAGATGGTTTTGGTAAACCTGAAGAGAAAAACCAGCAGGAAAACTGATAGTGTGTATGGGGCTTTATAGAGTTAAGGTTAGGCACAATCGACCGCAGGTTCGATAGACACAGATCACTATTGTCAGCGTCATGTTGTAGCAACGAAAACAAAAATAAAGCATTTTTTTATGTTGGATGTTTCGGATATTGGATTCTGTTTTTACGATAACGAAAATACTCGAAATTCGGACAAAAATGCATTCGGACGAAAAACGAATGCACATGTCTATTGAGAATGGCTGTTCTGGATCTGTTAAATTTCTCGAAATAAATAGGAAGAATTTGGCCCTTCCGGTCATTTCTCTTCTTTTTAAAAATATTTCTAAACCATTTTATGTAAAATGGAAAGCCTTTTTGCATATTAATGATTATGCATCTTCCAGGTATAACAGGCAGTAATGGAGAAAGATGGAAACAAATGCGCCGCTTTGCTCTTACAACATTGAGAAATTTTGGTATGGGGAAGAGATCCATTGAGGAGAGAATCCAAGAAGAAGCTCACTTTCTAGGGGAGGAATTCAGCAAAACCAAAGGTAAAAAGACAATTTTGAAATCTGTTTTGAACAGTGATAAGGAACCAGTGGTTACATGACCAATCAGCTTTCAAGTAGTGACATCATATCCGCAAAAGATGTAAATTGATTTGTTGGTTTTACACATTTTGCACAAGTTAATGTCTATATCATGGGTTACTTAGTTTGTAAGGTTGAAACCAAAAAAAACATACAATCCCATATACACAATCCTTCACCCAGGGCCGATCCTAGAGTCACAGGCGCCTGGATGCAGAAATATTTCTGGCGCCCCCACATGATCGTGGTCATTTTACTAACTCCTCCCCTTTACAATTGTTTCTATGGCAATGACTCAACCACAGAGATGTTCCCCCCACAAAGTCTTCATTATCCTGTGATCCTTACATGATCTCTTAACAATAAACAAAATACAGGAAGAGAAGCAGAGTACTTTATTGGGATCTGGAGGGGGGCCTCTCTGATGGACACAGAGAGGGCTTCTGTGAGAAAGAGCCCCCAGACATACTACAGACATGATACAGGAGATGGTCAGAGACTGTAGACATAGTACAGGAAACATTTAGAGACTTCAGACATTGTACAGGAGATGTCAGAGACTGCAGACACAGTACAAGAGATGATCAGACACTGCAGACATAGTACACGAGATGGTCAGAGACACATGAGTTCTGGAAGGACACACACCTATGCTCAGAACACTAGTTCTGGACTGACACAAACAAAGAGAGATGGAGGGAGGGGAGAACTCTGCCACTTTGGCACCCCCACCTCTGCAGGCGCCTGGGTGCAAAGCACCCTGTGCACCCTGCCTAGGATCGGCCCTGCTTTCACCCACAGTTGATCCAGAGGAAGGCAAAAAAAAAACAGCAGAGCTCGATCCAATTTGCTACAGCAGGGCAAAAAATGTCTTCCTGATCCCTCGGGAGGCAATCAGATTTTCCCCGGATCAATTTACCTATAAATTTTAGTACCCAATTATATTAAGTACGAAAGGAGAGAATCCAGGCTTTTTTTAAAGCAATCTACTGAGGTGTTATAAACGATGGTAGGGGGCGCTAATGATGATCAAAGTCTATATATTCTTCAGTGATAAATAAAAAAAAAAACACCATCACCATTGGCAATAATCTCTGCTGAATACATCCAATGTGCTTGGTTAAGATTTCCTACTCACCAGAAAAATTTGACCTCTTTAGTTAAAAAGAAGGTCAAACAAGCCTGGTAGGTGGGATCTTTAGACTTACTTGAATTTTAATGGAGATGTATCAGAAGACTTAAAGTATATATCCTCCTATTACATTTCTGGGGACAACCAAAACTTTGGGATTTTCTTTAAGGGCTCTTTCACCCGGACGGACCGTATGTCTGCTTTTTCATCCATCTGTTTACAGATGAAAAAGGGACATACATTGGTCCCTATGGGATTGCGGGTGTCAGTGGATGAACATCCGCTGACACCCGATCACATCCAGGTCCGCAATCCTCCGATTCTACAGACAGAGAAAAATACTATTTTTCCATCCGTCATCGGATCGGGTGAACACGGACAGACAGTCCGTGTTTATCCGATCCCCCCATAGAGATTCGATCCCCCCATAGTGAAGATCTGTGCAGTGTGCGGGGACAGCCCTGTCATCCGCTGGCTCAGCGGGGATCAACAGAGCGATCCCCCGCTGAGCAAGCGGAGGTTCACAGGGCAGTTCATCATGGATGCATCCCTTGTGAAAGAGCCCTTACTTCCACTTTCAATGATAATGGTAAACAGGACAAATAGAGAGGGTGAGTCTCCCTAATGGGGGCACAAACAGCAATAAAAACTAATTTTGTTGATGTTTTGTCTTAAGTTACACTTTAAAGGGGTTTTCCAGCCAAAAAATGTGTTTATTAAAAGTCAGCAGCTACAAAAAGTGTAGCTGCTGGCTTTTAATAAACACTCACTTACCTGCTCCTGCGTTCCAGCGACGCGCCGACCGGGGCTCCGCTCCTCTCCCCCCCTCCCCAGCCGGCGTCTCCATCCCGACTGTGGGCACCCAGCCGTGACAGCCTTCGGCTTCACGGCCAGGCACCCACTGCGCATGCGCGAGCCGCACTGCGCATGCGCGCGCGGCGCGGCTCGCCGCTGATTGGACAGGCGATTGCCTAGGACCTGTCAGTGTCCTAGGTCATCGCCTACAGGGAGGGGCTGAAATAAGGCGATTACGCCTAATCGCCTTACCCTCGGTGGAAGCAGGAAGTGGGACAGGAAGTCGCACTCCTATTGAAGCCCCCACTCCCCCCCCCAAAAAAATTACATGCCAAATGTGGCATGTAAGGGGGTGAGGAGTGGAACAAGAGGAAGTTCCAAAATTGGGTGGAACTCCTCTTTTTTTTTTTTTTTTTTTTTATAAATTCTTTATTTTATAATTTTTTCCATATTTCATACACAAACAAGGCACTGAATCCAGCTTTGAGATATACAGGTAGCATTTTCTTTCATCATTACATCTTATTATTAATTTACTGTATACTCAACAAAAGTTCTGATTACAATTACCCCCTCCCCCACCAGGTCCGCTCCCTGGTTAACACCCCTTGTCGCCACCGGCAACAGGAAAAAAAAAAAAAAAAAACCCTAAATATGTCTCTCCGTCTCTCTCTCTCTCTCCCCCCCTCCCCCCGCACTCAGGGGTTCTGCTCCCTATAGTGAATGTAAGGCTCCCACACTTGTCTATACTTCTCCTCCTGTTCTCTCATTCCCATTGTCAGGTATTCCATCGACTGGATTTCTGTTACTCTACCGAGCCAATGTTGTCGCGTCGGAGATGTCGTACTTTTCCACAGAGATGGAATACAAGCCTTTGCTGCTGTAAGCAGATGTCTAAGCAATGAGTTTTTGTATTTTGCCGTTGACATTGGGAAGTCATTTAATAGCAGTGCGGCTGGGTTATCTCTCAGATTCTCCTTAGTAATTACATTTACTGTTTCGACTACCATTTCCCAGTATTCCTTTAGTTTCGGGCATTCCCAGAATAGGTGTATCATGGTGCCTCTTGCTTCCCCGCATCTCCAACACTGATCTGACACCTGGGGGAACATCCGTTTTAATACCTCCGGGGTCCTGTACCATCTAGTTAGAACTCCTCTTTAAGTACTGGAGTTTACTAATAAATGGTGTGGGTACAAAATAGTTACCCCGTTGTTTTCTTTGCCAAGGCTAAAGACTTAAAATTGATAGATTATGATGCAAGAGGAGTGGCAGAATTTTCTTATGATATCCAGCCATGTCCACTAAAGAAAATATAGACACTTGATCAATCAGGGCTTTCACCTGGATATTGTATAAGAAGTAGTTTTGCCGGGATTGGACCCATGGGGACTCGGTGCTTATCATCGACAAGCACGGACGGCACACAGGTCCCTTCCAGGTTGGGAAGAGGGATGTTTATGCTTTGATTATTTTTTTTCTGTCATTACTCTGTAACATGTTGGCCCATGTGGGTCCCTTTCCCGTTATAAATAAACAATAAAAAAATAAATAAATGGGTTTTGAACCCATGATCAAAAGTATTTTATTGTATGGTGAATACTGTATATCATACTGGAACCACATATTTTAGGATATCCCATGTTAATTACTTTTAACCACGTATAAATTAAATTAAATTATTTTAAAGATGTTTTAATGTTTGGTTGCTGCCTCAAACTCCCAAGGGAAATTGGTAGTGTGCTTAACCACTTGCTGACCGCCGCACGACTATTTACATCGACAACATGGCATGGGCAGGCAGTACCCTTTAAATCTGCCACCCAACTCGATGTTACCGGGAGTCCCGCGATTGCAGTCAGCAAGGGCAGAACAGGGGAATGCCTTTGTAAACAAGGCATTCCACTATTCTGCCTACTGACACTGTGATCGGGAACGGTCATCAGTGACATGTCACGTGTAGCCAATCCCCCTTACAGTAAGAATCACTTCCAAGGGAACACTTAAAGTGGAGTTCCACCCTGATTTTTTTTACTAAAAATCTAAAAAAAAAAGGGAAAAAAAATAATTATACTCACCAGAAAGGGCTGTTGCTATGCGGAATTAGCTCTTTTGCCTCTTCCTCCACCGCGGTCCTCTGTTTTTTCTTCGTCCTTCGTTGCGGTGTCTTCTGGTGAATGGGGCACGCTGCCTTCTGGGAACTGTGTGTATCCCACGAGTCAGCCGCCCATTCACAAAGCGCCGTGCGAGTCGCGCATGCGCAGTAGGAAACGAGAAGTGAATCCTAAAGGCTTCACTGCCTGTTTCCCTTAGTCAGGATGGAGGCGCCAGGACCGAGCGATTGCTGTCGGAGGCCCATCATCGCGGGCGCTTAAGAAAGGTCCTTATTAAAAGTCAGCAGCTACAGTGTTAGTAGCTGCTGAATTAAAAAAAAAAAAATTGCGGGTTGAACCCTTGCAGAGCCACCTAGTCCTTAACCCCTTTACTGCCAGTGTAATTTTTACAGTAATCAGAGCATTATTATAGCACTGATCACTGTAAAAATGACAATGGTCCCAAAATGGTGTCAAAAGTATCTGATGTGTCCGCCATAACTAGTAAAAAAAAGAATTAATAAAAATGCTATAAAACTATCCACCTGTAGACGCTATAACTTTTGCGCAAACCAATCAATAAACGCTTATTGCGTTTTTTTAATCAAAAATATGTAGAAGAAAACGTATCGGCCTAAACTGAGGGAAATCTTTTATTTTTTTACATATATTTTTTGAGGATATTTATTATAGCAAAAAGTAAAAAATATTGAATTTTTTTCAAGATTTCGCTCTTTTTTTGTTTATACCGTAAAAAATAAGAGGTGATCAAATACCACCAAAAGAAAGCTCTATTTCTGGGGGAAAAAATATATGAATTATGTTTGGGAGCCACGTCTCATGACCGTGCAATGGTCAGTTAAAGTGACGCAGTGGCGAATCTCAAAAAGTGGCCTGGTCTTTGACCACCAAAATGGTCCGGACCGGGGCTGAAGCAGTTAAGGAACTTTTTTTAGGAGGAGCAGAGGCTGTGCTTGGTTCTCATGGATGCATTCCAACCCCTTGTGCTAAATTGTTGTTATATTATAATTGTCCAAGATTCTGAATGACTGAAAAGGCAGATAAAGGTGTTCAGTCCCAGCCAGAACTGTAAAGGACAGCTAATCTTGGGTGGAGAGGAATATGAAGCTTAGTTGAACATATTGTAATTATCAGATCTCTGATAATTGTATCTATTTGAAGATGATCTTAAAAAAAAAAAAAAATGCAATAAGTTTCTAATGCGATTAATGTGATTTCCATACACATTTGATATCTTGATGTTGTTTATAGGAGAGCCATTTGACCCAACCTTCTTTCTGAGCTGCGCCGTATCTAACATCATCTGCTCTATCGTATTCGGGAGGCGGTTTCATTACAACGATCAGCATTTCTTATCGCTGCTTCGTAATATTAATGGGATCATTCGCCTTATGAACTCTACTTGGGGCTTGGTAAGTAAATACATGAGATATTTTACATGAGATATTTGAACCTTATTTAGGAACTAATATCAAGTTCTCTGATCTCACCAATTCAGATGTGGTCAGTCACTTATAGTCAGTGTCTGCCTCATCTGTGCCCACCAGTGCCACCAACCAGTACCCAACAGTGCCACCTACCAGTACCCAACAGTGCCACCTACCAGTGTCCATCAGTGCCACCTACCAGTGCCTACAGTGCCACCTACCCTTGCTCGCCAGTGCCACCTATCAATGCCCACCATAGCTGCCAATCAATGTTTATTAGTGCCTCATCATCAGTGTCACAGATCAGTGCTGCCTATCAGTGTCACCTACCAGTGCCCATCAGTACCTCCTATCAGTGCTGCTTATCGGTGCCCTTCAGTGCCACACATCAGTGCTACCCATCAGTGCCCATCAGTGCCACCCATCAGTGTCCATCAGTGCCACCTCATCAGTGCCACCTATCAGTGCCCATCTGTGCCACCTCATCGGTGTCCACAAGTGCAGCCTATCAGTGCAGCCCATCAGTGCCACCTCATCAGTGTCTATAAGTGCAGCCTATCAGTGCCCATCAGTGCAGCCTCATCAGCGCACATCAATGAAGGAGTAAAATTACCTGTTTTCAACATTTTATAACAAACCATGAAATCTGTATTTTTTTTTTTTTTGCAAAAAATAAAAATCCCAACAGTGATTAAATACCACCAAAAGAAAGCTTTATTGGTGTAAAAAAAAATGATACCATTTTTATTTGGGTACAGCATTGCATGGCCGTGCAATTGTCATTCAAAGTGTGACAGGGCTGAAAGCTGAAAATTGGCCTGGGCAGGAAGGGGGTTATAGTGCCCTGCAAACAAGTGGTTAATGCAAGGAAAGCATTGAGGTAAAAAAACATTCAGGCGGCGTACACACGACCGGTTTTCTCGGCAGAATTCAGCAAGAACCTCGATGGGAGATGTATTCTGCCGAGAAAACCGGTCGTGTGTACACTTTTCGCCGAGAAACCCGCCGGGAAACTCGTCGAGCCAAAAAGAGAGCATGTTCTCCATTTCCTCGATGGGCAATGGGAAAATTTGGCTCGACGTGTTTTTTAACTGCCGAACTAGGAACTCGACGGGGAAAACGATGTGTTTCGCCCGACGAGTTTCTCGGTCGTGTGTACACCGCCTTAGACTTTACAACCCCTTCAAAGGGGTTGTAAAACCTTATTGACATAAAAACACCTGCAAGACAAAGGCATAATGAGCTAGTATGATGTGATACTCACCTGAGATCGAAGTCCTCGATGCGGAGCACAAACCCCTGGACACCGACATCACTCCCAGGGTTACTTCCTGGTATCATGGGCTCAGGCGATGTGATTGGCCAGAGCTACGATGATGTCACAGCACAGTCAGTAACGGCACAGTCTAACTGAAGCAACGGCACAACGTGACATTGCTTCACTGCGCATGTGCCGATGACTTTGGCACATGCAGACAAAGGGGATATCTCCTAAAACATGCAGACATGAAATATGAACAAAACATAGCTCTCTGTATTGTGCACTTGTCTTAATCCAGAGCATTAAGTGTAATTTCTGTCTGCTGACTCCAGGGCCGGACTTACCATTGGGCTTGACTGGGCTCAAGCCCATGTCCCGCCCAATAGGGGGCCCCTTACGTTTATTTTTTTTCAATAATATGCAGTCATTTAAAGTGGTTGTAATGTAAACCCTCGGACACAACATTGTCTTAAAAAATAGCCCATAACACAGGCAGCTGATCATTTGCATGACGTCATGACGTCACCATTTATAGCTTGCCGGAATGCAGTCTGTGAGAACTTCCCCTCTGCCCGGCACAGAGAAGAAGTCTTGCAGTGTTTAGCTCCTTCCACTCTTCCTGATACTCCCCCGTGTAACTAAAGAAGACGTCACAAAAGGGGAGTGAAAGAAAACAGCAGACGAATGGTTATGGTGCAACGGCGCATGCGCGAGATTACCGACAGGGACACAGTAAGGGTGGAAGCAACGTCATAATTTGAATCACATAACAGCAGTACGAATGGCGCTTGAGATACCCGGAAATACAGAGAATGAAACCATCCTAAAAAAGGTATTTGCAGGCCTAGTTTTTGGGGGGATATATATATATATATATATATATATATATATATATATATATATATATTTATTGCATTGCGATGAGCTGTTATGACTTAATAACTAAAAATCTGCAAAAATCGGCGGGGTTTACTTCACAATCGTGATCTCTATTTTTATTCTCAGTTTATCCAGAATTGTGTAGCTCTAATACATAGCTTGTGTATGTATTATTTTGTTCTATTTAAAGTAATGTATAGAAGGTAGGGCCCAAAAGTAACTCAAGGCCAGGGGCCCCCACCACCCTAAGTCCTGCACTGGCTGCCTCCTTCCTCTGCTATCAGCATGAATATGTTGTAAAGAACATTAAACTCCTGACAAGTTTTCCTGACACCAAGGGAAAAATGGTGACAGGGTAGAAACCTCCAGCTGATTGACAGCCTTGTCTCTGTTCCTGTGAGCCATATGGAAGGGGTGTGTCTCTTCCTTCCAATCAGCTCCTATAACTCTTTTCACTGAGCTCTGAAGAGTGTAGTTTCAGCTCTCCGCCCCATTTTTGTATACTCTCAGACAAGCTTTAAGAATTCTGTACTTTGAACAGATATAGAGACGAGAAGACTGCAAATAGACAGCTACAACTTATGTAGGAGGATTTCTTTCATCCCTGTTTATCACCAGAGGCCAGTCACTTCACTGGGTATATGTAAAGATTTACAACCACTTTAACCACTTCTGCCCCGGAAGATTTTATCCCCTTCCTGACCAGAGCACTTATTACAATTTGGCACTGCATCGCTTTAACTGACAATTGCGCGGTCGTGCAACGTTGTACCCAAACAAAATTTGTGCCCTTTTTTCCCACAAATAGAGCTTTCTTTTAGTGGTATTTGATCACCTCTGCGGTTTAAATGTTTTGCGCTATAGACAAAAAATAGCACAATTTAAAAAAAATAACTATATTTTTTACTTTTTGCTATAATAAATATCCCCCAAATAAAAAATGTAAAAAAATGAATTTTTTCTTCAGTTTAGGCCAATGTATTTACTTCTACATCTTTTTGGTAAGGTTTTTTGCGGTACTGCGACATTGCAACGGACAGATCGGACACTTTTGGCACTTTTTTGGGACTGTTGACAATTATACAGCAATCAATGCTATAAAAATGCACTGATCACTGTGTAAATGTCACTGGCAGGGAAGGGGTTATCACTAGGGGGAGATCAAGGGGTTAACTGTGTGTTCCCTTGTGTGTGTTCAAACTGTGTGAGAATGAGAGTGACTAGGACCACTTAGTAGGAACAAACAATATGTTTTCCCATCCCTGACAGCACAGGGATGTGTGTGTTTACACACACACATCCCGTGCTGGCACTTGTGCACGAGATCATGCACGGCGATTGTGCAAACTGGTCTCGCACATCGAGTTCCCTGCCATGCTATGGTGGCCAAAAAAGATAAGGATGGGGTTTCGACACAGGGGAGCTATTCTGCCGCAGTATATCTGCGTGAGGCGGTCGGGAACCGGTTCATTGTTTTTAGCCTCTACACAAGCTGTTTATAAAGGAATTGTTCCCTAAATGCACTTGGACTTCATCTGTATAGAGAATTAATTACCAGTCTTTTCTCTCATAAATACAGTATGTGTACACTTACCTTTAAAACGATATATTATAGAATCTTGAATTTTCTTGGTAAATAAATGTTCTAATGTTTTAGGTCGTTTACAACTTTGAGAGGCTCATCCGCTATGTTCCAGGACCTCCACAGCGAGGGGTGCGATATTTACATGAGCTTAAAGCATTTGTTCGCGAGATGGCGGAAGGCAGTCTAAAGACCCTGGACCCCCATTCCCCTCGCCACTTTATCGACTGTTTTCTGAAGAGGATACAACAGGTAATAAGGAACGTAGGCTTTTCTAAATATAAAGCACTATATTGAGACAGAAATAAATACATAACTCCCAAGAACGGAGGAGAGAAAAAGAAAAAAGAATAGATGTAAACATCAAATAATATTATTAATTATTAAAGTGGAGGTCCGACTCCACACTAAAAACAAAAAAAAAAAATAGCCAAAAAGGCAAAAAAATATTTAAAATATTTTTTATACTTACCAGAAAATGCTGTTACTAGGCAGATCGTCCTAATCTACCTCTTCATCCTCCGCGGCAAGGTTCTGTGTTTTCCTCCTAGCGTTGCCTCCTGGGAAATGGAGGGGCGCTGCCTTTTGGGACACGCAGGACGGTGTGCCAATTCACAAAAAGCCACATGACTCATGCAAGAGCAGTAGGAAACGGACAGTGAAGCGAAACGGCTTCACTGCCTATTTCCCTTAGTGAGGATGGCGGCGCCGGGACACGGTCCGAGGGACAGATCGGCCTCGGGCAGCCGTCATCGTGGGCAACCTGGACAGGTAAGTGTGTTTATTTTTTCTCATTCATCTTGGACCCCCTCTATGCCAAATAACCTTGACCTTGGTTTTGTCAAACAGGCCTCCCTTAGCTGGCCATAGAAGGGTAGTTTTGGACATAAGGTCCGTGTTCATCCCATCCCCCCATAGGGGAGAGCGGGGAAAATACAGGGTGGTCCTTGCTCAGCGGGGATCAACGGAGCGATCCCCGCTGAGCAAGCGGTGGTTCACAGGACAGATCATTACTGATCCGCCCTGTGTGAAAGTGGCCTTAAGCAAAAAAGCCTGCAATAACTCATGCAGCCACCACATCTAATGCCGCGTACACACGGTCGTTTTTTGCGATGAAAAAAAACGAAGTTTTTTAAAACGTCATTTAAATTGATCGTGTGTGGGCAAAACGTCGTTTTTTGTCTTCAAAAAAACGACCAAAAAAAAATTCCAACATGCTTGAATTTTTTGTGTCGTTTTTCAAAACGTCGTTTTTTGTTTCACAAAAAGTCACCGTGTGTAGCAAAAACGTCTTTCAAAACGACGTTTTTCAACCCGCGCATGCCCAGAAGCTAGTTATGAAGCGAGCTTCAATGGAAAAGAGTGGTGAACGTAACCTCGCTTTTTGTGAAAAAACGATGGTGTGTATGCAAAATTGTCTTTGAAAAGTGACGTTTCAAAAACGTCGTTTTTTACTTCACAGAAAACGTCGTTTTTTTTCATCGCAAAAAACGACCGTGTGTACGCGGCATAAGAACTGATAGGCTACAATGTATAAGGCCGCGTACACACGAGGAGACATGTCCGCTGAAACTGGTCCGCAGACCAGTTTCCGCGGACATGTCCGATCGTCTGCACGGCCTAGCGGACAGGTTTCCAGCGGACAACAGTTTCTAAGCATGCTTAGAACCTTTTCCGCTGGAAACCTGTCCGTCGGACACGTCTGCTGCGTCGAATTGATTCGCGGACCGTTTTCATCGGACATGTCTCCTCGTGTGTACAGGGCCTTAAAGTTTAGTTCTGGGGTTTGTATACACTTTAATTGCTTTGGCAAAACTGAAAAACAAACTCCAGGAAAACGTATTTTTTTTTGAAGAGAATAGGGAGAACTAATAGCTATGTCATGTATCATTTTTTATTCTTGTATTTAGATACGCTTTAAATATTACTTGAAATCAAAAGTTTTAGCAAATACAATCACTGTATTTTCTTGCAGGATAAGGAGAATCCAGACACAGAATTTCATATGGAGAATCTTGTGGCTTCAACAGTAAACCTATTTACCGCTGGGACAGAAACTGTCAGCACAACTCTACGCTACGGCTTTCTCATCCTGTTGAAATATCCAGAAATTCAAGGTAATAAAACAGAATTAAAAAAAAATAATTCTGTATACCTGACCCTACATTTAACAAACATAAAATAATAGTTGACCTTCTAGTTGTCCTAAGAATGTCATTCTTTTCTGTACTTCTTCTTTTATTTTTCTTCAATTTACATTTCTTCTTATTTGGCAATTTGGCAGTTTCTTAAAGGGGAGTTCCACCCACAATTTCTCTTTTTAAATATAAATACCCCTGTAATACACAAGCTTAATGTATTCTAGTAAAGTTAGTCTGTAAACTAAGGTCCGTTTTTGTAAGGTTGTTACAGCATTTAGATTGTTTATAATCTAGAAATAGGGCGTGGCCATCTTAAGTGTGGGCATCATGAAGCCAGACTGTATGACTTCCTGGATTTCAGCTTTGCATATCTCCCACATGCTCAGTGCTGCACAAGCAATGTAATAGGTTTCAGGCAGGTTTGCAAGGACTACTGGGAAACATGATGCCTATCCCAGAAACCCTTGCAAATAGCCTTGTGACTTAATCGCCTAGGCTAATAAGGAGGAGGAAGTAACGAAGGACTACAAAATAAAGGTATTTACAAACAACCAAATAAATAAAAATTGTCCATTCTGAACACTATGAGATTAGGGCATGCAGCACAGACAAACATAAAAAAATGGGTGGAACTCCACTTTAACATCCTGTCCCAGGGTGACAAAACTCCCTAAGGGGCACCTCAGGGGTCGAATGATGATTTGCCAGGGGTCACCAAATCCTGGGCTGTTTTTGAAGCCCGCACTGCTCTCCCAGCCTTTTTGCAGCCGCCCAGCAGGGCTGTCCCTAAAGCCTGCAGCCGCCCACTCAGCCTCTTTGCAGCTGCCTGTAGAGTTCACGGCATGACTGGGGGGCAGTTGACTGGTGAAAAATGTTGTGGAAGGGGCTGGAGGAAACACTATCTCCCGATTTCGGCATAGGTGTCACTGCTACAGCAGATGACCTTGATTAAGTGCACCTTAGTTGGCTGATCAGAACTCTCCCCAGCATTGCCACTCATCCCATTCCCCCCACAAGGAGTAAGAGGAGGAATAAAAATAGAGAATACATGGAAGGGAGAGGAAAAAAGGGGGCGGAACAAAGAAAAAGGGAGAGAAAGATTAAGAGAAAGAATAAGAAAGATGGCTAGAGAAAGGGATGGAAAAAAATAGGATAGAGAGAGATAAAAGGGAAAGAAAAAAGAACAAAGAGAGATTGGTGCATCCTAAAATGTACCATGAGGGTTGTTATACTGTATGAGTGGAAGCGACTTGGGGACTGCTAAATTTCCGTGGGTTAGCAGAGCAAATTACTTGTCTTGCTTTGGGTGCTGACAACCCATGCTACGAAAATAATTTTACTGTTAGGGGTCCCCACAACTTGCGAAATGTTATCAAGGGGTCACAACACTAGAAGGTTGAGAACCCCTGCCCTAGAATGAACTGTTGTCATTTCAGTTCATTACATCTGTCTCTGAAAACGAAAACAAACCATAGACCTGTTTTAAAGAACTGCAGATACATCCAACCAAAACCAATCTTTATTTTTCAAGTACACCTGGTAGGATGACCCCTACATACAACTTTTGTCAAATATGACGAGGGCCCAATAGGAAACATCAACAATCTATCATGTCTATAGGTACATTTACTACTACTTGAAATGACTATTACTTGGTAAAAAAGACTCTAAAATGTATTATTCAGTTAAGGTCCAGAAGGAGATCGATCAAGTAATAGGTCAACGATATCCGTCAGCTGAAGACCGAACCAAGATGCCTTACACTGAGGCCGTAATCCACGAGATCCAGCGCTTTAGTGATATTGTCCCAACTGGACTGCCACACTGCACAACAGAGGATGTATCACTCCGGGGCTATGTAATACCCAAGGTAATGAGTTTAGCATACTACATCTGGAAAGGGCAGTAAACTGAATACAGTAGACAAAACATAGAATGCACCAACAAAAACATAAATAGCTATTTACCTGCATTTAATTTTTGCTGGACACACAATTATTAAGAAAAAAAAATTCTGAAAATTATCAGACCTAAAGACAGTAGTGTATTTGGGTTTTGTGTTGTCCTAGGCCTGACTAAACTCATGCACCCCCTAATTCAAATATGACACACCCCTTCCTGTCAAGGCCAGACAGAGCAGGTACCGAGACAAGAGGCAGAGACGGGACACAGGCCGGGTTCGGTACACAGACCGGCAGCAAGGTACAGGAAAATCAGATAGAAGTGGAGTCAAACACAAGCCGGGATCAGGTAGGCAGATGGAGGTCAAGGAGTAGGTTCAGGTGAAGCCAGATCAAAACACAGGAAGCTGGAACAGATCAGGTAAACAGGCACCAGCTAAAAGACCACTCAGCAATGTTCATGTGTCAGGGTTCAGTTTAAATAGGCTTACTTGGCACCCATATGTGCATGTGTGCACGCATTGGCCTACGCTGGTATTGATGTACGCCCATGCACGCCCCTGCATGCACCAATACAAGTCCCTCTTTGTATACACACTGGTGTGCCTGTACTTGTGCTCAGATGCGCGTCTGTTAGCCGGACTTACACCAGAAGCCACAGTGTACACCCTTACATCATAGTCCTCTCCGAACATCAGAGTTCTCAGTGTTTCCACTTAGATCTAGGGTCCCAGAGCATCCCTTATGTTAGAGTCCCCAGATTTCTTCCTTACATCAGAGTCTACAGAGACCACCCATATGCCGCGTACACATGGTCAGACTTTTGACCCGGCAAAACTCAGTCGAAATTTCCGATGGAAAAATAAAGAACCTTCTCTCTATCTAAGTCAGTCGGAAATTCCCACAGAAAAAGTTAGATATGGCATACACATGGTGTGTGGGCATTTATCCGATGAAAAGCTCCCATCTGACTTTTTCCATCTGAAATTCCGACCGTGTGCTTTATAGTGTAAGGGAACTCTGCGAGTTCAGAAGTAAAAGAGGAACTCTGTGGGCTCTGATGTAATAGGGGACTCTTGTGATTAACTTCATTTGATTAGAAATTTTATTTAATTGCAAAATATTTGTGTATAGTTCATACTATAAAAAAAAAAAGATTGCTGTGCGCCGCTAAAGGGTTTGACTTGAAGAAAAGATGGCAACCCTAATGTGCCCTTTAGAATCGCAATATTCCAACATCACATTTTTTTTCTTTTAATATATCCCAGGGCACAGATGTGTTCCCATTACTTACCTCCATATTGAAGGATCCCACCCAGTTTCCAGATCCAGAATTATTCTCCCCAACCAGGTTTCTGGACAATAATGGAGGCCTAGAGAAGAACCCAGCCTTGCTGCCTTTTTCTGCTGGTAAGAAGTGTGTTGTGTTTTGTAAGCAGCTATTTGAAGCAGACTTCTCCCATCCTGTCTAAAGAAAGCTCTTGGGGGCCTATATTTACCTTTAACACCATTAAGATGCCTACCACTGCCTGGGCAGCCATCACAAATTTTGGGGTCCCTTACACAGTTATAGGCAGGGCCCCCCTGGAGCAGAGAACCAGGGGGGGGGGCTCCTCTCTCCTGCTGCAAGGGGGGGGGGGGGGTTGTGGTAACGAAAGTGTCACCTCTTCTCTTTTCTCTCCTACTGCGAGATAAGTGGGACAGGGAGGTTGGTGCTGATGAACAAGTAAATCAAAAGCATGCCCTAAGACAGTGGTCTCCAAACTGTGGTCTGGGGGGGGGGGCAGCTATGGCCCTTTGCATGCTTTTATCTGGCCCTTGGGGCACTATTTCATACACTGATACCAACAATGAGGCATATTCCCCCCCAAACTAATTACTATGAAGGGGTACAATTCCTCCCGATGACATCAATGATGAGGCCCAATTGCTCCCAGTGACACCAATAATGGGGCACAAATACTCCCACTGAAACAGATGATGGAGCATTATTTTTTCCCACTGATGTTGGGACATTTTTTACTCCCTCTGGCCATAGTCTGGCCCCCCTAAAGTCTGAAGGACGATAAACCGGACCTTTGTATAGAAAGTTTGCAGACCCCTGCCCTAAGAGGTAAGGCTTTATTCTCATAACAGATTCAAAGTCTAAACTTAAAATTGTTACATATTCTCTTTTCTGACTGGTTCTCGATAAAAACAGTTGAATTATCATTTTGGACACCACCTGAAAAATATTTTTGAACGTTTTAGTACATACTGTAGTCAAAACTTTATATTTTTGAAAAGAAAAAACACCTTTGTCAATTTTTTTTTGTGTCCCAGTAGGAAGATTTGATTTCATTTTTTGTCAATAGGAATTGAGAGGAAATTTATGTAAAATCGCTAATTCTAGTGTTCCCATTAGATGATTTTTTCCTCTATTTCTGTTTTGTTGGCAACTAAATTTTTTAGCTTTTATTTTACTTTCACCCTTTATGACAATGGTCACCTAAAAAAATTCAGAGGGTGAATCTCTGCAGCAGGAATCCAGACAGCAACAAAAAAAATTACGACAGTGATTTTAACCTTTCGTCATCCTATCCAAAACCCCCAAAAAAAGGTTTAGATCCTCTTTAACCACTTACCGACCAGCGCACAAATGTATACGTCCCTTTAAATTTGCTGCTGTGTGGGCGCACACACACACGCCCCTGCCTCAAGCTCCGTGACCGTGCCTGCGGGACCCATGGACTCGATGTCCGCCGTTGTCCCAAGATCATGTCACGGAGCTGAAGAACGTGGAGATGCCTGTGTAAACACAGTATCTCCCGGTTCTCCTAGTGACAAGACACTGATCATCTGCTCCCTCTCATCGGGAGCTGCGATCAGTGTCATGTCACGCCCGCTAACAGTTAGAATCACTCCCTAGGACACACTTTACCCCTTTCTAGCCCCCTAGTGGTTAACCCCATTCACTGCCAGTCACATTTACACAGTAATCAGTGCATTTTTATAGCACTGATCGCTGTATAAATGTGAATGGTCCCAAAATAGCGTCAAAAGTGTCCGATGTGTCCGCCATAATTTTGCAGTCACAATAAAAATCACTGCCATTACTAGTAAAAAAATAAAAATATTTAAAAAAATGCCATAAAACTATCCCCTACGATGGAGACGCTGAAACTTTTGCGAAAACCAATCAATAAACGCTTCTTGCGTTTTTTTTTTTTTACCAAAAATATGTAGAAGAATACGTATTGGCCCAAACTGAGGTTTTTTTTATATATTTTTTGGGGATATTTATTATAGCAACAAGTTACAAATATTGCTTTTTTTTTTTCAAAATTGTCGCTTTATTTTTGTTCGTAGCGCAAAAAATAAGAACTGCAGAGGTTATCAAATACCACCAAAAGAAAGCTCTACTTGTGGGAAAAAAAGGACAACAATTTTGGAGCCACGTCGCATGACCACGCAATTGTCAGTTAAAGCGACGCAGTACCGAATCGCAAAAAGTGGCCCAATCATTTGGCAACCAAATGGTTCGGGGCAGAAGTGGTAAATAGATTTTATTGCACTGTTCAACACCTAATATGATGTCTTGTACACCTACAGGAAGGCGGATGTGCCCAGGGGAAAGCCTTGCCCGCATGGAGCTTTTTCTTTTCCTCACCACCCTCCTCCAGAAGTTCACCTTGACCTCCCCGGTACCCCGAGAAGACCTGAACTTGTCCCCTGAAGTCAGCAGTGCTGGACACTTTCCTCGCTTCTACAAAATGTCTGCTATTCTCCGCACTAGCACAAAGTAGTCTTGATTTTTTATTTTTTTTTCCTATTGTAATTTACATTCAACTTGTATTTTCCTTTTATACTGTAGCAGCAAAATAAAAACATATTTATTTAACCACTTAAGACCACATTGTAATGATTTGAAAAAACTACTTTAAAAGAATAAAATTGCGGTTGGATATTGGTAATGAGAGAACTGGGCGTTAAATGGTAATTCCCTGGTGATATAGTAAAAAAAATTAGGGCTGCGGAAATTAACGATTAATTGTTCGATTAATCGTTAATTTCTTTGATCGACTAAAAAAATTTTGATCGATGATCCGCGGAGTGAGCTCCGCGGTCTCGCCGATAGGAAAGACCGCGGCTTCGGCCTAGCTCCGGAGCCGCGGCCATCTTGGTCCACCCGGCGGCAAGCAAGTAGCGGCGCGCTCATCACCCGCCCGCCTGCTTGCATCATGCACATGTCAGTGTCAGCTACTCTGCGGATGGGTCCTCCTGCCTTAAGAAGGTAAGAGAGGACAACCATCATGTATAGCATGCGGGCAGATGTGTATATGAAAGCATGCAGGCAGATGTGTATAGAAAAGTATGGGGGCAGATGTGTATATGAAAAGCATGGGGGCAGATGTGTATATGAAAAGCATGGGGGCAGATGTGTATATGAAAAGCATGGGGGCAGATGTGTATATGAAAGCATGGGGGCAGATGTGTATATGAAAGCATGGGGGCAGATGTGTATAGAAAAGCATGGGGGCAGATGTGTAAAGAAAAGCATCTGCCCCATGCTGTAAGAGACACATCTGCCCCCATGCTGTAAGAGACACATCTGCCCCCATGCTGTAAGAGACACATCTGCCCCCATGCTGTAAGAGACACATCTGCCCCCATGCTGTAATAGACACATCTGCCCCATACTGCAAGAATATATACATCTGCCCCTATGGTGTAATGTACACATGGGGGCAGATGTGTATATTCTTGCAGTATGGGGGCAAATGTTTATATTCTTGCAGTATGGGGGCAAACTGTATATTACAGCATGGGGGGAAAATGTGTGTATATTACAGCATGGGGGGCAGATGTGTACATTAAAGCATGGGGGCAGATGTGTATATTAAAGCATGGGGGCAGATGCTGTAATATACACATCTGCCCCATGCTTTAATATACACATCTGCCCCCATACTGCAAGAATATACACATCTGACCCCATGCTGTAATGTACACATGGGGGCAGATGTGTATATTCTTGCAGTATGGGGGCAGATGTGTATATTAAAGCATGTGGGCAAATGTGTATATTACAGCATGGGGGCAGATGTGTGTGTATATTACAGCATGGGGGCAGATGTGTATAATACAGCATGGGGGTAGATGCTGTAATATACACATCTGCCCCCATACTGCAAGAATATACACATCTGCCCCCATGTTGCCCCCACCACATTTACCACTGACTAATGCAGAGTTGCAATGCAAGGAGATCAGCTAAAAGTAGTTATATCTGTATGTGCGTTAATTAATCGAAATTAGTCGATTAATCGATTAAAAAAAAAACGATTAATCGAACACAAAAATTTTAATCAGTCACAGCCCTAAAAAAAATATAGCAATTAAAAAAAAAGCATTTAATCAAATATAGACAAATATACACAGATACTCTTTTGGGCAAACAAAGACCCATAAACATATAAAATCACATTTGTAAAGTGGTCAGACATAACATCAAAATATGTTCTATGAAGTTTTCCAATATGTTTCACGGCACACATGCTGCTTCTTCGGGGCTTTATTCCATAGGTCTGCTTCCACAAATCTCAAGACACTTCATCAGATTTAAAATTCCCAGTGGTAAGATGTGGTAAGCTCATAGAGACTTATCCAAAGTGACTTGGAGCTGTGATAGCTGCAAAAGACATCTCTACAAAAGTATTGACTTTAGGGGGGTGAATAGTTGTGAACATTGAGTTTTTCTGTTATTTTGTCTTATTTGTTGTTTACATCTTCAAAGTTGTGGTCATGTTCTGTAAATTAAATGATGCAAATCCTCAAACAATCCATGTTAATTCCAGGTTGTGAGGCAACAAAACACGAAGAATGCAGAGGGGGGTGAATACTTTTGCAAGGCACTGTATGTATTCCTCTATTCCTAAGCGTATATTGATTGGTTTCGCAAAAGTTATTGCGTCTAGATAATAGGGGATAGATTTAACATTTTTATTATTATTATTTATTTTTTTACTAGTAATGGCTGTGATCTGCGACTTTTAGCTGGACTGCGACACTGTGTCAGACAGATTGGACACTTTTTTGGCACCAGTGACATTTATACAGTGATCAGTGCTATAAAAAAGGAACCGATTACTGTATAAATGACACTGACAGGGAAAGAGTTGACACTAGGGGCGATCAAGTGGTTAAATGTATTCCCTGGGAAGTGTTTCTAACTGTGTACAGAGAGATCGCTTTTTCTAATCACTAGGAACAGACGATCACTCTGTACTTCACTGTCAGAATGGGGATCTGTTTGTTTACATTGACAGATTCCCATTCTGGCTCTCTGTTGAGCGATTGTTGACGAATATTTTGGCCGCTGGCCACAGGCAACAGCTCCTCCATCGCGTGTCGGGCGCTCGCTATAGATCTTAACCACTTAAGCCCGGACCATTTTGCTGGACAAAGACCAGGCCACTTTTTGCGATTCGGCACTGCGTCACTTTAACTGACAATTGCGCGGTCGTGCGACGTGGCTCCCAAATAAAATTGACGTCCCTTTTTTCTCAAAAATAGAGCTTTCTTTTGGTTGTATTTGATCACCTGTGCATTTTTTACTTTTTTGCGCCTAACGCCGATATACGTCAGCAGAATGTACGATGCTTCAAAATTGCTGCAGTGCGGGCGCGCGCTCCGTGACCGTGCCTGCAGGACCTGTGATCGTGTCACGGAGCTGCAGAATAGGGAGATACCAATGTAAACAAGGCATTTCCCTGTTCTGCCTAGTGACAGGACAGTGATCTCGGGAGCAGTGATCACTGTCGTGTCACTTGTAGCCCACAGTTAGAATCACTCTCTAGGACACACTTAACCCCTTCCCTGTCAGTATCATTTACACAATAATCAGTGCCTTTTTTATAGGACCCAAAATATTGTCAAAGGTGTCCGATGTGTCCGCCATAATGTTGCAGTCACAATAAAAATCAATATATGATTTGCATTTTTTTTTACCAAAAATAAGTAGAAGAATACGTATCGGCCTAAACTGAGAAATAAATTTGTTTTTTTTATATATTTTTTGGGGATATTTACTATAGCAAAGAGTAAAAGATAATGGGCCAGATTCACAGAGCCCTTACGCCTGTCTAACTAGTGTTAGACTGGAGTAATTTCAAATTACGCGCGTTTTCTAGCTAGTCGGAAACCTCAAACCTCAATAGACGGCTGCGGGCTTCAATTCGACTGGATTACGTGTTCGTACGCCTTCGGATCTACGCTGCAATAAAATTGCGGCCACTGGGCGGAGTTCCCGTCGTTTTCCGAATCGGGGTATGCAAATGAGCTTTTGCCGGCGATCCCAGAAATTACGATCTTCAATCGCAATCTCTTACGGCACCTTTAGTCATCTTTTCGCTGCGTAAAACTATACCAGCTTTTTGCTGCTCTAATATTAGACAGCCCATGTTAAGTATGGCCGTCGTTCCCGCGTCGAATTTCTACGTTTTCCGACGTCTTTTATTATTTTTTACGTAAGTCGTCCGGGAATAGGAATGTTCATAAACGACGCTACTCAAACAACGAATGACGTAACAACGCGATTTCGCGCAATGCACGGCGGGAAATTTCTGAACGGAGCATGCGCAGTTCGATCGCCGTGGGGACGCGCTTAATTTAAATGCTTCACGCCCCCCAATCGCGTATTTCGATTACGCGGCGAGAAATAGACTACGCCGCCGTAGCGTACGGGCAAAAATCTACCAGGATTCGGTGTAGAGCCTGGTAAAATACGGCAGCGTAGAGTATTTCGATTACGCAGCGCAATATTAAGTGTATCTGAATCTGGCCCATTGTTTTTTTTTTCAAAATTGTCGCTCTTTTTTGTTTATAGCGCAAAAAATAAAAACCGGCTAGGTGATCAAATACCACCAAAGGAAAGCTTTATTTGTGGGGAAAAAAGAATGTCAATTTTGTTTGCACGTCACATGACCAGACAATTGTCAGTTAAAGAGACGCAGTGCCGAATCGCAAAGTGCTCTGGTCAGGATATTCTTCAGGGGCTGAAGTGGTTAACTGCAGCAGAGAAATGTGAAATTCTTGCCTGTACTATGCTGACATGGGAGCCTGGATTACAGCATTGGCCGGGAACAGAATAACAAATCTTTGGACAGATATATACACGCATCATATATAGATTATTTTGGTTATTTGATTTATATCAGACTTTTTCCACCAAGGTCCCGTGGTTTATAGTCACAACTCCGTCCTCTCATATGTTCATTACAAAATTAAGTTTATTGAGCAAATATTGTTCTTAACATACACGTAGGCTTTTATAACTCCCATTGTAACACACACATTTATACAATACTGTCAAATAAAGGATACATAAATATGAAACAGATCCTTTTCCCCCACAATGGTTACATAATCACCTCAAAAACAAGTCATTAGGCATCACAAAACTTTCAAAAATCACAATAGTGCATTGTTGGTTCACTCACCTTTTTCATTTAACCACTTGCCTACTGTGCACCTACACCCCCTTCCTGCCCAGACAAAAAAATTCCGGCACTGCGTCGCTTTAACTGACATTTGCTCGGTCGCGCGACGTGGCTCCCAAACAAAATTGACACCCTTTTTTTCCCCACAAATAGAGCTTTCTTTTGGTGGTATTTGATCGCCCGTGCGTTTTTTTTTTTTTATTTGCGCTATAAACAAAAAAAGAGCGACAATTTTGAAAAAAGACACAATATTTTTTGCTTTTTGCAATAAATATCCCATTTAAAAAAAAAAAAAATTTAAAAAAAAATTTAAAAACAAATTTGCAATAACCGTATAGTAACTGGTTTGTGCAAATGTTATATTGCCTACAAAATAGGGGATATAATTATGTTTTTTTTTTTTTTTTACTAGGAATGGCGGCGATCTGCGATTGTTTTTTCGGGACTTAGACATTAAAGGTAACACATCGGACACTTTTGACACATTTTTGGGACCATTTACATCTATACAGTGAACAATGCTATAAATATGCATTGATAACTGTATACATGTAACTGGCAGGGAAGGGGTTAACCACTAGGGGGCAGGGAAGGGGTTAAATGTATGTCCTAGCCAGTGTTCTAACTGTAGGGGGAGGGGGGTGACTGGGGGAGGTGACCGATTGTGTCCCTATGTACAAGGGACACAGATTGGTCTCCTCTCTCCCTGACAGGACGTGGAGCTCTGTGTTTACACACAGAGCTCCATGTCCCCGCTCAGTTACTGGGCAATTGCATGTGACAGGACGGCTTTAAATGACAGGACGTCATATGACGTCCTGTCAGAACAATAGAGTATCCCGCCCGCCGTCATTTGACAGCGGGCGGGTGTCTAGTGGTTACAAAAGAAAAGTGTAGCGCTAAAATTATGTGAAAATTAAACATATCACGCAATAAAGCATCATATAAACATACAAAGTGAAAAAAATCTAAAACACATAAATCATTGTATAAATGTGTAACTTATAACTCAAAAAAGTTCATATCTCTAAATATGAAATTTCTAGGGGATGAGTCTCAATAATGATTCTCAATCCAATTGTCCAAATGAACGTGACAATAATAGGAATAGTGTTGATAGCAGATCCACCACCAAGGAGAAAATTGGGAGGCTTACCAGAAAATGTGGACTCAACTAAGCATTAAACTTAATGAGTCGCTAAAGCGTGTGTGTGTGTGTGATGATATCCGGACAGCAGACCTTCTAATGGCAAGGGAGGGATGGAATCTCGATGCTGGTCAACTCTTCATGTGGTAGATGGAAGCCAAAAAAATATATATAGTACCAGGGCCAACATGCAGGGACCGTAGGCTCTTTACACAGGATCCAAAGAGCTCAGAGTGCAACAGTGAGGAGAGGAAAAACAAATGCGTACATAGTGTAATACCGTTTAAAATCTTTACTGTGATGTTCAAGATACAAATCATTACACTCACATTTCAGCAGACATATCAAAGCATGTAAAATCTAGCAGTGGAGTCAGCAAGAATCCCGACGCGTTTCGATCAAGCGACTCGTTAACCACTTAAGGACCGCCTACTGCACATTTACGTCGGCAGAATGGCACGGCTGGGCACATCAACGTATATATACGTTGATTTTAGTACCCAGCCGTGGAGTGCGGCGATCCGTCCCTGGAGCGGAAGAACGGGGAGAGCCGTGTGTACACACGGCTTCCCCGTGCTTCTCTGTGGCCGCAGCATCGATCGCGTCATCCCTGTAATAGGGGGACGCGATCGATGACGTCACACCTACAGCCACACCCCCCTACAGTTGTAAACAAACACACTAGGTCACACATACCCTACAGCGCCACCTGTGGTTAACTCCCAAACTGCAGCTGTCATTTCCACAGTAAACAATGCAATTTAAATGCATTTTTTGCTGTGAAAATGACAATTGTCCCAAAAATGTGTCAAAATTGTCCGAAGTGTCCGCCATATTGTCGCAGTCACGAAAAAAATCGATGATCGCCGCTATTAGTAGTAAAAAAAAAATAATTAATAAAAATGCAATAAAACTATCCCTTATTTTGTAAACGCTATAAATTTTGCGAAAACCGACCGATAAACGCTTATTGCGATTTTTTTTACCAAAAATACGTAGAAGAATACGTATCGGCCTAAACTGAGGAAAAAAAATTTTTTTATATATTTTTGGGGGATATTTATTATAGCAAAAAGTAAAAAATATTGCATTTTTTTTAAATTGTCGCTCTATTTTTGTTAATAGCGCAAAAAATAAAAACCGCAGAGGTGATCAAATACCACCAAAAGAAAGCTCTATTTGTGGGAAAAAAAGGACGGCAATTTTGTTTGGGAGCCACGTCGCACGACCGCGCAATTGTCAGTTAAAACGAAGCAGTGCCGAATCGCAAAAAGGGGCAAGGTCCTTTACCTACATTTTGGTCCGGGTCTTAAGTGGTTAAGTTTAATGCTTAGTTGAGTCCACGTTTTCCGGTAAGCCTCCCAATTTTCTCCTTGGTGGGTGATCTGCTATCAACACTATTCCTATTATTGTCACGTTCATTTGGACAATTGGATTGAGAATCATTATTGATTATTATCGGCTCCGGAGGGCACAAGAGTCGGCTGGGCATCTGCACAGCACCCACCCGGCCGTCCATCCTGGGTACTGCCTTTGCCGAGACACAGCTAATAACAGCCCACCGCTGTATAGCTGAACACTGACTGTATACCCAGCATACGGCGGCCATCTTGGTACACCCTGGCAGAATCCGGAGGCCTTCTATCCCCCTGCAGCCTGATACAGAACCTGTTCCCCTGCTGGAGCCCCATGTCTGGACAATAATAAACTATAGTGGATGATTGAGGTGGGTTTCCTCCATATATGGGGAATAGATGGTGATCGCTGCCCAGATCATTTCATACTACAGGGCGGTCACCTCGCTGCTAACTTCAGTGTTACAGACACTTACATCTCCCCTCTGCAATCAATCTGCCCACTGCAATACAATTTAAACATCCCAAACCTATAAGGCTATCTCTTCCACCTAAGGCAGCTTCCACCGACGGAGGGGACAGTATAAAGAGGATTTGAGTGCAGCAGTGGGAATCAGATGGGAGGTGACGCTCTGCGTATTGAGTCCCCCCACGGCCTTTTGTCTGGGCTACTCATAAACCCCCAAAGATATAACGAGTTATTCACCAGTGACAAAGTTGTCAGGATGAGATAAATGACACACTCTCAAAGAAGTGGGGGCGCATGCGGGGCGTGATGCAAGACGGCAGCTCTCTGTAACAGCTCGAACCGATCAAAGAATAACATAGCTAATCCGCAGGGCTAAAATTCAGTTCAACCGCCAAATAACCACCCTCACCCCTGCAAATTAAACTTGTGCATGCCTGGAAACTACCGGACCCGCGGTCGCCGATCAAAATACTCTCCAACTAACATTCTACTCCGCTCCAAAGCGAAAAGCAAGATGTCTCAGGATAACGCCCATCACTCTCCACAGGCCTCTCCGGCAACTTCACATGCTTCTCAGGGAACAGCCTCATCCAAACAAGTAAGTGAGTTCCCATCACAGCTCACCAAAGCCGAGCTAGATTCCAGTCTCTCTATAATGTATGACAGGCTGGCAAACAAATTCCATTCAGAACTGAAGGCTTCCACTAGCACACTACAGCAGGAAATAGCATCCCTGGGAGGGCGCACAGATTTGTTAGAGACAAAACATGATGAGTTGTCATTAGCACATAATGATCTAAGAAAGGACTTTGAGCTACTAGCTGAAAACTATTCCTATCTCCAAACACAAGTGGAAGATTTGGACAACAGAAATCGCAGAAACAACTTAAGAATCCGCGGAGTCCCAGAGTCTGTGACAGACTTAATTCCTGCGACAATGAAGCTTTTTCAGTTGCTCCTTCCGGACACCCCATCACAGTCCTTCACTTGTGATAGAATTCACAGGGCTCTACGACCCAAGCCTCCTGCAGACAAGCCACCTCGCGACATCGTCCTTTGCATGAAAGACTTTGTCACAAAGGAGAATATTTTAAGGGCCGCCAGAAACTCGCACAACTTGGAGTTCGAAGGAACAAGGATTCAAATATACCCCGACATCTCACAGGCCACCCTTGAAAGAAGACGCAAGATGAAGGAAGTAACATCAATCTTACAATCTGCCCGCATCAGATACAAGTGGGGATTTCCCTTCAGACTAATTGTTCCTCATAACGGCACCTCATATTCTGTTATTAATGTCGCGGAGGGCAAAGAGCTTCTGATCAAATTCGGTTTGTTGGATCCAGAAGTAAACCCAAGACCACCATCTACTCCACACTTATCACCTATTTGGGCCACACCCTCTTCAAGACGTGATCAAAGAAGAATGAGACCTCCCATGCGATTCGCTAACCCCTGAAAGTCGCTTGTAACAAATTTGCTTTCCTTGTTCCTGTATTCTTCTTCGTGTTCTATGGAACCATGAGAGGAGGTTTTGTTCCCCTTTAGGCCCCTTTTTATTCAAATGCAATCTATTAGCACAGGTTAGAGGCTTCAAAGTTCTTTTCCCAAAATGTTTTTTTTTTTTTTTTTATCATTTTTTTTCTCTCTATCACCTATTTTTACTACTTTAAATGAATGTTCTGCTTTCCCTTGATATATGCTACTGATGAGCAGCAGGACTAGCTCTTCCCGTTCATATACCTACCCAGAATAATCGCTCTCATCAAACTTCAGAACAATTACTTCATCTGTGCGACTCACAAATCAAGGATATACACCACAAACTAGCTCCACCTACTTAGTTTATCTACGGGACCTTCTAGACCATAGAAAACTTATCATGCTAAATTTAAACTTCACCCTTGTTTGATTTGATTATACTTTTGACCCATATTATTATTTATCTAATTTTTTTTTTCTCTCCCATGTGATCGGTGTATACAGGTAAATCACACCAAAGTATAGAAGCCTTTTCCCTCCATGACACAAGTTTGCACTCTTTACATCTTGGGGCGTGTTCCATGTTCTTTGTTTTCTTATAACGCATGCACACAGATTTTTTCTTTCTTTTTTTCCCTTTCCCTCCCAGGTTACAGGAGGGGGGAAAAATAATATAGATAAAAAAATGGAGAGTTGCTTTGTCTCTCCGCCTTCGCTTGATTGACCCCACTCTCACTTTTGGAGTCTAGACATGGATCTCACAGCACATTTTCTTGTGCTTTCGGTCCTACTCTTAGTCCTATTTGTCGGGACTCCCGAAGTGAGCCATGGACATATATGTCCAAAGATAATTGTTTTTAAGTCAAACTGTTTTTTTCAGCTTGACCCCATGTTTTTTTATATTCACTTTTTTCTATTTTATAACAAACTAGGTAACATGTTTAGTTACCCTATACATTTTGAAATAAGA
This sequence comes from Rana kukunoris, assembly GCA_029574335.1. Classification (NCBI taxonomy): domain Eukaryota; kingdom Metazoa; phylum Chordata; class Amphibia; order Anura; family Ranidae; genus Rana; species Rana kukunoris. Next base: position 42,143,311 of record CM056057.1, read on the forward strand.
TTCTTACGGTTTGCTTTATTATGTTATAATGTACTAGAGTCTCACAAAGGTAACAGACTAATAAGTTACCGGTATGGTAAAAACGACATGCTAAAGATCAACACATCACTATCATATGTTTCATCAAGTTGGGTGCTCACACACAATACTATTACAATCTGGGGTGCCCGGCTTACTGCCGAAATATCAACATTTTTCATTCTCTTTTTTATTACCCAAAAATGTTATAAATGGCATTACTATCTATCATACCAAAGCTTTCATTTATACACTTTAAATGGGACTTAAAGTAATCTCCCATAATGCCAATGGCATAAATTCCCCCCAAAAAAGAAAAAAAGCTTTCCGCCATTATAAAAGACTAGGGGCCGACATAATATTAGTGCAAGAAACACACTTCGCTACCTCCAACCACCCCAAGTTTTTTGACAAAGCATATAGACAATTCTACTATACAACATTCGATTCCAAAAAAAGGGGAACAGCTATTTTTATTAAAAATTCTTTAGTGTTCGAAACCCAAAATGTCTATAAAGACCCAGAAAGTCGCTTTTTGATTGTTAAAGGTTCCATAGGAGGACGTAAGGTCACAATAGCCTCTATATATGCACCTAATGAAGCTCATGCATCCTTTTTCTCACATTTCTTTGATACATTAGATAAGTACTCCTCACCCCATTTGATTGTAGGCGGAGACTTCAATTTAGCAGCACATTCAACCTTAGATAGAAGTAGAGCTGCACCCTCATCCAAAGCCTTTCCTAAAACATTAATCCGCACATTACATAATCACCAACTCATAGACACATGGAGAGCACATAACGTAGGCATTAAAAATTACACTTTTTACTCACACCCACATGATTGCTCCGCCAGATTAGATTACATCTTTTGCACCCCAATTTTAGTGGCAAACTCATCAAAAGCCGCCATTCACTCTTGTCCCTGGTCTGATCATCAGATAACATCATTTACTACTTCTAAAATAGGTCTTGCTAACACACCTCATAAATGGCGCATTAACGATGCATTATTAACAGACCATCAGAATCTACATCAACTAACGACCGACATGGAAGAGTATTTTACACTTAACTCCTCCCCAGACATTCTTCCCACATCACGGTGGATGGCCCACAAGGCTGTCATGAGAGGCCATCTAATCAAGATGGCAGCTACTAAAAATAGAACGAAGCTGACTGACATAAAAACACTAACTAGAGATCTAGACAAATTATACCACAAACACAGTCATTCCCCCTCCGGAGACATACTAAAACAAATCCAAGAAAAACGTTCAGCCCTAGACACATTACTAACTTCTGATACAGAAAAAGCTTTGAGATGGTCCAAGGCTAGATTCTTATTATACAGTAACTCCTCATCCACAATGTTTGCCAGAAAATTGAATCAATCAATGAAACCTCCCCATACTTATAAATTAAGAAATGCTGCAGGAAACTTAATTTCACACCCTAAGGGAGTTATGGAGATTTTTTTGAATTTTTATAAGAAACTTCTATCTTCTCCTCAAAACATCCCAAAACTATCCTCGTCACAATGGCTTGATGAAATTCCTCTACCCACTCTCTCTTCACAACAAATTGAGGCTTTAAATGCACCTTGTTCAGAAACTGAAATAAATAGAATAGTGCGTTCTTTGAAGACCTCCACAGCCCCAGGCCCAGATGGCTTTTCAACTTCATATTACAAAAAATTTGCTTCAATTCTAATTCCCCACCTTGTTAAACTTTTTAACCATATCCTGCAAGGCAACCAATCCCCATCCGAAATGCTCCTAGCTAATATGTCCCTATTACCCAAACCAAATAAAGACCACTCCACACCCCAGAACTTCCGCCCAATCTCGGTCATAGATAATGACCTAAACATTTTTGGCAAGATGTTAGCGGATAGATTAGCCTCAGTTATCCCACCCTTAATCCACCCAGATCAATCAGGTTTCATTCCAGACAGACAAATCACAGACAATATAAGACTAGCAACAAACATCATCCAGGACTCCAACCTACACACTAGAACTACACTACTACTCAGTCTAGACATACATAAAGCCTTCGATAGCGTCAGCTGGTCCTACTTAGACTCACTCCTCCCCAGATATGGCATTAAAAATGAGTTTCTCCATGGGTTTAAAGCCCTATACAATGATCCACACACCCGAATCAAACTCCCCGGTCACAATTCAGAGTTTTTCCCACTAAGCAAAGGCACAAGACAAGGCTGCCCGTTATCCCCTCTCCTATTTGCTCTAGCCATTGAGCCCCTTGCTTGTGCCATCCGCAACAATATTAATATCAAAGGGTACACAAAAGGTTCAACAGAATTTAAATTAAGTCTCTATGCCGACGACATCCTATTGTTCCTCACTGAACCTTTAATTTCATTACCAAACCTTATCAAAACTTTGGATACATTTTATGACCTAACAGGGTTAAGTATAAACGTATCTAAATGTTCAGCCCTTCCAATCAACTGTCCCCCTGATTTGACTGCTATATTAAAAGAGAAATTTCCTTTTCAGTGGTGTTCAACATCTTTCAGATATTTAGGTATCCATATCACCCCATCTTACAGAACCTTATACCACGCCAATTACCCTAGAATATTCCAAACCATCAGAGACTTGCTCAAATCATGGTCAACATACCATATTTCGTTTATGGGTAGGATAGTTGCTATAAAGATGGTTATATTACCTAAACTATTATTTTTCTTTAGAGCCCTTCCTCTTCTGGTACCTAAAAACACCCTAGATTCTATACAAAGAGAGATTAACAAGTTCATATGGCAATATAAAAAATCTAGATTCGGATATGCATTGATGTTCAGACCTCGATCGAAGGGAGGGATGAGTATTCCTAACCTATGGCTATATTATCTTTCAGCCAGATATACACAACTCGCACAATGGTATGCACCATCCAACCATATACCATGGCTATTATTTGAGGAACAATCTGTCCTACCATACCACCTACAGGGCCTCCCCTGGTCCAAATCCATTAAAACTCAAAAGATTGGCCACCTTAACAAAGTAGTACACCAAAATCTCCTATTATGGCACAGACAAAAGCATAAATTTTACATCTCATCAGAAATCCCCCCCCCTAGCTTCTTTCATAGGTGACCCTCTTTTTTCCCCTCCTGACCTTAGCTCAAATCAATATACTATATGGCAACTCCTCAAACTATCTACCCTAAAGTCACTCACAAAAAATAACTCATTTCGTACTTTTAGAGAATTGCAAACAGAATATGAACTTACAGAGACTGAACTCTCTGACTACAACAACATCAAGATTTTCTACCAAAAATACTTCTCACTCACACTCCAATCCCCATTCACGATATTTGAACAAATCTGTCTCACTTCACCTTGCGATAGGGGCTTAATATCCAGAATTTATAAAAACCTAAATGAACACAACTTACCAGATAAAACACGTCAAATGTCCCAGTGGGAATCAGACTTGAATGAAACCTTCTCTATAGATCAATGGGATACTATGATCAATAATTTACAAAAAAGCACCAAGACAGCCTCCATCAGGGAATCCGCCATCAAACTTCAACATAGGTGGTACCTCACCCCGGACAGACTCAACTCATTCTATCCAACAATCTCACCCCTATGCTTCAGAGGATGCCCAGCTCAGGGTTCTCTTATACACACATTCTGGGAATGTACACACCTTAAAACTACGTGGCAACAAGCCAAAAACAAAATAGAACAAATTATAGGCAGAAGAATTGAACTCACATCTAAAATGTGCCTCCTTTTCTATCCTATTCCTGATATCCCTATAGCACATACCAGACTTATACACACATTGTTCAGCTCAATACACTGGGCTATAGCTCTCAACTGGCGATCCCCCACAGTGCCATGGTCCCAAATTATGAATCGCATGCTTACCATCAAGCTATCAGAACATATCCATCACACATTATTCGACACTATGGACACATATAATAAAAAATGGAAACCTTGGGATATTTCTCTGTTAGGTCAATGATCTACTATGTGATACTGTCATTATGTTTTTATTAATGAACAAACCCATAAGGTCATTATGCCTCTATAAAGTTTTATGAATGATTCATTCTTACATCCCAATGTTTGTATTCATCCCTCTTATATTACTGCTACTTATACATCATACTGATATTCTCTGCACCCTTTGTCATGTATGTATCCCTTGCCAATGCACAGTTATTTTTGTATTGAGACTTATATTTCAATAAACCGTTTGTAAACAAAAGAGAATCATTATTGAGACTCATCCCCTAGAAATTTCATATTTAGAGATATGAACTTTTTTGAGTTATAAGTTACACATTTATACAATGATTTATGTGTTTTAGATTTTTTTCACTTTGTATGTTTATATGATGCTTTATTGCGTGATATGTTTAATTTTCACATAATTTTAGCGCTACACTTTTCTTTTGTTATCACTTGTTTTTGGTGCAGAATTGATCCAATTTTGTGGTGTTTGGCAGCTATTTTATGTTTTGTTAGGTAGCGCGGTGTTATATGTACTAGTGTATATATATTTTTCTACGGGTGTCTAGTGGTTAATTTCCCTTCTAAATGTTTTTTTTTTCTTTGTCTGAATTTCTCACTTCCTGCTCCTCTTCAGTAAGCTTGTCCCCATCATACGAGCCGTTCTGGCTGGGGGTTAGTCAGCGTGCTCATCCCCTCCCTTGGGACTACATCCCGGGGAAATGCTGTGAATATCGCAGGGATGTAGTCCCAAGGAAGGGGGCGAGCACGCTGACTAACCCCCTGCCAAAACGGCACGGATAATGGGTGCAAGCTTACTGAGGAGGAACAGGAAGTGAGAAATTCAGATAAAGAAAAAAAAATTTTAGAAGGGAAATCGAAGGAAAAGGAAAGTGAACCAACAATGCACTAGCTTAAAGGAACCTATTTAGAAAATAAAAAACGAACCTTTACAACCCCTTTAACCATTAGGATTGAAGTAAAATTATTTTAGTGATTCAAATAGGTGTTAGGGGTTCAGGTAGATGGAAGGGGTTTTAGAGTTAGGGACATCTTTCAGGTTGATTGAATCTTGAAAGAGACAGTTCTACTTTCAGAAAGGTTTGCTTCACATTAAAAAAAAACAATAATTACTTCACCAACGTAAGTTCTTATGGTCTAGAACAAATGTTTATCTCTGTAAAAAGAAAAAAATACTAATTTTCCAGGGATGTGAAACAATTTTCCCGCTGTCCTTTGACCAATATCAGGTTCCAAGAAGAACAATGTAGTCTTACTTTGGGGGTTACAAACAGAAATCGTTTAAAAGGCAAATCCACCTAAATCAAAAGCATTGTAATCCTGGTCCATACCCTCAAAATCCACATCATATTGGCCGCCCTCTGCATCTGCTGAGGGGTGATACCCTAACTCCCGAAAATCCGGAGAAGCAGGTTCAACAACACGGGCCCCATGACTTGAGGTGACCATGTATCCCAGGGTTGGTCCAGCTGCAGCTCCACCCATAAGAACACATGCCGTCTTCACACCCCAGTGCAGCTGGGAGCCATGGCGGAGGCAGTGAGGGGGGCACTTCTCTTTACAGTGAGCTGCTCTACCTGTAAGAAGCAACAGGGGTTAATGAGATCTGCTATAAAAAAGAGACTCACAGTAAAGGTATCACCTACCTTCTTTCTCTTGAGTTTTATCCTTACTGTGGCTGGAAACATCACTAAAACAGCATCTTCGAATGGGCGAATTATGGTGGAGCATGCAGCTGGTTGGAGAGAGTGGAGGCTGGTACAGACTCTAGAAGAAATTTTAAAGGTTTGTCTTCTACAGAAAGTGAGTAAGTAGTAATAGAAGTAACTATTAATATGGTAAAAGTCCTGGAGAACAGTGACAATGCTATTTTTATGTAAGAAAAATTTAAACTAAAGCAACACGTCACTGCTAAGAGGTCCAGATACAACTTTATGGCATTTAAGGTCAGGGGTACAATCCAAAAAGTAGCCAACATGTTTTGGGGGGCCTAGATCACCCCCTTCATCAGGGCTAGAAAGAACATAAAAAGATCTCCATATCACTCTAATATCAATACCGTATCCCCTCCAATGGGTCATTTTTAAAACCTAAAGCCCTGTACACATGATCGGTTTGTCTGATGAAAACGGACTGATGGAACGGACAAACCGATCGCGTGTGGGCCCCATCGGTTTGTTTTCCATCGGTGAAAAAAAAAATAGAACTTGTTTTTAAAATTATCCTATGGATAAAAAAAAACATAGAAAAAAATAATTGTCTGTGTGGAAGTCCATCAGTCAAAAATCCTTGCATGCTCAGAATTAAGTCGACGCATGCTCGATAGCATTAAACTTTATTTTTCTCAGCACGTCGTAGTGTTTTACGTCACCGTGTTGGACACGGTCAGATTTTTGACTGATGGTGTGTAGGCAAGACTGATGAAAGTCAGCTTCATCGGATATCCGACGAAAAAATCTATCGGATTAGATTACATCAGATATCCGATCGTGTGTACAGGGCATAAGAGTCAATAGCAATAGTCAATACATTTTTTAATTTTGGTTTTATGACCCCATGGGAGGGATATTGTATTGATATCAGATTGATATGGAGATCTTCTTGTTCTTTCTAGTCCTTGATGAAAGGGGCACTCTTGAACCCCCAAATGCGTTGGCTAGTGTTTGGATTGTACACCTGCCTTTTAATGGAATAAAGTTGTATCTGGACCACGCAGCAGGGGTGTGGCACTTTAATTTCAATGTTTGTTACATTACACTACAAGCCAATGAGACTGTGGAGATCCTCGGAGATGTATAAGCAGCCTGCCTGGAAAACGGATAATTGACATCAACATCAATACCTTAGGGCTCTTTGACATGGGGCGGATCAGTTGTGATCCGCCCTGTGAACCTCCACTTGCTTAGCGGGGATCGCTCCGTTGATCCCCGCTGAGCCGGGAGATGACAGGGCGGTCCCCGCACACTGTCTTTTCTCCGCTCTCCCCTATGGGGGGATTGGATGAACATGGACCGTCTGTCCGTGGTCACCCGATCCGCCAGACGGATGGAAAAGTAGGTTTTTCCTCCGTCACACTTTGGTGGATCGGAGCGTGTCGGATGTCAGCGGGCATGTCACCGCTGACATCTGCGGCTCCATAGAAGAGCACGGAGCGCCCGTTAAGGTCCCCATAAAAACTGGCAGGCAAACCTGAACGGGCCGCCGGTGTGAAAGATCCCTTAAAGGCTAAGTTCATCTTTGTTCACCTTTTCTTTTGTTTTCTTTTTTTTTTCTTAATGCCAGCTCCCCTATGTACCAATATAGCATTAAAGCGGAGTTCCACCCTTAAAATCACTTTGTTTCATTCCATCCAGCATACTGGCGTCAGCGCCAGTATGCTGTTTTTTTTTTTTTTTTTTTAATGCATGTACTTACTTTATATAAAATCATTGAATTTCAGGCGCACCGCGGTATGTCGCCGCTATAAGGCGTCACGCCTTCCGGAAACAGCCGATTAGCATTCGGCTCTTCTCGGCGCCTGCGCACAGACCCAGGAGCTGACTGCGCAGGCGCCGAAAATAGCCGCTCCTAGTTCGGCTTTTTTCGGAGGGCGTGACGCGGCTATATACGGCGCCTGCGCAGTCAGCTCCTGGGTCTGTGCGCAGGCGCCGAGAAGAGCCGAATGCTAATCGGCTGTTTCCAGAAGGCATGACGCCTTATAGCGGCGACATACCGCGGTGCGCCTGAAATTCAATGATTTTATATAAAGTAAGTACATGCATTAAAAAAAAAAAAAACAGCATACTGGCGCTGACGCCAGTATGCTGGATGGAATGAAACAAAGTGATTTTAAGGGTGGAACTCCGCTTTAATGCATACCTCCCAACCATCCCGGAATGGGTGGGATTTTCCCGCAAAGGTAGGGCTTTCCCGCTGTCCCTGAAATGCTCTTAGAATCCCGCAAGCTGCGTACTCGGGGCCCCTAATTTTCCTGTAAATGGTAAATTCGACCTGATTGGCTGGCTGGCTGCAGTGCATTCTGGGAGTTGTAGTTTGAACCAATCAGAGCCGATCCGCGGCAACACCCGCTCAACAACTTTAATCCGTCCTATCGGCGCCCTCCCCCCCCCCAACAAAAATGTACCGCAGTGGAATTTTAAAATGTTGGGAGTTATATTAATGTACTTATTTTGCAAAAATAAAACAACTTTCCATTAGTTCTACACAGTCTTACCTCACTCTCTTCATAGCTGTTTAAAATCACTGCTCGATTACTTCTGCCTTACTTCCTGGTGAGACTTTAGGCCATGACACAGGAAGGAGTTGACCAGCTGAGGGTAGATGATGCAGGGTGTGTGCTAATGAGATCAGCTGGTCAACTGCTTCTTGTGTCATGACCTAAAGTTTGACCAGGAAGTAAGACATAAGTAATTGAGAAGTGTGTTTAAACAGCTATAAAGAGTGTGATGTAAGCTGGGGTAGAATTAATGGAAAGCTGTTTTATTTTTGAAAAATAAGTACAATAATGCTATATTGGTACATAGGGGAGCTGGAATTTAGAAAAGTGAACTTATCCTTTAAGATAACAGTACCAGCAAGATAACCCTACATGTCCAAGGTTAGCATTCTGCATTCCTCAAATGCTATTTTGATAATGGCATATATTCTCTCAGGTAAAGTGCACTGAAGTAAAAAAAAAAACAGTTTGCTGTAAACGAAGGGCTAGAATGGTGTGCACTGACTCATGATGCCTATATATACCTGTAATCTTAAAATCAGTCTCTGTGTCCTTGTAGAGTCCCTTGGATTTTAGGCGTAGGATATACACAGTGGTGTAAGATCTGCTCATTTTTTCGAGCCTGACTCTATGTGGCGATTTCCTAAAAATGGAGGGCCAGATTCACGTACATTGGCGCATATTTTGACCGGCGTAGCGCACCTCCTTTACGTTAGACCGGCGCAAGTACCGTATCCTTGTAGTATTTGCGCAGAAATTTGCGCCGGTGCAACGTAATTTCCGAGGCGTAAGGCGGTGTAATTCAAATTGGGAAGGACGTGGGTCTGTTCCATTGAAATGGGCCGTGACCCCATGCAAATGAAGGGTCGGCCGGATTGCACATGCGCGCATGAAGCAGACTATGGTTAGCACCTCTCTGCGCATGCTCAGAACTCGGCACGGCGCAATCAGTGATATTGGAACTAGGCCCGGTCAACTTAGTGAGCTACGCACAGTGCTTAAATAGACAGAGAGAAACGCCCTTCCTTTGCAAAAGTGCATCCATTTGTTTCCCTTCCTACAGCAAGGTGCTTTTGTTCTGTTGTTTGTTAGCATTTGTTGGTTTGTGACATGTCTTTGAGATATTTGGTGACTGTTTTGGATAGTGTTTTGAAGAGTGATTTTTGTCTTTTCTGTGTTTTCTTTGCTGTGTTTTATTTTTGCTTGTCATTTTTTTTTTGCTGGGCAATTTTTTTTTTTTGTGAATGATTTTGGAATGTGGGGGTGACATTCCTTCCGGAAAAGGGGTGTCACCCTCATTTGTGGTGGGAAAGGGTTCCCCATGACCAGGGAGAAGTGATCCCCAGGGTCCGGGTGAATGGTGTATGAATGTACATAATTGTGACATAATTGGAGCCGTGGCGTGGCGTTGCTGCTCACAAGTCCTGCATGGTGGGCTTGTGCCAATCCAATTTGATGAGGATGTGATGTGTCTGTGCTAGGGACCACAGTGGTGTGCATGCATGCATTCTCATTGTGCCATGATTAATGTGTGTGTTTAATGTGAAAAGATGCCTAATGTGAGCTGTCTCCTGGCTGCTCTTCCCTCAGAAGATGGGGTAGCCTCGGTTAGGGGGGGATTGTTTGGTTCGGGGGTCAGGTCATCACATATGTCAATCTCCAGGCCCTTTCTCACTGCGAAGTTGTGCAGCATGCAACATGCACCGATGATTTGGCATACAAAGTTTGGGGAATACAACAGGGTATCATGGGGGGTTCCGGATAGGAGTCATGAGATGGGGTCCCAGTGCATATGCAGAGTCACCTTGAGGGGATAAGACAGGAGGATGTTAGTAGTGCATGTGCCCCTTGTGATTTCTGCATCATGGGGGGGGCAGTCATGCCTGCCACCCATGTCACTCACCAACCAGCCAGCTGTCCCCATACATGTTCTGTTTGAATTCTGTTGGGATGGGGCCATGATTGTATATGTAGCTGTCATGGGTGGTGTCATGTGTTGGGCTGGTGATGTCCTCCTGCAGGGTTGTGGTTAATTCCATGATGGCATGAGGGGTGAATCTAAAGATGCCATACACCTTTAGAATCACTCATGCCAAAGAGGTCTATGCATGTGCGGTATATCCTCTCCCGTGCCATCCTCCGTGCCCTCCTTCTTCTGCACTCATCTAAAGTCAGTAGTATAGCTATGAGCAAGGATGCCCCTGGCATGTTGGCATACAGATTGTTGTCCTGCAAGTGTGGCTGCTCAGCTCGTCCCTAACGGTGTTACTTTAGCTGACATGTAGACAGATTGTCTAATTTTAAACCTGCTTTTATATGGACTCATTTTAGACAGGACGTGCAGCTGATGCGCACAGCGCGTAGCCTGCGCCGCACAAACTTACTTTTGTGGATCGCCGTATCTCCCTCATTTGCATATTTGCCTAGCATATTTTGCGCGCACGATGCGCCGGTCTATCGAAATTACGTTGGTCGAAAATTTCTAGATTTCTGGCGTATATTGTTTTGTGGATACGGCGCATAGATACGCAGGCGCATATTTCCAATTACGCAGGCGCATCTCCTGAAACGCCGGCTTAAGTGCTTTGTGAATCTGGCCCAGAGAGTGCAAAGACCGGTGCAGCATAGAAACCAATCAGCTTTAAGGTTTTATTGTTAAAGCTTAATTGAACAAGCTGAATTTAGAAGCTGATTGGCTACCATGAACAGCTGCACCACATTCTGAGTGCTCCTGTTTTAGTAAATCTCCCCCTAATGCCGCGTACACACGATAATTTTTCGGGTTGTAAAAAACGTTGTTTTTCAGGCTCTAGAAAAAACAAAGTTTTTTTCAACCCGATCATTAAAACGGCCTTGCCTACACACAATCGTGAAAAAAAAATGCTCTAGCAAAGCGCGGTGACGTACAACACGTACGCTGGCACTTTAAAGAGGAAGTTCCATTCGGATGACGCCACCCTTAGGGCTGCTTTAGCAGATTTCGTGTTAGTAAAAGACGATTAGCGCTTTTCTGTCTGTTACAGCGTGATGAATGTGCTAACTTCATTACGAACGGTAGTTTTACCAGAACGAGCGCTCCCATCTCATAACTTGCTTCTGAGCACACGCTGATTTTTCACGTCGTTAAAGCCCACACACGACCATTTTTTAAAACCTGAAAAACGACAAAGTTAAAAACCTTGTTAAAAAATAGAGCATGTTCGAATTTTTTTTTTGCCCGTTTTTCAGAACCCGAAAAATGCTCTGAAGCCCACACACGAAAAATTATCGTGTGTACGTGGTAAAAGTGTCAAGGATCTGATTTTACACAAAATGTTCACTACAAACAAGGAATGCCTGTTTATTGACGCACCCCCCCCCCCCCCCCCCCCAATGCCTAACTTCTACATTAAAATTAAAACAATATATATAAGTATAAAATGTAGTTAATATATTCACCCTTCCCCTGGGTTCAGACGAGATCCTGGACAATGTCGACTAGCCCAAATTTCGACAAATTACAAATTGCTAATCCGGCTGAATAGTTCAAGGCAACCCACTACCAACATCCCATTAAATTATAACTAAGGGCAAAACTGATTTGCTGTCTGTGTCCCCATTAGGGAGACTCCTCCTATTTGTCCTGCTTACCATTATCATTGAAAGTAAAAAGAAAATCCCACATTTTGAGTTGTCCCTAGAAAAGTGGTAATCTTCCAATGGGGACACTAGTTCTGTTGACCTGGGGGCCACCAAGGAGTTCCTTTAAATTGCAGGGATTTCCTCTCACTTCATGTTGGGCTATGGGACAGAAAGTGAAGAGAAATCTCCCCAATGGGACACAGATGGCAGGAAAAAATTGACTCTATCCAAAATGGAAAAAAAAAATTGCCTATATATTTTTTTTTAGTCAAAAGCTGGTTTAAAATGATTAGGAGTTAATCACATTATGTGCGGTAATCTGCGTTAATCTACACAGATCAACACAGGCTCACCTCACATCATAGAGCTGCCTTGAGGTTGTATGCTGCGTTTTTTCACAATATACCGCAGTTTATCTGAAGTCACCCCCTGTCACTACATCACATTAAATGACATTTCAATAAAGTAAAAAAAAAAAACAATGCAAGGCACCAAACTTCACCACCCACTCACAATAGACTCCAGTCTGAATAATAAAACAAGCCGTACGAATGAGCCCTTAGGCCGCGTACACACGACCAAATAAATCCGATCAAATCGGTCTGACAGACCGATTTGATCGGATTTGTCTGCTGGGATATATTGGTTTGATCGTGTACACACGATCAAACCAAAACCCCCACCGGCAGACAGCGTGGTGACGTGGCGGTGACGTTGACGCCGCCACGTCACCGTCACCAGGAAGTGAAACACTTCCGTGCATGCGTCGATTCCATTCGACGCATGTGCGGACAGATATGTCTGCTGGTTAGTGTACTAACCAGCAGACATGTCGGGCGGACGGGTTCCCAGCAGACATATTTTAAAGCATGCTTTAAAATTTGTCTGCTGGAAAAACCTGTCTGTCCGCCTGTACACACGATCGAATCTGTCTGCTGAAACGGTCCGTCTACGCGGCCTTATAGTTATGCCTTGAACAGGCAAACGGAATTTCCGACTGACTTTATCCATCGGATATTCCGATTGCGTGTAGCCCCATCGGATTGTTTCCATCGGAAATTCCAGTGAATTCCATCGGAGTTTAGATATAAAACATGTTCTATTTCTCTCCAAGTGATTTGACCGTGTAAAAACACTGATCGTGTGTACGAGACATTACAGTACTTGCTGGCAAAATTAGGGGATTATGTATTAAATGTGGACAAAATTCTATGTCCAAAGCAAGAAAGTAGCTTCTAACTGTAATTTCTCAGGCCCCATACACACGATCGGACATATCCGATGAAAACGGTCCGCGGACCATTTCCATCGGATATGTCCGATCGGGAGTTTGATCCGATGGCGTGTACACACCATCGGATCAAATTCCCCGCCACCGGACGGCGCGGTGACGTGGCGGTGACGCGGCGGTGACGTTGACGCCGCCGCGTCACCGCCACGTCACCGCACCAGGAAGTAAAACACTTCCGCTTATGCTCCGAATCCATTCGGCAGCGGCGCGGCGGCGGTGGGGGCCGACATGTCTGCTGGTAAGTGTACTAACCAGCAGACATGTCGGGCGGACAGATTCCCACCGGATAGATTTCAAAGCTTGCTTTGAAATCTGTCGGGTGGAGAAATCTGTCCGCTAGCCCATACACACGAGCGGAGATGTCTGCTGAAACGGTCCATCGGACCGTTTTCAGCGGACATATCCCCTCGTGTGTACGCGGCCTCAAGTTCTGGTCTTAAAATGAGCCAATGATTTTGACTATTTGTGATGGGCAGAAAGAAATGTTCCTGTTAGCATGCTTTGTACGCAAAAATGTACTGGTTTTCTAAATTTTTCATTAGGGTTAGATTGTGACAAATGAATACTTAACTGAGTTCTTCTTAGGCGGCGTACACACGATCGAGGTTCTCGCTAGAAACCAGCGAGAACCTCGCTGGGAGCTGCATTCCAGCGAGAACCTCGGCCGTGTGTACGCTCCTGGCTCGCCCCGCCCGTCGGGAATCCCGTCGAGCGAATAGAGAGCAGGCTCTCTATTTGCTCGATGGCCCGTCGGGATCAATGGCTGGTTGCCATTCCCGACGGGCGGGTCGCCGATTTCGACGGCCGGCCGAGAACCTCGACGGGCAGAACGATGTGTTCCGCCCGTCGAGGTTCTCGTACGTGTGTACGGGGCTTGACAGATAGTGTCTGCTATTCCTGTTCCTGTGAACTGCCACCCAACGTCACTGCCTATGTCACCTTTTCATAAAACCAAGGTGATTAAATGCTATATATGGGGAGAACATTATTATTATTATTAATATTATACACGTTTTATATAGCGCCAACATTTTATTCAGCGCTTTACAATGTAAAGGGGGGACAGCACAATTACAGTACAGTTCAATACAGAAGGTACAGGAGGGCCCTGCTCATAGAGCTTACATTCTAAAGGGAGGGGGTGGGGGTACAAAGGGTAAGTGCGGAGAATGATTTGATGGGGGTGGCTCGGGGACAGTTTTTAGGTAGGTGTGGGATAGGCTTCCCTGAATAAGTGAGTTTTCAGGGATCTCCTAAAGGTGGAGAGGTTAGGGGCTGATCGACATACCGGGGCAGGGAGTTCCAGAGGTTAGGAAAGGCTCTGGGGAAGTTCTGAAGACGAGCTGAGAGGAGGTAACAAGGGAGCTAGAGGGCAGGAGGTTGTAGGAGGAGCAGAGGGGACAATTTGAGCTATATCTGCAGATGAGGTTGTTGATGTAGATTGGGCAATGTTGTGAATGGCCTTGTATGATGTGGATAGCATTTAGAATTTTATACGGTGGGGTAGGGGAAGCCAGTAAAGGGATTGGCAGAGAGGAGCAGCAGTCACGGTTAGTGGGGTGTATTAGTCTAGCAGCAGAATTCATAATAGGGGGGGATAGCCTGCATAAGGGTAGGCCAATAAGGAGAGAGTTACAGTAGACAAGGCGTGAAATAATCAAGGAGTGAATAAGTTGCTTTGTGGTGTCATTATTTAGAAAGGGTCACATTCTGGAGATGTTGCAGAGGGTAAGGTGTAAGGATTTAGCCAGTGATTGGATGTGGGGGCTGAAGGAGAGGTCAGAGTCAAGGATTACTCCCAGGACTCAGCCATGTGTAGAGGGACCAATGGTTGTGTTGTTGATCTTAATGGTAAAGACATGGGGGGGGGGGGGGACCAGGAAGGAGCAAATATAACGAGCTCAGTTTTAGAAAATTTGAGTTGAAGGAAGTGACATCCATACTGTCATTCAGTAAGTTTGAGATCCCTGAGGAGATCGAGGGGGTGAGTTGAGGAGTGGAGTGTACAGCTTGTATAACAGTGTAAATTTGCTGTCCCCTCAAAATAACTCAACACAGCCATTAATGGCTAAACCGCTGGCAACTAAAGTGAGTACACCCCTAAGTTAAAATGTCCAAATGTCCATTTTCCCTGCCCGGGTGTATGTGATTTGTTAGTGTTACAAGGTCTCAGGAGTGAATGGGGAGCAGGTGGGTTAAATTTGGCGTTACCGCTCTCATTCTCTCATACTGGTCACTGGAAGTTCAACATGGCACCTCATGGCAAAGAACTCTCTGGTCTAGGCTATAAGAAGTCTGCCCAGACCCTGAAACTGAGCTTCAGCCCTGGGACCAAGACCATACAGCGACAGGACAGGTTGTGTTGTCGGTATAGAGGTGGTATTGGAAGCCATGGGAGGTTATCAACTGGCCCAGGGAAGAGGTATAGAAAGAAAATAGAAGGGGCCAAGGATGGCGCCTTGGGGTACCCAAACAGAAAATGGAAGAGGAGCGGATTAGATGGAGTTGTAAATGACACTGAAAGTGTCCCGTGAAAGGTAGGAGGAGAAGCAGGATAAAGCAGAATCATGGAGGCCAAGGGAGTGAAGTTTGCTGAGGAGGAGCAGGTGGTCAAACAAGAACATATTATTTACTGATAGGACAAAGACACAATAATACACACAATCACAATTTACAAAGCTTACACATAAGGATACACATACTTATTTTTCTTTAAAAAGTGACAGTTATTTTCAGCTACAAAGCAGAGCCCAATAAAATTTAAACTTGCAATCACATGGCTGAAATAAAGGTTTTTATCCATGTGATACAGCATTGGTAATTGAATCTATAATATAAAGATATATATTTTCAAGGTGGAAACAGGATGGAGTTGTACAGCGTGGTTTTACTGACCTCTTTCACTTTCCGTAAGATATTTATCCATTTGCTACAAAGAAAACAGTAAAAGGAATAATTGTAAATCTGTTAAAGTATAAAAAAAAAAACGTCACTAAGTCATATACTATGCACAATATTCTACAAATTCTGCTACTTTAATAAGGTATGATAAGGAAAATATATAAAGTTAGATATATAAAGGATATGTATATTATTACATTAAATAGAGGGTACATTTCCATATATGCATCCCCGTTTTGCGAAAAATGATTTCATCCTTACTGGAATTTTACATACAGTACATAGCTTGCTGAGCTTCGGACTTTACTACAGCTTCTGACTTATGTTCAACCCCTTAAAGTACCAAAGTTATTGTACACCTCCTACAGCCCAAATGAACTGTCCCCAGATCTGGACTGAGATTTTGTGCCTAAAAAAATCAAAAATGTCAGCTGCACAGCAAATATGTCAATTATGAGGCACACTTACACTATATTACCAAAAGTATTGAGAAACGCACACTAACTTTATTGCCTTATTGCCATCCCAGTCTTAGTCCATAGGGTTCAATATTGAGTTGGCCCACTGTTTGCAGCTATAACAGTTTCAGCTCTTCTGGGAAGGCTGTCCACAAGGTTTTGGGAATGTGTCTTTGGGAATGTTTGACCATTCTTCCAGAAGCGCATTTGTGAGGTCAGGCACTGATGTGGATGAGAAGACCTGGATCGCAGTCTCCACTCTAAGACCCCTTTCACACCGGGGCTCTTTGCAGGCGCTATAACGCTAAAAAATAGCGCATGCAAAGCGCCCTAAAAGAACCGCTGCTGTCTCTCCAGTGTAATAGGTCCGATGGTAAAAAATTCCTGCTAGCAGCATCTTTGAAGCGGTGAAGGAGCAGTGTGAATACCGCTCCTCCACCGCTCCTGCCTATTGAAATGAATGTGCATGGCAGGTGGGTTTTAACCCTTTTTAGGCCACTAGAGGGGGTTAAAAGCACCCCACTAGTGGCAGAATACTCCCACAAATACAATGGTAAAGCGCTGCTAAAAATAGCTGAGCTTTACCTCCGACGCCCTAGTGTGAAACGGGTCTAATTCATTCCAAAGGTGTTCTATTGGGTTGAGGTCAGGATTCTGTGCAGTCCCAGTCAAGTTCCTCCACCCCAAACTCACTCATCCATGTCTTTAAGGACCTTGCTTTGTGTACTGGTCCAAATCATTTGGTGGAGGGGGAATTTATGGTGTGAGATGTTTTTCAGGGGTTGGGTTTGGCCCCTTAGTTCCAGAAAAGGGAACTCTTAAGGTATCAGCATACCAAGACATTTTGGACAACTTCATGCACCCAACTTAGTTGGAACAGTTTGTAAATGAACCTTACTCTTCCAACATGACTGCACAAACCGATAGAACGCCTTTTGGATGAATTTGAGCATGTTGAATGGTCAAACATTTCCATAGACACTCCTAAACCTTGTGGACTGTTTTTATCTGACAAACCGACCGTATGTGGGCCCCATCGGTTTGTTTTCCATCGGTGAAAAAAGATAGAACATGTTTTAAATTTTTCCTATGGATAAAAAACTGATAGAAAAAAATGATCATCTGTGTGGAAGTCCATCGGTCAAAAATCCACGCATGCTCGGAAGCATTGAACATTTTTCTCAGCACGTTTACCTCACCGCGTTTTGGCAGACTTTGATTTTTGACTGATGGTGTGTAGGCAAGACTAATGAAAGTCAGCTTCATCGAATATCCGATGAAAAAAATCCAGTGGACTAGATTCCATCAGATATCCGATCGTGTGTAGGTGGCTTAAGACTGGGATTCCATTAAAGTTCATGTGTGTGTAAAGGCAGGTGTCCCAATACTTTTGGTAATATTGTGTATTATGGACACAGATTGCTGCAGATTGCATTGACCTCCATATTTAGGCTGATTGCCAAGGAGAGAATGAAACCCTTGTTTACTCAACCCTGCATACCCAATCTATATATATATTTTATAAATAAAAATCTAAATGCTCTAATTACTTAGCTAAGGCATGTAACTATGTAGTTACATAGTTGCCAATGTAACTATGTATATACCATAGCTGGTGGATGTCTCTGGAAGCTGGAAATAACTGAAGTAGACACCACTACTCCAGTGATCTCCACTCGCTTCCGGGTCTCGTGCCAAGCAGTTGGCCAGCTGCATTGTGAACACATGATATGGGCAGCTCAACGCAGGCGCTATTCATAAAATGCTTTGCATTGTCTAAAGCTTTCTCTGATTGGATGAGGCGAAGAGCAAGCCCCTCTCTCCATTTCGTCCAACCAGAGATCTCTGCATTTATTGAGAGAATGCAAAGCATTCTCTGAATAGCACCCATCCAAAGCACCGACCGACCTGTCTTCAAAATGCAGGAGGCCAGCCTCAGTAATAGACCCAGAAGTGGAGATCACTGGAGTAGTGAAGGATCATTCAGTGATTTCCATCTTCCAAGGTCATTGGCCAGGTTTGGTATAGGCATAGTTACATTGGTTCAAACTGGACCAGTGTAATAATGTAGAAAATAACCATACCTGGTATTCTACTATAATGACTCTCATGGGTTATTTTAAATATGACTAGAACCTTGATTCAGCATGCACAGCCAAAGCGATTTAACACAGAGGATTCCCTTTCAGTCTCAGGAAACTTCTGCTAATAATTACTATATTTACAGATCACCATACATTAATGCGATTATCAGGGGGAATCATGCTTCTTACATTCGTGGTCAGTGGGAAGAATCCCCATCTTACAGATACATAGTTGGCAACATTGTAAAAAAATGTATAGGGACTTATAATTAGGGAGTGGGGTATTCGTTTGTAAGTGTGACATAGTTGGGAAATAAAAATGCGGACTGCCAGTCTGGGACCTCTAGCAGCGGCCACAATAAAATCGGGAAAAGTGTCTAAATCCCGGGAATGTCCCGGGAAATTCGGTACAGTTGGCAACTATGCAGATAGCGAAAAAGAGCATTGCTGTCTTCTGAGTGGAAAAAAAATGCTTCTTTCTTAAGGAACTACTAGCAAACTCTGGAGGAACCCATGATTAGAAAGAATAGTCCAATCCTTCAGACCAATCTTTAAGCAATTAGATGAATAGTCCAGGTCTGCTAATTGTTCAAATACCTGCATTCCTGTGAATCCGGAGCCAGGAGCAGTAGTGTTCTACCGTCGCTCAGAGACAATCCTAAACAGCTGCTCTTCTGTGTGCCAGCTGGCAGCTTGGGCATTTCACCCAGCTCAATGCCCTCTAATATTGCTTGGCATCGAGAGAGTAATGGGATCTCCAGGTCAGCTGAGGAATCGGCATCCCGGGACACGAGGAGGCTACCTTCCTGTGTAAGTTGGAGATATCTTTCTTTCCACTGCTTGAAAAGGAATCCACCTATGGATGGAGAAACATATGCCTTATTTGACAAGAAACATATGAGGTGTTGCTAAACTGAAAGTGCAGTAACCCATAGCAACATTGTCAGAATTCATGTTTAGGAGGCCCAAGTATTGTTTTAATTCAATCTTATTTTATTAAGAAAAAAAAGATACATAGAGAAAGATAACGTCTCAAGCATTACATACAGTAAAAGCAATTACATCAACAGTAAGCATCATGTTTGACATAATAAAAGCATGTCTAAGTTACGGGAGAAGAAGAAAAAAGGGAATGAGAGCATGTGCGTGTGGACCACCATAAGATAGTATGATTTAGCAATCCCCAGATATATAAAGTAATCATTAATTGTATCTACCACCCTCACATTAGTGAGGGGTTCAGCGTTGCACCGCACGCGGTACATTGGGAGAGATTTTATATGAATCTGCAAGTAAAATAAGACCTATGGGGTCACATAACGGATAAGTAACCATAGGCGGGTCGAGGCCATGATACGTTCGCTCTAAGGCCCCGTACACACGGCAGAGAACCTTGACGGGCAAAACACATCGTTCCGCCCATCGAGGTTCTCTGCCGGCCGTCAGAATCGGCGACCCGCCCGTCGGGAAAGGCAACCAGCCATTCATCCCGACGGGCCGTCGAGCAAATAGAGAACCTGCTCTCTATTTGCTCGACGGGTTTCCCGACGGGCGGGGCTCGCCGAGAGCGTACACACGGCCGAGGTTCTTGGCAGAATACGGCTCCCAGCGAGGTTCTCGCTGGTTTCTGCCGAGAACCTCGGCCGTGTGTACGGGGCTTAAGATTCCTTAAGAGATTAGTTAGAGATCAAGAAGAGCATAAGAAGCAGGGGCAGACAAAAGGGGGGGGCAGAGAGACACGGGACAAGAATCAAGGGACAAGAATCAAGAATCACTCCATCATGGCATCAGGTTCACATCATCCATGCCACGCTCGGCCCAAGAGATAAACTCAGAAGAGTATCGGAACATGGACCATGAAGTACAGGTGAGAGAAAACTGCTCGCTTTTACCACCCTCCTCTGCCAACAGACGCTCAAGGTCCCTTGTGTGGTTCACTTCAACAGCCCAATCCCCCAGGGAAGGCATGGTTGCCGATCTCCAATGGCGGGGGATCACCACTCTGGCTCCCGCCAGGAAGTGTCGTAGTAGTACATCATTTTTGATGGATTTGAATGTGCCAGGAAGTATAGATAAGAGAGCCATCTCAGGGGAAGGGTGAATAGAGGTCGCCATCAGTTTGCAGTATAGTTTGAAGATCCGCTGCCAGAATCCCTGCACAGGAGGGCATTCCCACCAGATGGTTCCCCAGGATTTAAGACACCACCAGCACTGCCGGATTGAGATGATGGATAGTTGTAGGGCATCTATACCATCTTGTTAGCAAATTGAACCCCTTCTCTTGGGTCTTAGTGGCCAAGGATTAGTTTGTGTGTCAGGACAAAACACTTTTTCCAGTCAATAAGGGAGATAGAGTGATGTAGGTCCAACTCCCAGGCCACCGTAAACGGCGGGGGGTCAGGGGAGAAGATACTGAGCAACAGGAAGTAGAGTTGAGATACCACATGTGTTGGAGGTTCCGCCTGCAGAAGCAGCGCCTCAAACTCCGTTGGTTCAGCACGAATGTCCGGAATGGATGGGAAAGTTCGAACATAAGAAGTAATCTGTTGCCTCAGAAGCCACCGCGAGGGGTGTCGGGAGGTCAGATCGGTCGGGGTATCAGTCCTCAAGGTGGGGTCTGCTCGAAGGACCTGGGCAAGTCTCCTATGATCCTCCTTTCGCCATGGTCCGAATCTCGCTACGGACATGGCCGGAGGAAAGGCCGGGGTCCCGAAGAAGGGAGTCATAGGTCCCATGTGGTTCGACAAGCTCCTTCTAGATCGCAAGCGATCCCAAATCTGGATCGTTTGAAGGGTAAGGTCGCTGAAAGGGCCCGAACCCCCCGAACTGTGAGTGAGGTCCATGGGAGAGCGGAGAGTTCAACAGGGTTCATGTGGCTTTCCAACTGAACCCAGAGCTTAGTTGGAGAATGATGGAACCAGTCCAGTATACGAGTGAGCATCGCAGCCTTATGGTACAAGGAGGCGTCTGGGGCTCCAGCTCCCCCCTAACCTTTGGAAGAAATAATGTTTCATAGCGTATTCTGGGACGGGCAGCATTCCAAATGAATTTGGAGAACATCCGGCGCAGCTTCTTGAAGTACGAATTAGGTATATGAATAGGAATGGTTTGGAACAAATATAGGAACCTAGGGAGAACATCCATTTTCAGGGCATTCACTCTACCTAGCCATGACAGCCGTTTGGACGCATAATTGGTTAAATCTGCCTGGGTCCTAAGAAGCAGGGGGGTAAAGTTCAGAGAAAAGAGTTTGGATGGATCCACCGGAATTTGAATTCCGAGGTACCTGATGGAGGTAGAACCAGTTTTGAAGGAAAAGGTAGTTGATAGGTCTGACTTGGACAAAGATATGTTAAGGATTTCCGATTTAGTGTAGTTTACCTTGAAGTTGCTAACCGTTCCAAATTTCTGAAACTCCTGCAGCACTGAGGGCAAGGATGTATGTGGGTGTGTCACCAACAAGAGCAGATAAAGTATTGTTTTGACCTTACCATAACCGTACAGCTACTTAAAAACACACACACATATGGCACAGTGGAGTGCTTCCCAAATGTGTTTAACATATCTAAAGCCCAGTTTTGTTGCCATCTTGGATAGAGTGGTGTGGAGAATATATGGATGATTATGCACAGGGTCCAAGATTCAAAAACATATTATCCACACAAAGGTATACAGCTAAAAGCCTTCATACACTAACAGGTTTAACCTTAAAAAAGAGTCTTATGCCGTGTACACAAGATCGGACATTCCAACAAAACTGTGGATATATTTCCAATGGATGTTGGCTCAAACTTGTCTTGCATACACAACTTTTGTTGTCGGAAAATTTGAGAACCAGCTCTCAAATTTTTGTTGTCGGAAATTTCGACAGGAAATGTCCGATGGAGCATACACACAGTCGGATTTTCCGACAACAAGCTCACATCGAACATTTGTTGTCGGAAATTCCGACCGTGTGTACGCGGCATTAGTCATAGCTATGATTAAAATCAATTTTTTAAGTTGAAAAATGTTAGCAGACACAGGGGTCAATTCACTAAAGTTTACCACATGCAATAACATGATCACTTTGTGCGGTAAATAAAATCCAATTCACAAAAAAAATAGCGATTATGCAGTATTTACCATGAACTAAAAGAATTGCCAGTAAGGTCTTAAAGAGGAAGCAAACCCTGGTGGGTTTTACTTCCTCTTTATTTCCCTGCAAAGGTTAAGCACAATGGGCTCCTATGCATCGCATAGGAGCCCATTATGTGTCACTTACCTGAAACCGAAGCCTCCGATGTCACCACTGTCCCCAGTAGCAGCGAGGGTCCATCTTCACCCCTCTTCCTTCCGGGGGCGCGAACTCCGGCTATGTGACTGGCCGGAGTCACGTGACGTCATTCCTGCACATGCACGCAGGCGCCGCCAGTCATGGCATGACCCCTTTAGAAATGGAACAATCTACCCTTTCTAAAGTGGGCATGCGGCGTAGACATCTGCGCATGCGCCGTAGACATTGGCACAGTGGAGTGTAAATATTTTCTTGTAAATATTTCCTAAACCGTGGAGGTTTAGGAGATGTGATCAGCACCTACAGGTAATGCCGCGCACACACGACCGTTTTTCATGACGAGAAAATTAATTTGTCGTGAAAAACGGTTGGTGTAGGTTCCAGGGCATTTTTCTCGACGAGAAAAATGGGCGAATTTTTTTTAGAACCTGCTCTATTTTTTCTCATCGTTTTTCACTTTGTTCTTTTTCACGTCGTGATAACCTGTCGTGTGTACGCTTTAACGAGGGGGGAAAAACGCGAATGCTCAGAAGCAAGTTATGAGACGGGGAAATTAGCAAAAGCAGCCCAAAGGGTGGCACCATTCGAATGGAACTTTCGCTTTATATGTCACCACGCTTTGCTCGAGCATTTTCTTTTCACAAACGTGTGTATGCCAGGCTGGTTTGAGAGGAATCACGACAAATCACGTCGAGAAAACTTCGTTTTTTTTCATGACATGAATAACGGTCGTGCTTACGCGGCATAAGCCTTAATATAGGCTTACCTGTAGGTAAAAGTGGCTGTACAGGGTGTACAACCACTTTAAGTCCGATTCCCAAACAGAACAGAGAGTAAAAAAACATGCAATATTTATCACCAGGGTTTTGCTGGTGGTATCACATGTAGTATTTGTCAGAAACGGTCTGCCCCCCCCCCCCCCCCCCCAAAAAAAGCTGGTTGCTAAGGAGCGGGCCGGGAAATCACCTGCTGAGTCTATAAAAATTGATTTTACTGAATGAAAAAAGAAATGTCTGCAATTAAAAATTATGAAAAAAAAAAAAAAACAGCTCCTTAGACATTAGTGTATTCTTTTTGGCAAATACCTTCTATCTCCGGGTAGGTCGCAGAGACATTGCAAACACCTACAGGTAAGCTTTAATCTAGGCTTAGCTGTAGGTGTAACTTTCCCCAGAGGGTTTACAACCAGAGACTGACAACTCATGGGGCCTGCGGGCAATAGGAGAATATGGAGGCCCCCGGGCAATAGGAGATAATGGGACCCCCAGGCAATAGATTATGGGGCCACACAGTATACACACATACAGTATACATACACACAGAATACACATACACACACTGAAAAGGTACTGGACATTTTTACATACTGTCCCTAGTTTTACTGAGGCTGACAACCTTGATGGGGCCCCCCAGTGGCATGGGGCCCTCGGGCAGTGCCCGAGGGCCCGAATAGTCAGTCCATCCCTGTTTACAACCACTTTAATGTAACACCCAAGAACAGAAAGAGGTGAATAGGCCCTAAAAGTGAGATAAAATCTACAACTGTCACCAAAACAAAGGAGAAATCCACCCATATGGACAATTCAGTGGGCTACATAGTAATAAAAGAAAAAAATGTAATAAGAGACTAAATCTACTGCCTGAAAAAGCTTTTTAATATACAATAATACATATGTTAAAAAAAAAAAAAAAATGAAATATTTATTTTCTGGTTTTGACCATAATAAAGTCTATAGGTATTAATGTATATAGGGCAGTCCTTTGATTCTCTTATCTCACTGCTGACTGAAAATAATTTTCATTCATAGGAAGAGACCTAGACTGACTATGATAGGAGATAAGGGAAACAGTTTTAATTAATTAAATCATTATTTATTTTTATTCAACGTATTTGGGGTCAATTCACTAACAGTCCCCAGATCTCTCCATAAAGAGGACCTGTCACAGCCCATGCTATCACAAGGGATGTTGTTCATCCCTTGTGATAGCAAAAAAGTTGATACAAATTTAAAAAGAAAGATACAGTGATTAAAAAAATAAAAAAATAATAAATTATATTTTTTTTAAAGTGCCCCTGTCTCCCCTTGCTCACGCGCAAAGGTGAATGCGCACATTGGTCCTGTATACATCTGTAAATGCACCACACATGTGAACGGCAGAGCGAGAGCAATAATTCTAGCACCAGACCTTCTGTGTAACTTTAAACTGGTAACCTGTAATGCAGGGGTCCCAAGCCCCTGGGCAGAAGACCACTGCCACTCTGCGGCCTGCTGATGACAGGGCCACACCGCAGGAGATGAGCAGCAACCGTGGTCCATACAGGGCTGTCACAAACCACGATTGGCGATTACTCCTGCTGTGCGTCAATGCCTGCTTGTCCTCTCCTGGCTTGGAACACTAATCAATTCCAAACTCAACTACGCAAATTCTCTCTACCTAGGATTATCGAAATGCCAGATTGCTCATCTACGAGTCATCCAGAACACCACAGCCAGACTGGTAATGGGTAAAAAAACGTGGGAACCAATCTCCACGGCCATGAGGACCCTCCACTGGCTAGCCGTAAAGTATCGGGTGACATTTAAGACCCTCTGCCTCAACCAGGAAACGCGCCGCAATACTTATGCGAGAAAATAAAACACTACACCCCAAATCGGGCCCTCCGATCAACTAATCATAACCTCCTCCACATCCCCAAATCTCGCTACAAATCGAAAGGAGAACGAAGATTCGCAGTCCAAGCACCACGGTTATGGAACGCTCTACCTACAGACATTCGGATGGAGGAAAACCATTGGGGCCTTCAGAAAAAAACTTAAGACCCATCTATTCTGAAGCATGGCTGGACAACGACATTGGATATAGAGCCTTGAGGTGATAAAGTTTGCATTTGTAGCGCTATACAAGTTACTCACTCACTCACTCCTCCGCCCACCTGGCCGACAATGTTATCCAATCAGCAGGGCAGGGGGGCAGGAGGAGCTCTTCAATGGAGAGCTCCTCCTGCCCCCCTGCCCTACTGAGAGGATGACATTGTCTGGTGGGTGGGGGAGGCAAAAGAAGACACAGGGACTGATCACAGTCTCTGCCCTGACAAAGGTAGGAGTCCTGTGCAGGGGAAGCAGACATTAGAATGGGGAAGTGTCATGTTAGAGTGGAAAGAGGGGGGAGCAGACTGCAGGGGCACTGTGATGGAGGAGGCTGTGGCTACTAGGGTACTGTAATATAAAGGGGACTCCACTGTACAGGGGCACTATAATCATTACAGTGCCCCTGTGCTGTAAAGGGGGGCTGAGGACACTGACATAAAGAGGGGACTGTGCTGTAAAGGGGGGTTGAAGACACTGATATAAAGGGGGGACTAAGCTGTAAAGGGGGGCTGAGGACACTGATATAAAGAGGGGACTGTGCGGTAAAAGGGGCTGAGGACACTGATATAAAGGGGGGACTGTGCTGTAAAGGGGGGTTGAAGACACTGATATAAAGGGGGCTGTGCTGTAAAGGGGGGTTGAAGACACTGATATAAAGGGGGGACTAGGCTGTAAAGGGGGCTGAGGACACTGATATAAAGGGGGGTCTGTGCTGTAAAGTGGGGCTGAGGACACTAATATAAAGGGGGGCTGTCCTGTAAAGGGGGGCTGAGAACACTGACATAAAGGGGGACTGTGCTGTAAAGGGGGGTTGAAGACACTCATATAAAGGGGGGACTAGGCTGTAAAGGGGGCTGAGGACACTGATATAAAGGGGGGACTGTGTTGAGGACACTGATATAAAGGGGGGACTGTGCTGTAAAGGGGGCTGAGGACACTGATATAAAGGGGGGACTATGCTGTAAAGGGGGGTTGAAGACACTGATATAAAGGTGGGACTAGGCTGTAAAGGGGGGCTAAGGAAAGACTCCAATAAAGTTTGCCAAAGGAAGTCAACTTTCTGTAATGACAATACATAAGGAATCCTGAGTCTTTAGACTGCTTGTGAGATATTCATTCTGTGGAGGTCTGTCTGTCCCTCTAGATGTATTAGACTCTGGCTGTCCTCTCATTCTCATATTTAGTCCGAGCTCTGGGACATGTGTGGATTACAGGACGTTCCCAGAGCTCAGGAACAGTTTCTATGGATTAAAAAGCAATTATATCTGTAGCAGTGACACTAATCTTTAGCAGGACACACAGTATACCCGGGCATTGAACAGGGGTGGAGAGATATACTTGGATCATGTACTACTCCCCTAGAGAAGAGATGATGTGTAAAATGATTAGAATTAATACCAAGGATTCATTTAGAAAGCATGAGACAAATATGAACCCCATTTTGTTAAGTGTGTGTTAAATGCGGAAAAATATTTTTACATGGCACCTCATTCTTCATTTATAGTAGCTTGCATCATGACAATAATTTTGCAAAGCACTCTGGTTTTCCTAAACAGAAAGCACAGCAGTACTTTCTCCTGTTGGGACTTTATCTTTATTATTGAAACTCTGTGGAGCTGTTTAGAAGAGAGAGAGAGAGAGGGGAGATTAGTCATTTAGTTCTTAGTTGTATGTATAATCTGAGCTTCAGGCACTTGTAACGACACCCCGAGTATGAAAGGTGTTAAAGTCGTTTAGGACATTCCATTTCCAAACACAAAGGCAGTTACCGAACGCTCCAATCAGCCGAATAAGAAACCCATATGAATAATTCTCCCTCAAATACGAGACGAGGCTCTGTGTTGAGGGTCAAGCAGGAATCTGACTTTATTAGCACCAGACTACAAGTCTTAAATACAGTAGTAGAGGAGGTGTATACCTCCTGCTCATATTACTCTGAAAACACACATGTGACCAGAAACCTAATTAACATGAGCTAATTAACTAATCCCTTTAAGCAGCCTGGTCCTTGTTATAATAAATCAGGATTTCACTACAGGTCAGACTTGTTGTCACCAAGCTTCACACAGTAGATGATACATTATCATAAGTTTAAACACAGGACGTATTCTCACAATAGCAGGGGCTCCAGTAGGAGTCGGCCCATCTCCTACAATGTACAGAGGCCAATGTGATCAGCTCTTTCAATTAACATGTTGAGTTCAGAATCACACAAACCAAGAATAGTCTTTACATATATCCTGGGAGATATTGTGAATAAATATTACTGTCCCATTTTAAGTAATCCAAGTGATATGTTCTTAGTCACAGCACTCAACTAGGTAAACAAACTCCCCCCCCCCCCCCCAGCAAAGCAGTTAAGATTATCCCGGTAAACACATGAAAAGTAGCTAAACATTTTCTGCTAAACAGGACTTCGCTTTAACTGACAATTGCGTTGTGCAATGTTGTACCCAAACAAAATGTATGTCCTTTTTTTCCAACAAATATAGCTTTCTTTTGGTGGTGTAAACAAATAACAAGCACCAATTTTGGAAAAAAAAAATTGATTTGCTATCATAAAAATCCCCCTAATTAAAAAAATAAAAAATAAAAAATGTCTTCCTCAGTTTAAGCCAATATGTATTCTGCTACATATTTTTGGTAAAAAAAAAAAAATCACAATAAGCTTATATTTATTGGTTTGCGCAAAAGTTATAGCATCTATAAACTATTGGATAGATTTATGGATTTTTTTTTTTTTTTATTATTGTTTTACTAGTAATGGCGGTGATCTGTGATTTTTAGTGGGACAGCAACATTGCGGCAGACAGATCGAACACTTTTGACACTTTTTTGGGACCACTGACATTTATACAGTGATCAGAGCTAAAAAATAGCCACTGATTACTGTATAAATGACACTGGCAGGGAAGGGATTAACACTAGGGGGCGATCAAGGGCTGTATTCCCTGGGAGGTGTTTCTAACTGTATGGGGGCTAGGCTGATTTGAACAGATGATCTGTCTCTCCTCCCCTGACAGACCAGAGATCTGTTTGTTTACACTGAAAGATCCATGTTCTGCCTTTTTCTGAAGTGATCGCATGTGGCCAGCGGACATTGAGTCCACCGGACCCTGTGGTTGGCTCCCCCGCTCGTGAATGAGCAAATCGCAAGTACGTGCCTGACGTACAATGACGGCAATTCAAGCAGGGGAGCCAACTTGCCTCAGTACAACTGCGGCGGGCGGTCCATAGCTAGTTAAAGTGGTTGTAAAGGCGTAAGGTTTTTACCTTTATGCATTCTAGGTAAAAAAAAACTTTTGTGAAGGAGCCCCCCATTCCCCCCTATTACTTACCTGAGACCCCTCTCGATCCAACAATGTTGACAGCAGCGGGAGCCATTGGCACAGAGCAGGTAAGTATGACATGCTTGTTATTTAACCACTTCCGTACCGTAGGACGTCATATGACTTCCTGGACTTCAGTGGGGGATATCTAAATGATGCCTACAGCTACATCAAGTGGCGGTTCCGCCGCTTGATCGTTCTTATAGGCGGCAGGAGGGAACATCCCCCCCTCCCGCTGCCATCCGGTGCTTCTCTGGGCTCTCCTGTGCCACTGGAGGCCCGGAGAATGAATCGGCTGCCACCGAATGAAGAGCATAGAGACCATCGGAGGCCCGGGCACGACGTTATGACCTCACATTCGTAAACAAAGCCGCAATTGCAACTGAAAGTATGAGATCAGTGAATTTTTTCCCCCCAATCTCATGCTTTCCAGCCTGGAGTAGAGGTGTGGGGTCTTAAAGAGAACCTGTGACAGGTTCTTAAGGCAGACTCTTTTTTACCTTTTTCTACATTAAGGTAAAAAACCTTCCGCTCCAGCCCCACCCCCCCAATACTTACCTGAACCACATCGGGATCCAGCGTTGTGCACAAGACCTCCGTGGACTCTACCTCCTCATTAGCTGAGCCATTGACTCCACCTGCCATCAATCACAGCCAATGAGCCATTAAAGAGAGATAGGGGGTGTGGCCAAGGCACAGCTCTGTGTGTGAATGGACACACAGAGCAGCGGCTCAGGACCAAGCCTGACTGGGTACTCAGGAGGGGCCAGGAGCACCAGCGGGGATCTAAGAAGACCAGGATCAGGGCTGCTCTTTGCAAAACCACTGCACAAAGAAGTTAAAGGGGTTGTAAAGGTACATGTTTTTCACCTTAATGCATTCTATACATTAAGGTGAAAAAACATCCGAGGATTAGCAGCCCCCCAGGCCCCCCGTTTACTTACATGATCCCTCAAAAGTCTGGCGTTGTGAATTCATTGGTTGATTGATAGCAGCACAGCAATTGGCTCCCGCTGCTGTCAATCAAATCAATGACGTGGCACACCGGGGGGCGGGCCGAGTGATACAGTCGGTGGCTAAAGCCACCGGCTGTATCACGGGAGTGCCCCTGCAAGCTAACCCCCTTGGGAGAGAGCTTCCCATGAAGGGGTTAGCTGACGCAGGGAGGAGCCAAGACAGCCGCCGAGGGACCCCAGAAGACCAGGATCTGGGCCACTCTGTGCAAAACAAGCTGCACAGTGGAGGTAAGTATAACATGTTTGTTTGTTTTTTTAAACGGGAATCTTTAAAAAACAAGTGATGGACTCAAGGTGTGACCACCAGCCTGGATGAAAAAGATTTGAAATTTACAGTAACTAAATACAAACATCCATCAGAGGCCTACACAGACCCAACATTTAATGTTTTTCACCAAAAGTGGTTGCAGATCATGGAAAGTGTGTACTGGAATGGGACAACATGATGAAAATCAAGAACGTCCCTACTTTACATGGACTAGATGGGACTGGTAGCTCTTCCATCATAGAAAGGCCCCAGGCTTCCTATATCTTATATATAATAATGAATGCTTTCATTCCTATGTGAAATCATTTGGGTCCTGATTCCAAATGGGTTCCAACAAAATATTTTAAAGAAGTAGCTTAAACATCCCGACTGCTGGGGATAATATCCGTTCAACAGTTAAATTCTCAAACCAGCTAGTATCCCATGAAACATAGATATTATAGGGTCACCTTAATAAAAAGGTTGTTTCCAACAAGATCACCACCATGTTATACAATAAGCACTGTAGACATACACAGAAGAGTAATCACAATGATCGGCACCCAGGGATGACCCCAGGCTGCTGGCCGGTGTTCATTAGCTCACTCACCATATTTCTTGAGGTAGCCTTGGTGTATGGGGGACGAATCCATCTCCATTCAGATCTTCCATCAGAGAAAGAGAGAGACAGATGGGAGCGGGGGGCAGCGCAGGGATGCAGCAATGTGACTGATCCCTTAATCCCAATGGCATCCTATCAGAGAGGAAACACATCACACCCCCCCCCCCCCCTCCGCACTGCCAGCCTGATTCACATCATCACACACAGCTGGATGGATGACAATACTACTAAATGTCTGTATCCCATGAGAGAGACTTATGGGGACCCTCACCTGGCTGGTTCTACAAGGAGCATTTGAAAAACATAGTCGTACTATAAAAGGTACCCGAAACAATAAATCCTAAAATCAATATTTTCATTGTCTTAAAGCGGCGGTCCACACAAAAAGTGAAATTCCGCTTTTCGGAACCCTCCCCCCCTACCGTGTCACATTTGGCACATTTGGGGGGGGGGTGCAGATAACTGTAAAATACAGGTATTTGCACCCACATCTGGCCATAGATAGCCGCAGAATCTGTGGCTATCTAAGCCACTTCCCGCCCCCCGCTGTGTTCGGGGAAACACACAGTTCCCAGAATACAGCGGGGACCAGTGAAGATGCGCAGCGCGACTCACGCATGCGCAGTAGGGAACCAGACAGTGAAGCCGCAACGCTTCACTTCCTGGTTCCCTCACCAATGATGGCGGCAGGGGCAGCCGAGAGACTAGTGATTGCTCATCTTCGGCTGCCGACATCATGGGCACCCTGGACAGGTAAGTGTCCATTTATTAAAAGTCAGCAGCTACCGTATTTCCGCTTTAAGAATGTAGGTGAAAATAATAAAAACAATTAAAAAAAATTGACACATGATATGTGCATTAGCACAGGATTATACATAAACCACCGATTTTTACAACACTACTGTAGCATCATTGCCCCATTTATACAGCATACATTCAATTACTATTGTAACCCATTCAATGTGATTTGGGTATATACATAATTATTATTATTATACAGGATTTATATAGTGCCAACAGTTTGTGCAGCACTTTACAACATGAGGGCAGACAGTACAGTTACAATACAATTCAATACAGGATAAATTAGCTCGTTAGAGCTTACAATCTAGGGAATCAGCCCGTTAGAGCTTACAATCTATGGAATCAGCCCGTTAGAGCTTACAATCTAGGGAATCAGCTTGTTAGAGCTTACAATCTAGTGAGTCAGCTTGTTAGAGCTTACAATCTAGGGAATCAGCTCGTTAGCGCTTACAATCTAGGGAATCAGCCCGTTAGAGCTTACAATCTATGGAATCAGCTCGTTAGAGCTTACAATCTATGGAATCAGCTCGTTAGAGCTTACAATCTAGGGAATCAGCTCATTAGCGCTTACAATCTAGGGAATCAGCTCGTTAGCGCTTACAATCTAGGGAATCAGCTCGTTAGCGCTTACAATCTAGGGAATCAGCCCGTTAGAGCTTACAATCTAGGGAATCAGCCCGTTAGAGCTTACAATCTAGGGAATCAGCCCGTTAGAGCTTACAATCTAGGGAATCAGCCCGTTAGAGCTTACAATCTAGGGAATCAGCCCGTTAGAGCTTACAATCTATGGAATCAGCTCGTTAGCGCTTACAATCTAGGGAATCAGCCCGTTAGAGCTTACAATCTAGGGAGTCAGCCCGTTAGAGCTTACAATCTAGGGAATCAGCTCGTTAGAGCTTACAATCTTTGGAATCAGATCGTTAGAGTTTACAATCTAGGGAATCAGCTTGTTAGCGCTTAGAATCTAGGGAATCAGCTTGTTAGCGCTTAGAATCTAGGGAATCAGCTCGTTAGCGCTTACAATCCAGGAGGGAGGGTATTAGTTTTCTAGGAACATCATATCTCAATATTAGACTTAAAAAAATATATTTTCCATCAAATAACCCTATTTTTTAAAATCCTTGAGTTATTGTAGGGAAGGAGTAGCGTTTGAGACCAGCACCCCTAGTGCCGTGGGAGGAAGCGTCACCCATCTTCTTTCGGGCCACACATACGCAGTGTGTACTTTATTCTGTTGCAGTCGCTGAGCCCAACATAGGTGACAAGAAAAAGTATGCACTGCGTATGTGTGATCTGAAAGAACGGGGTGGCATTCTCTCCCGTGGCACTAGGGAGCGCTAGTCCCATAGGCTACTATGAGGCTACAATAACCATAGCTCCCAACTATCCCTGATTTCGAAGGACTGACCCTGATTTGGAGCAATGTCACTCTGTCCTCCTCATTTGTTCCTCATGTTGGTCTGATCTACATAGTTATATATAAAATGCACTTTTTATCTTTCAAAAAGTGTTTCCCAGCACTAAACCTTTCATCCAAATTCTAAATTGCTGCATTTGTACATTTCAAAAGCCAATACAAAGAAATAGTAGTGGTAAAGTTATTGTAGAGTTAAAGTGGAGGTCCAGCCAAAAAAAAAATTTCTAAAAAGGCTAAAAAAAAAAAAAATTATACTTACCAGAAGTGTCTGTTAAAATGTGTGCGTTAAAATTCATTAACCACTTCAGTACCCGCCCATTCTCATATGATGTCCGCAGATGGGATCTCCCATCCTGGGTTGGCGTCCTATGTCATCCATGGCTTCCCAACGGTATAGGGGGCGGCCGAAATGACCGACAGGCACCCGCGATCGCTTGTTACAGAACAGGAACATGGATCAGATCCACATCCTGTCAGGGGAGAGGAAACAGATTGTGTGTTCCTAGGGTATAGGAACACCGATCTCTCTCCTCCCCTAGTCAGTCCCATCCTCCCCAATTAGAATCACTCCCTAGGTAACACAGTTAACCCCTTGATCGCCCCCTTGTGTTAACCCCTTCCCTGCCAGTGACATTTACTGCATACAGTAATCAGTGCATATTTATAGCGCTGATCACTGTACAAGTGTCAATGGTCTCAAAATAGTCTCAAAAGTGTCCAATCTGTCCGATGCAATGTCACAGATCACCGCCATTACTAGTAAAAAAATATAATAATAATAAAAATGCCATAAATCAATAACCTATTTTGTAGGTGCTATAAATTTTGTGCAAACTAATAAATATACACTTATTGCGTTTTTTTTTTACCAAAAATATGTAGAAGAATACATATTGGTCTAAACTGAGGAAAACATAAAAAAATTGGATATTTATTATAGCAACAAGAAAAAGAGATTGTGTTTTTTTTTGTTTGTTTTTTTTGTCACTCTTTTTTTGTTTATAGCACAAAAAATAAAAATAGTACAGGCGATCAAATGCAAGCAAAAGAAAGCTCTATTTGTGGGGGAAAAGAATAGTTAAAATGTAATTTGTGTACAGGGTTGCATGACTGTGCAATTGTCGTTCAAAATGTGACAGCACTGAAAGCTGAAAATTGGCCTGGGCAGGAAGAGGGTGAAAATGCCCAGTATTAAAGTGGTTAAAGTGGATTAAAAAAAAAAAAAGAACTGCTGCACAAATATTGCGCGTGTAGCGCTCACCCCCGAAGGAGCCGCTGGATGATCGGGTCTTCTGTTTTACCTCTGTGACACACCACAAATAATGAATCCACAGCACACCAGCACACCTTGTGAGAGTTTAAATAACTATTTACTATATATATATAATAATCTGAATAGCAATATACAACATCAACATTTATCTCTACACAGCATAACACAGAGACTGCATATGAGACACCAGCATAACAGTGATGAAGGATAAATGCGGTTATTCTAACTGTGAACTTATATATATATATACTTAGTCCCAATGTACCCGGGTACCTAACCCACTGGCCAGTGGTAGTTTCTTCAGCTAGCCAACGTTGGGGCCCAATATGAACGGTAAAAATCTGTGTGTATGGTTAATGACAACGGGCCGGAGGCCTCTCACCCATCCACGGAGGGAGATGTCCGTCTGTAGCCGGCAGGGATGTCAGCAATTATCTTCTGCGATGAAGAGCTGTATATAGGAGCTGGAGTCTGATGTCATCAGGGGTTCTGGTCATCAAATTTGGCGTCCGTCCGGGCCGAGTCGCCCCCGCAGTGTCCTCTCAGCAGGGTGGCACCTTACTCACAGCCCCAGAGGATCCTCTTCCAGCCAGGAACAAACAGCCGTTTACCCTGTGTAGCAGATGTCACTTCAGGAAGGCACGTGTGACAAGTCAGCACAGTCTCTCCACAAACAGGCGGCACACCCAAGCAACAGCAGTCTGTTCTCTCTGTCTCCTCACATCTGACTCCCCTCTCACCCGGAACGTCCTGTCTGTACCTGACATCACTTCCTGTCTTTCTCCTGTAGCACTCTGGGAACTGTAGTCTAATTATCCGTTTTCATTTGTAATTCCTCAGTGGCTGTGTCTGCAATCCCCACAAAGCTGTGCTCTCCGGCTCCACCTGCAGCTGCAATATCTTTTCTCTTAAAGGAGCTGAAATCAACAACAGGGCTACATTCTCCCCCTACTTAAAGTCTTTGGGTCCCTCCAAAGGGTAAACTGCGTTTGTAGGTTCTACAGACAGCATATACAATATAAAGGCACATATAAAGTTTATACTAAACTACTTGAATACCTTTACTGCGTGCAGATAGATGCAGTTTATGACAGCGTCTAGCAAGTGGGGTGGGTAGAGGGACACTCCACCAAGGTGTGCTGATGGCCTGAGTTGGACACAAGTCCTTTGATACTTCTGTGGTCAAGGTGGACACCTCGGGTGATCTTCGCACAGTAGTTACAGCTTCCTCTGTGCTATTCCCTGGTGAGTCATAAGTGAGTCTCTGAGGGGGTCGCACTGGTCGTTTGGACCTTGATTCTAAAAGCCATGATGGGCCCTCATCTGCGGAGTCCCCTTCTACTTGAAGTGTTGGCTGAGAGAATTCAGTTTCCTCTTCGACTGGCTGAACAAGAGCATCCTCTAGCACTGAGGTTTCTGGCAAGAGACTTTCCACTTGAGAAGGTACAGAATTATCTTCCATGGGCATATCCTCGTTTGTTTGAGGCACAAATTCAGGGGCATCCGGTCTCAAATTGCTCAAGTCCTGCTCAGGAGCCATAATAGTTGGATGGACATCCATAGGTTCAGATGGCCACATCCAACTCGGACACACATCTTCCTCATCGCTGTCGTCCTCACTTTCTCTTGTAGAAGGTGGCTGTTGTGACCGGGTAACAGGTGCTTGACGGGAAGTGGATGGAATGGGTGAAGGAGACTCATCTCTATCTGGTACCCGCACAGCTTCATTCAGAGGTAGGAGATGATTCCGATGCCAATTCTTCAGTGGCCCGGTCTTTCCCTCTGGTCGAATCTGGTACACTGGCAGGCCAGGTAATTGTTTACAGACAATGTAGATCTGAGAACTCCATCTATCAGCTAGCTTGTGTCTTGCAGACGCACCCAAATTTCTCAACAAAACTCGATCATCTGGCTGTAGGTCCTGTACCCGAACCCTCAGGTCATAGTTTCGTTTGTTTCTTCGTTCTCTACCCTCAGAGGTCGAACGGGCCTTCTCAAATGCAGAAGCCAGGTTCTTCCTGAGTCTATCCACATAGCCCTGATGAGACGCAATAGACGTCTGGTCAAGGGAGAGGCCAAAAGCTAAATCTACTGGCAATCGGGCTTCCCTTCCAAACATGAGGCGGTACGGTGAGTATCCGGTAGCATCACTTTCTGTGCTATTGTAAGCATGCACAATGGTAGAGATATGCCGACTCCAGTGCTGTTTCTCCCTGGTCGACAGTGTTCCCAACATGTTGAGTAGAGTACGATTGAATCTCTCCGGTTGTGCATCACCCTGGGGGTGATAGGGGGAGGTCCTCGACTTCTGAATCCCCAATAGATCCAAGAGCTGCCTGATGAGCCGACTTTCAAAGTCTCTGCCTTGATCAGAATGGATCCTCTGAGGTAGACCATAATGAACGAAGAACTTTTCCACTAGGACTTTGGCTACAGTAGAAGCACGTTGATCTTTGGTTGGAAAAGCTTGAGCATAACGGGTAAAGTGATCTGTCACCACCAAGATGTTTCCCTGTCCACTAGTGTCAGGCTCTAGGCACAGGAAGTCAATGCACACCAGGTCCATGGGTCCTTGACTCTGTAGATGACTCATTGGAGCATTCCTCGAAGGTAAAGTTTTCCTCTGGATACATCTTAGACAGGAATGGCAGTAACTTTCAACTTCAGATCTCATGCAGGGCCAATAGAATCTGTCTCGGACCAGTTTGAAAGTTCTTTCTGATCCTAAGTGACCATGGTCATCATGCAAAGCTCTCAGTACATTTTCTCTATGCTTCTCTGGGAGGAACAACTGCTGCTTTTCTTCCAAATCATCCGAGGGGCCCCTTCGGTAGACCACCCCGTCCAGCAGTTTCAGCCGTTCCCACTCTTTGTGGACCAGACGAGCCTCTTTTGGTGAATCAATTAGTAGGAGCCCTCTTTGACCCGCTTTCATTGCTCTTAGAGTTAACCCAATCAGAGGATCTTCAGCCTGATCTACTCTCAGGTCCTTCTTCGTGAAAGTAGGCAGGCCCTCACTCCTCAGCTGTGTAGGGTTACAATACATTTTAGGGACACCGGCAGCCATGACTCCTATGGCCTCTGCTCCAATCACTCCTTTGGTTCGGTATTCCACCCCTTGGCATAGGGCTTGAACTCCATCTGGAGTCAATTGAGTCCACTCTGTTTCTGGGACCCCTGTGCTATAGGGTCTTCTGGACAAGGCATCCGCGTCTTGGTTATTGACCCCAGGGCGATATTTGAGGCTGAAGCGGAATCCTGACAGGGCAGCCAACCACCTGTGCCCAGTGGCATCCAGTTTTGCCGTAGTGAGAATGTAAGTGAGTGGATTGTTGTCGGTTCTGACCACGAACTTGGCCCCGTACAGGTAGTCTTTTAGTTTGTCCACCACTGTCCACTTCAAGGCCAGGAACTCCAACTTGTGAGTGGGATAATTCTTCTCAGAAGGGGTGAGACCCCGACTCACATATGCCACCGGTCTCAGGAGGCCATCATATTCCTGGTATAGTACTCCTCCTAGCCCTTCTCTGCTAGCATCCACATGTAGTTCATAAGGTTTGGCAGGATCAGCGTAGGCAAGGACAGGAGCCTGTGTTAGACTTCCTTTCAATTGGAGGAAAGCCCTTTCACATTGGTCGGTCCATTCCTCCTGGATTGATTCACGAGGCTTCCTAGGCCCGTGGGCTGATGAACCCGGCTCAAAGGGCATTGATTCATCTTCTGCTCCTTCCATTCTTAGAAGTTTGTTCAGAGGCTGAGCTATCTTGGCAAACCCCTCTACGAACCTTCTATAGTATGAGCAGAATCCCAGGAAGGACCGGAGTTCAGTAATATTACAAGGTCTCGGCCATGAAGCCACAGCTTCCAACTTCTTAGGATCAGTTGATATGCCTTCTGCTGAAACAACATGTCCCAGGTACGTGACTGAAGGCAGACAGAATTGACACTTCTCCAAGGAAAGTTTCAATCCTTCTTCATGCAGCCGCTTCAAGACCTTTTCCAACCGCTGCTCATGTTCTTCCAGTGTTCTTCCGAAGACTATTAGGTCATCCAGATACACTAGTACCTCAATCAGGTTCATGTCTCCCACCGTCTTTTCCATTAGTCGTTGGAAAGTTGCTGGGGCTCCTGCGAGGCCTTGGGGCCTTCTATTAAACTCAAAGAATCCCAGTGGACAGATGAAAGCAGTCTTCTCTTTATCTTCAGGATGCATGGGTATCTGGTGATACCCACTTCGCAGGTCAAGTACACTAAACCACTTTGCTCCAGACAGACACTGTAAGGCATCTTCTATTCGAGGAGTAGTGTATTGGTCGGGAATGGTTCTTTGGTTGAGTGTGCGATAGTCTATGCACAAACGGATGGAACCATTTTTCTTGCGAACTACCACAATGGGTGAGGCATAAGGACTCCTGGATTCTTGGATTATCCTGGTCCTTTTCAATTCAGCCAGTTGTTCCCTTAGGTCATCTAGATCTCCCAATGGGACTCGCCGTGACCTTTCTCGAAAGGGCTTGTCATCTTGGAGGCGAATGTGGTGTCGAGTGCTCTTGGCACATCCCACATCAAACTCATCCTTGGAGAACAAATCCTGCCGCTTGAGGAGTTGAGATTGAATTCGCTTCTTCCACTCAGGCGAGATTGGAGCGTCTTTAGGATAGAACCGTTCAGCTGGGATCTCTCTGTCTACTCCCTCCACCAATTCAGTGGGTGAGAGGGGTGTGGCAGTGGCCACTTGTCCAATCGGCATCCGTGCCTTCAAGGTCACTGGGTAGTCTGACACATTGCATACACTTACAGAGACTCTCCCACGGGCCCGCTGTAGGGCTCTGGTGGATATTATCTCCGGCACCAATTCCACTCCAGATCTCTTCTCATTTCTGGGATCAGTTTCCAGGACCACATAGGGGCCTGGTTGTGACCAATTCAACTTGACTGAGGCCCGGAAACTAGTCATTTCTCCTGGCTGTAAGACCTTCTCCGCTCTTTCTAATCTCCAAAGCCGTCCCACTTCTGCAGGGGCCCTCTGTTCTTGTATAATCCGCTGGTAGATTGGCCGCAACATCGGGTGCATCTCCTCAGAAGTAGAACTCTCTTCCGTCACTAACGGAGTTATAAGGCGTCTCACCAAGTCAGTATTTGTCCCCACTATTATAGAACTCCGATTAGCTCCTGGTGAGCGGGGACATACAATGGCCAAGGCGTCACAGACCCCTGGTTGCCCAACAGTTGCCGAACTGAACTCCAGCTTCACTTGTAGACACCCATCATATGGAAGCTTCTGAGTCCCAATACCCCAGATTTCGAGATCCTCTAACTCCATCAGGGGTAGATGCTTCAAATGCTTCTGGTAGAAGTCCCGGTAAATCAGTGTTACTTGAGCACCTGAATCGAGGAGAGCCTTCGTGTAAACCCCTTCTACTTGAACTGGGATAATGGGTGAAGGACCTATCAACTTGTCAGGGAACTTCTTCGGAGTAGTAGAAGGCATAGACCCAGTCGACTGCACTCCAGCCTTCTTCCTAGCTTGTGGTGGTTGTTTTCTTCCCCCTAACTGGGGTTTAGGTTGTGGGTGTGCATTGCTTCCCTGTGACACAGGACCAGACACCAAGGGAGGGGATCTTTTTGTCGTAGCAGGGGGGGCTCTGGGTAAAGACTTGGGCCTCCTATTGGTATCCTGGGAATCAGAGCAGTCTTCAGTAGTTGGGCACCCAGTTTGCTCCCTCACTGGGGCCCTCTGTAGTTTCCCGCCGGTAGATAACTTCCTCTTGAATTCGATGGGCTCGGACAGATACTTCGGTAATGACCCACTCCTCCACAGTTATAGCAGCTGTTTGACGGTTTCTTGATAGGCACCACCTGAGTGGTAGAATCAGGAACTGGTTCTGACGTGACTTTTTCAAGGGGCGACTTGACACCTGCAGACAATAGGGTTAGCATTTGCGTCAGCTGGGAAACTTGCGCCTTTAATTTCTCTATTTCTGAATTCCCATTCGACACATTGAGCGTTCGAACCTCAGCAGGAAATGAAAATCCTGAGCCCTTCTTTTTCTCCTCTAGGATAGCCTCTTCCTCCCTTACCATCTTAATGAGATCAGAGTATCGCAAAGAGGTACCTCCTTGTAAAGTTTTCAACTGGATCCAGATAGGGTCAGAACTCAGAGCGCCTCTCAGGATCTGTTTCATTCTTACTTGATCCATATCCCTGGGCTCTATTCCTTTCTTTAGTACAATCTGGTATAGCATTTTGTTTAGTCGTCGAATATACTCGGAAAGCTGCTCATTTTCCCGTTGAAACATGTGTTCAAAGAGGAAGATTAAATCTGTACCTTTCTCTGTGCGCCCAAACTCATCTTGCAACATGCGAAGATAGTCATATGCTGTACAAGACTCCTGACTGAATTTCAAATTTCGGATGGCTTCTGTTGCAACGCCTTTCAGACTTTCAGTAATGCGCTGTTTCTTTTGAGCCTCTGGAACATCCCATTCTTCCAGTGCTTGCATAGCCTGTTCCATCCAGGTTTCATACTCTTCTTCTCCAGTAGGTACAGGCTGCACTCCAGAAAAGATTCTCAAATTCCTGTAGCCATAGTTCACAGAGGGCGAGGAAATTTTTATAACGCTCTCTACCAGTTTTCCTATGTCCATGAAGAAGGAAGCTGGGGGGTAGTTAGTGGTTGGCACAGAAGTGGTAGTTACTTCCACTGTGTCTGACATGGTCTGGCTTGGTCCCTCCAAACAACTTGCTGAGGTGACTAGAGGGAGTAACCGTGCTTTAACTTCTCCGGTTAGCTGGATGCTATCACCCTGGAAGCAGGTTGGGACTCCTTTCTTCCATTCTAGTAGGGCATAGGTATGGGAGATTTCTTGATCTATTTTTGTGTCTATTACAAACACTTTCTGGTCAGGTGCTAGTGTAGTTACTGCTTGACGGATCTGTTCCTCTGTCCATTTGTCAGCAGGAATGTCCATTACTACACTCAGCCCTAATTGGCCATTTTGTTCCTCGCACCACTCTGCTGCTGTGTTTGGATCCATTGCTGGCTCGTTTGTGTGGTTATCACTTTGCGAGAGGTATCAGAAAAGATCCCGGACGAGAACCCCCACGTGTAGCGCTCACCCCCGAAGGAGCCGCTGGATGATCGGGTCTTCTGTTTTACCTCTGTGACACACCACAAATAATGAATCCACAGCACACCAGCACACCTTGTGAGAGTTTAAATAACTATTTACTATATATATATAATAATCTGAATAGCAATATACAACATCAACATTTATCTCTACACAGCATAACACAGAGACTGCATATGAGACACCAGCATAACAGTGATGAACGATAAATGCGGTTATTCTAACTGTGAACTTATATATATATATACTTAGTCCCAATGTACCCGGGTACCTAACCCACTGGCCAGTGGTAGTTTCTTCAGCTAGCCAACATTGGGGCCCAATATGAACGGTAAAAATCTGTGTGTATGGTTAATGACAACGGGCCGGAGGCCTCTCACCCATCCACGGAGGGAGATGTCCGTCTGTAGCCGGCAGGGATGTCAGCAATTATCTTCTGCGATGAAGAGCTGTATATAGGAGCTGGAGTCTGATGTCATCAGGGGTTCTGGTCATCAAATTTGGCGTCCGTCCGGGCCGAGTCGCCCCCGCAGTGTCCTCTCAGCAGGGTGGCACCTTACTCACAGCCCCAGAGGATCCTCTTCCAGCCAGGAACAAACAGCCGTTTACCCTGTGTAGCAGATGTCACTTCAGGAAGGCACGTGTGACAAGTCAGCACAGTCTCTCCACAAACAGGCGGCACACCCAAGCAACAGCAGTCTGTTCTCTCTGTCTCCTCACATCCGACTCCCCTCTCACCCGGAACGTCCTGTCTGTACCTGACATCACTTCCTGTCTTTCTCCTGTAGCACTCTGGGAACTGTAGTCTAATTATCCGTTTTCATTTGTAATTCCTCAGTGGCTGTGTCTGCAATCCCCACAAAGCTGTGCTCTCCGGCTCCACCTGCAGCTGCAATATCTTTTCTCTTAAAGGAGCTGAAATCAACAACAGGGCTACACGTGACATAAAAATATTCAACGTCCACCATTTTATTCCTTAAAGGGGTTGTAAAGGTAAAACATGTTTTCCCTAAATAGCTTCCTTTACCTTAGTGCAGTCCTCCTTCACTTACCTCATCCTTCCTCACTTCCTGTTCTTCTGTCTGTAACTCCACACAGTGATGCAAGGCTTTCTCACTGGTGTGGAGAAAGCCTCCTGAGGGGGTGAGCAGGAGTGTCAGGACGCCCACTAACGCACAGCTCCTTTCTCTATCTGCAAAGTAGAGAGTGTCCTGACACTTCTGCTTGCCCCCTCAAGAGGCTTTCTCTACACCAGGGAGAAAGCCTCACATTACTGTGTGTAGTTACAGACAGAAGAACAGGAAGATTTCTCAGAAGAAATAAGGACATTTAAAAGCAAAATCGAAGGATGAGGTAAGTGAAGGAGGACTGCACCAAGGTAAAGGAAGCTATTTAGGGGGGAAAAAATCCTTTACAACCCCTTTAAGGCATCTGCTTAAAAAAATTATAATGCTTGGGTGTTCTAAGTAGTTTTCTGGCAAAGAAAAATAAAAAAATGATTTTTTTTACATGTAGGAGAGAAATGTCAGAATTGGTATGGACTGGAAGTAGTTAAGTATTTCCCATTTATGTCTGCCAAATAAACGTTCGACTTCTTGCCAAAAAGGCAAGGCCACCGGGTAATCCCACCATTTATGCTTATAGGTAACATTGTCCAAGCAATTCCAGGTGTGATTTTACATGCCAGATTGTCTTTATAGTGTGCTCTATTCTATATGCAGTTCTTTGTATGACCACAAGATGGGGAAGATAGATAACCAGAAAACGGCTCCTACAAGCATTACCAAATCACATGACACTGACCGCTGTCTCGCCGATGGCTGCCTGTTTCCTATTATTCCAATTCTACAAACCCACTGGTACCCACCATACTACAAAAATAAGTGGATTCATGTAATTGCTTGCTGTGGGTGGCTGTCGCTGTATTTTCTGCCACTTTTCATAAGTTATCAAGGGAAAATAAATGGAAATATTATGAAATGATTGTAGAAAGTTTTATTTTAGTTGTTTGTTTATCCTCAAACTTTTTTTTCCATATCTGGCTTTACTGCATAAAGATGCAAACCACTGATTTGTTTTATAACTACATTTTTAGTAAACATATTAAAGGATTCCCAGAGCACTTCTTTAGCTGAAGAGGTAGCTCAGCAGGGATTGTCTGCCTTTCAGTTCAGTTTATCTAAGCCAATTATTACAAAAGCAGTTACCAATTATGAGTCATGAGCGCTGAAGCGCAATGGGCCCAGGTACAATTAAATGTTACATAAATGTATAAAAAAACCTTCCCCCTTGCCCCCCCCCCCACCCACCTCATTAAATAAACACACTTACAACCATTAGGTTGGAAAGGGCAAGGCCACAGCTTTATTCAAATCCAACACATAACGCGTGAACACAGGACCGATCCGCCCTATAGGCTCACTATGCAAGCCACTTAGGGCCCCACAAAGCTGCGGAGGGCCCCCCAAATTACTAGAGGTCCCGCCTGGTGAGAAGTCATTTTTGGCCCCTCAACTTACTGGCTGCATTGGAGAAGAGGTAAGAAGTCAGCATCAGGGCCGTCTTAATAGTATCATGGGCCCATGGGCAAAGTAATGCTATGGGGCCCCTACAATGGAGACAGTGCAGGTAAACAAACATCAAGCAGGTAGGAGGCAGACAAGCGGAGCTTCCCCTTTTGGTTGAAGCTCTGCATTAGTACATGAACAATCATTCTGTACAGCAAAGAAACTGGGAAAATACTACAAACATAAAAGTAACAAAGCTGTCCTGTGCATATAATATATCTGCTAGATTGGTACCTCCCCAGCACTATGGCCCCTCTATGCACTAGATATCCCCCCAGGACTCTGACCCCTCTACACCCCAGATATCCCCCCAGCATACTGACCCCTCTACACCTGTAGATATTCCCCCCAGAACTGTAACCATATGCCATAAGATACCCCTTGTATTGTGACCCCACTGCATTTCTGATACCCCCTACACTGTGGTCTCTCTACATCACTTCCTTCGAGTTCCGAGCATTCAAGCTGCATGGTGTGGGGTCAGAGCTTCACTGGCGCTCTGGCCCTGCCCCTCCCTGCTGGCTGTGAAATAATAGGTATCATTCTGCACAGCACAGCGCACCACTGCCAGCCTGCCTCCCCTGTGTATCCATCTCTCTCAGTGCCATCATGGGG
This sequence comes from Rana kukunoris, assembly GCA_029574335.1. Taxonomy (NCBI): domain Eukaryota; kingdom Metazoa; phylum Chordata; class Amphibia; order Anura; family Ranidae; genus Rana; species Rana kukunoris. The sequence continues at coordinate 42,188,103 of CM056057.1, forward strand.
CCCCCAATTTCGGGGCAGTGTGGGCTCAAGGACCAGCTGCTTTGGGAAAAGTGTAGGGGCCCCCTTGCAGCTGGGGCCCATGGGCAGTGCCCAGGTGTGCCCTCATTAAGACAGCCCTGGTCAGCATCCCCCGCTTCTTACTTTAATGTAAGATGTCATTATGTCATTTCCGACAGCAGAACACCCCCACCCCCGCTTCTCAACCTTAATGTGACATGTCATTTTCGGAAGCCCCCCCTCCCCCCCCCCCCCCCCGCTTCTCTCAACTTTAATGTGACATGTCATTTTGCTTAGGGCCCCAGGGAGGTCAGGATCACCACTGCGTGAACACTTTTAAACCGCTGCCAGTCAGAGTGGAACTGTGAGCACTCATTTCCAAAAGGGGGGGGCTTTCTTTACCATAAGTGCTGGACAGGCCACCTACCTCTGATTTCCATCAAGGGCATAGCCTATTACAGCCACTCTTATGCTGGCAAGGTCAAGAAACCGCAGCAAGCTGTGACATACCATAGAAAAAGGGGCGGTAGAGTGGGCAGCTCTTCCAGCCATGTTCCTCGAAAGACTCAGAATTTCCTGATTCAATACACTTCTAAACTCAGGCCCAGCCCATCACAAATAGAACAACCAATCCTTGGTGAGCACTCAGCCACCTTGTCCTGCACCTGACCATCAAGGCTCTCTTTCCCTAAGAGGACTCAAGAGGCCTTCATCAACATATGTTTTTATTACATATTGAGCTATGGAGTCTGTTAACAAAAAGCTTTTTTTATGATGCTGTCAATAGATATAGATGCATATGTGAAAGTAAGCGTATGTAACCACCCACTGGCTCACTCTTTCCGTGGAGATTCAAGAACGCAGTGACGTACAACACTACGACGAGACGAGAAAAATTAAGTTAAATGATTCTGAGCATGCATAGCATTGATTCCGAGCATGCGTAGGATTTTTGAGCGTCAGAATTGCATACAGATGATCGGAGTTTCGGACAAGATCTTTTTCGGAAAATTTGAGAAACAGCTCTCAAATTTTTCCTGTCGCAAATTCCAACAGAAAAAGTCCGATGGAGCCTACACACGGTCGGAATTTCCGACCAATAGCTCACATGGAACATTTCTTGTCAGAATTTCCGATCGTGTGTACGCAGCATAACAGACCTGGGACACCTTTGGGCACTCCAAACATTCCAAGAGAATAGTAATGTGGTGTGCATAGTGCTTCTTCACCCTCCTATCAAGCCCTGTTCTGAGCCACATTCCTGTCTGTATATTGTGTCCGGGTTTCAGCCGAACATGATTTAAAACCTGGATTGTCCAGGTGAATCCCAGACAGGTGGTAACCCTAGGCCCGATGCTCTCGGTAAGACCTCGGTCTCTTTGCTGGAAATGCACTGTGCGTTGCACTTCCATCACAAAGGGAGATACGCATATATGTGGCGCGACGGACAAAAAGCCTAGTGCAGTGGGGCCGCAAATATATGTTATGTTGGTGGGAAGGAGTTAACCAGTAATTTTTTTTGTAAAATTCTCATGGCCGGGGGTTGTTTCCTAATTCTACATACTTTTGCTTATGCCTTGTCCCCATTTCAGAAAGTTGGGAGGTATGCCTACAGTATACCGTATTTGATTCTCAATAATTTGCCATTTTTTTTAGATATAAGACATTTAAAAACCAATTAAAACAAAAACAATAAAACAATGCACAATAGAAGTTTGGATATTTACATCACAAGCCTTCTATAGGCTGCTAAAAGCCTGATAAGGGCTACAACATTTATTTCAGGTTCAGCTGTGTGTTCTGGAACATGCACAAATGATTTGCCAAGAAAAGTTTTCCCAGGCACATTTTCTGGAATGTTTTGAAAAGCCTCCATGGGCCCCAAGTAACACAGTCACACTGCCGAGTCCAATGAAATAAACACCAATAGTAACAGAAAATAGTTTATGGAACAGAAAGGCATAAAATCACTTTCCTTCCTTTCCTTATCTTCTACCACCAAACAGGCCTGGATTTCCCACAAGGCCACCAAGGCCAGGCCTCGGGGCGGCAGGGTGCCAAGGGGAGGCAGTGGCATGGAGTCCCCTGACGGCCGTAACATACAGTTGAGGGCGGTAAGTTGCTGTGTGGGAGAATTGAGTGGGGGAATCCGCTCGCTCGTTAAGTGATTACGGCGACGTCGTCAAAATCACTTGTCAAATGTGTGCTGCTGTCGTTTCTCCCCTCCCCCCCCCACATACCTTTCTCGGCTTGCTCTGCCTTCGGGACTCCTTCGTCCTCCCCCCAGCCGCCGAGTCTGTCTCCTGTCCCTGCCGCCGATGTACACAGTGAGAGGGGTGAGCTGTGCTCTTCCCATCTCAGCTGTGACAGGAGTTCTTGCACAGTGCTAGGACTTCTGTTTTGGAGGTGACAGGGTCAATCAAGAGAACCTGTCACCTCCAATTGCTATCGCACAGGGAATTGTTTTCTTCTGTGTGATAGCAATAAAGTTAAGTGAAAAAAATTGATAACAAATAATAATAATTAAATTAAAAAAGTAACTAAAAAGTAAAGAATAAGAAAAATAATATGCAAAATAATAAGAATATTACACAAAAATAAAAACAAGTAAAGGACAAGCTAAAAATGAATAAAATTAAAAAAAGTGCTAAAAAAGTTTAAAAAAAAAGAAACAAAAAATATTTGAACTAATCGTGCCGCCCCTGTCCCCTCCGGTTGCCATTCTCCGTTGATTTGGGGGGGGAGGGGTTCAGTTGGTGGGGAGGGGGTGGAACCTGGCCTTGGGGTGGCAGGGAGAGCAAATCCGGCCCTGCCACCAAAGCTGGTCATAGAAAAAATATTTTTTTCTTATGAATTAAGAGTCAGTACTGGTCTATTTTTGAACCTGTTACAAAGGCTCACGCAGAGGCGGACTCACCATTCGGGCACTCAGGCACTGCCCGAGGGGCCAATGCCACTAGGGGGCCTCATTAGGGTTGCCAGCCTATCTGTGTTTTTATCCTAATCTGTGTTTTTTTACATCTGTCCCTGAAATGTCCCATACCGACATACTTTTGGTCTAAAAATCCCAAGATTATAGCTGCCCCGCCTCTCCAGTACCTTCTCAGTGTGTGTGTATATACTGTGTGTGTGTACTGTGTGTGTATACTGTGTATGTATACAGTACTGTGTGGCCCCATAATCTATTGCCCGGGGGCCCCGTAATCTCCTATTGCCCAGGGGCCCCATATTCTCCTATTGCCCGAGGGCCCCATGAGTTGTCAGTCCGCACCTGGGCTCATGTATTTGTTTGCACCAAATTCATTTTCTCCACAGACAACATTAATAGGAGTGCAGCAACAGCTAGGAAAGCATCAGAAGAAGGTAAAAGGCATTCAAAAGGATCTCAAATGCAAGTTGAATGCACCTGAAAATGTTCTACATTAGCCCATCTACACAAGTCCTAAGGCTGGCTATAGATGATAGCAGGGTGTTTTTTCCAGCGGGAAAACAGGGACCAAGTTCCGGCTCCTCCGGCACTGAGTGTATGTAATGGCAAGGAGTGTTGGGGTGTGGTGGAGGGTCTATTGATGCTGGCTGGAGGGAATCTATTGTTGAATTGGGGTCTATTGTTGCTGGGGGGGTCCAATGTTGCTGGGAGGAATCTATTTTTGAGGGAGAGGTCTATTGATGCTGGCTGCTGAAGGGTTTATTGATGCTTGGCTGTTGAAAGATCCGGTGTTGCTTCTGGGGGTCTATTGTTGCTGGGGTGGTATTTATCTGCAGGGGTCTGTTGTTGCTGGGGTAGTCTATTGTTGTGAGGAGGATCTGTTGTTAGAGGAGGAACCATTGTTGCTTGGGAAGTGGTCTATTATTGCTGGGGGGTCTATTGTTGCAAAGGAGGATCAAAGGGGTCTATATTTGCTGGGGGACATATAATATTGCTAGGGGGGTCTTTTAATGCTGGCAGCAGAGGATCTGTTTTACTGCTTTTCTTGGTATCATTAACAAATTCCATAAAAATTATTTAGCACAGCAAAATGGTACTTGGGTCTGTATTGTCTAAAAGGGACAATACTGAGAGGTAGGTAGGTGGTGGAACCAAGGGTTGGTGATCTGAGGTGGGTATGTGGCAGAGACAAGGGATGACTCTTGGGGGAGGGGAAGGGGCAACCTTTCTCTGAAATAAAAAAAACTGGATATTGGAAGGTGGCTGGTTATACAAGTATGATCCAACCAAAATCTGAAGGCTGTGAGGGGGTATGAGTTGAGTGTTGAAGGTACATCGTACCTTCCTGGTTATCTCTGTGAATAATAGTTATGAACAATGACTTTCTTATTACCGGCACTCACCTGCCCAACTCCAAGTGTCCTTTTATGTTTTCAGGCTGCCTAAAGTTGTTGTAAACCCGTACTTACAGTACACCCAGAGAAGAAGTATGTAGCGCTACCCCCGAAGGACCCGCTTATTAACTGTTGGGATCGGCACATTAAGTTACCCTAGCGTTGCCTAGGGGTGTGATGCAGGAACAAACCAGTGAACGAAGGTCCAGACAGTCAATAAAGGTTTTTCCAATGCTTTATTTCCAGGCCAACACAGTCAACATCAACTTCAGTTAGGAAGGAAGAGGAAGGTTGATGAAAGAAAAGGAGAACTTGTGGTGTCAGGCCTGGATATGAACGGGCAAGCCTGCCCTTAGTAGTACCAATTTGTAAACTCGTCGTCACTTCTGTTGAATGAGTGAACAGGGCGAATCCTTCCAGTAGACTCTAGCCCAGGTCACCGGGAGACAGTAAAGCATACCTGTAGCATCCCGGTCACCAGATCCCCAATTGGTTTGTTCAAGCCTTGCTGGATAACCTGCCTCCGGGTCCTGCTCAGGCCAATCCCCCAATCGCACGGCACTCAGCCTGAGATCCTTTTCAATAGAACTGGCAACCCAGCAAGTCACTGGGGTCCCCTTTCGCCTCCGGTTGAGGCTCTGTGAAGCCTGTAAGCTTGGCCAGGTGGGCCACGCTGGTGGGGTCCATGGATGCGCGCACCCTGAAGGTGGATGTCGCACCTGGAACCGGGACCCCGCAAAGATGATCCTGGAACACATGACACCTGTCACAGATATACCCCTCCCCAGCATGCCCCGCGAGGGAAAAACTCCTCCAATTGGCTGCTGGGGAAGACTTGGTCTACCAGAAACCCCTCTAGCGCCAACTGCTGACCAGAGATGATACCACATGCCTAGAATGCAGACCGACCCAGTGGACTTTTCTGGAATGACAGAGGTCACAATTTAGGTAAATCATGACTGGGAGCAACGTAACTCTCCCAGTCCAACTAACTTTAGCGTAGTGCCCATGCTGAAAGCAAGGGGGCGCTACAATACATAAGTTATACCTGTTTATTTTCAGCCATCTATTCTCTACAGCTGTTCAAAGAGCAGAATTTGTAAAGCTGGTCTGAGAGTTCAGAAAAAAGGGGGCAGAGAGCTGAAGTTACACTCTGCAGAGCTCAGTGAGAGCTTTGAGTGTTGATTGGAGAGAAGGGTCATGTCCCCTTTTACACAGCACAAAGGAACAGAGCTAAGGCTGTCAATTACAGGTGGTGTGCTGGAGAATGTTGCAGAAGTGATTAAAAATATATATACTCGAGTATATACGGTAAGTAGGTGGCGTACACACTATAGAGGGATAAATATCCTGCTCTGTTTTTTTATTATTATTATAGTTCGATAAAAGTGGAAAATATTATAACAATATAGGTATTGAGAAGCATAGACCTCCTTTCATTTCAGAGTGCTAAGATCTGCACTGTCACGCTGGTAAGGATAGCATATGGGGGTCGAGGAGGAAGCCTTTTGTAGAAACAAGGTAACAAGTCCTCTTTAAGCAATCATTGTGCCCACAACTTTTTTGCTTAACATGAACAATTTCCCTTCCAAGAAATCCGTGTCCTCTGCCTAGGAATTGCTGGGCATTATCGCAATTGGGTGTAACTGTTGTTTTACAGTCTGTCTGAAGTGACGTTCTAAAGCTGGATTGCTGACCCACCCGAATGACATAAGGGAGACCCTTGCAGAGAATTAACCCTGTCCCAGCTCGGTCATTATATACCAGACAGGGACAGCTGTCATTAAACTGAGATTACCATCCTGTGAACATCAGAAGACATCTTTGTGATACTACAGCTTTCCAATCCTTGTGTGGTGGCTGCATTAGTTTTCTTTCTACAGTCTAAGAACATGTGTACTAGGTACAGAAAATACTGCTAATCCTTCCAGAAGTGCAGTGTCCATGTCACTTCCCATAAACTGAACTAGCTATCATTCTCCTGTAAAACTAATAAAGAATAATGAAGAGAAGACGTGAAATTCAACTTGGGTAAATCTATGATTTCCATAGACACGGTGGATGTAAACGTAGCCACCTTAGGACAGAAGGTGTGTAATCACCAAGTGTAATGCCGCGTACACACGACCGTTTTTCGGGTTATAAAAAACTACGTTTTTTAATGTCATTAAAAACGATCGTGTGTGGGCTCCAGAGCATTTTTCGGGTTCTGAAAAACAGGCAATTTTTTTTTCCGAACGTGCTCTATTTTTTCACAACGTTTTTAACGTTGTCGTATTTCGGGTTGTAAAAAATGGTTGTGTGCAGGCTTTAACGACGTGAAAAACCCACGCATGCTCAGAAGCAAGTTATGAGACGGGAGCACTCGATCTGGTAAAACAAGCTTTCGTAATGGAGTAAGCACATTCATCACGCTGTAACAGACAGAAAAGCGCAAATCCTCTTTTACTAACACAAAATCAGCTAAAGCAGCCCAAAGGGAGGCGTCATCCGCATGGAACTTCCCCTTTATAGTGCCGTCGTACGTGTTGTACGTCACCGCGCTTTGCTAGAGCATTTTTTTTTCACAATCGTGTGTAGGCAAGACCGTTTTAAAAATTAAGTTGAAAAAAACTTTGTTTTTTCTAGAGCCTGAAAAGACAGATAGTAAGCAGCATATGGCTTTTAGGCATCGACTTCTGCTGAAAATCTATCAACCTTTTTGGAGGGGCAGAAAATACCATTGCATGTCTAAACAAGTCCTAAAAGAAAAAACTCTGAAAAAAAAAGAAAACAAATGTAGCGCTTGGTTACTTCCAAGTACCAGTGCTATTGAAATTTAGAGGGTGATCAGAGTGCTAATGACTCTGATTGCAATTACAATGTTCGAGTAGGGTCTCTGTTTCAGCTTGGCTGTACTGTTGTTGCTGGGGTGTTGCTGGGGTGTTATTCCAAACCCGGGCGACAGGTGGCAGCAGTGGAGTTAAGGTTTGGGAGTCCTTTACCAGCAGCCAATCAGGAGGGAGTGTCCTCGCTGGGCATGATGGGAGAGGGTACTTATGGAACAGACGCCATTGAGTCTGGGTCTTCTTTTTCGAGTGTGGCACCCACCCTTAGGGTGACCACATCCCCGGCGTTATGGCCTACCTGGCCTGGGCGTGCGTGCCACACGATGTTCCTGGTTCCGTGGCCATGTTGGTCTGGAACATTTGGGCAGTGACAGGGACCCAGTGATCGACTGGGTCCCCTCTTTTAAGGATCCCAAGCGGCAGCCCTCAAAATTTCCACTCGCCTACTAGCATTTGGCGAGTGGATTTAAGCTGGGGGCGAGTGATGACAGGGCTGCATGACCAATCTCCCTCCAATCTGTGCCTACACTTAGAGTCCCGATAAGATTGGCGGCCGAAGAGGAAAGGTGCATGCTCGGGAAAAGTAGTCTGGTGAGCCGCGCACAGGCAGAGCAGTACACAGGTGCTCTCCTTACAATCCTCATTAAGCCATGGGACCTAACAGTATGACCTCTCTGAGCCTGCCCCCCCCCCCTCCGATCAATGTAGCTGGAGAGCAGGGAGCAGGAAGTAATAAGTGAGGTGGAGGATTGCGAAAATTACCACTCCGGTGCAGCGCTCACTGAAAGTTGCCCTGACATGAGAGCGGCAGCCTTTCAGTTTGTGCAGTTTTCTTCTCCTTGTGCTCTATGTAAGTGTCCAACAGTTCAGCCTGAGCACTGTGAACAGACTGGTCTCAATGTGTGCTGTGCGGTGTCAGTGTGCGCTGTGCTATGGTGTCAATGGCTGTGCAGTTGTGTGGATCTCAGCGCTGGATTGTGTGGACATGCAAGTGTGGAGCAGCACACACAGGCTCCTGATGATGAGATGAATAGGAGAGGGAGAAAAAGCGAGAGAGAGGATGGATGGGAGTTGCAGAGGAGACAGCAAGAGAATGGGGAAGAGACACAGTTCTAGTGCCCTGTCCCTCTGGTCTGCCCCCAGTGCCCTGTCCCTCTGGTCTGCCCCCAGTGCCCTGTTCCATTTTTTTAAAGTTGTTGTTGGTAATATTTAATTGTGTAACTTGATTCTGCCTAAAACATTTAACAGTGTCATTCTATGAGATAATCTACGAGGGCGTGTTTACAGGTGCAATTAGGTGCAGGGCAGTGTATGAATTAGGTGGGGCAACTGGTGGCGAGTAACTCTTGAGGCCTGGCTAGTAGCTCAGGACTTGAAATTTTGAGCCCTGCCAAGCGGTATAGCTGTTCGGTGGGGAGTCCGCCTGAGGAGTGCCAATGAGTGGCTGGCGATCCAAAAGGATTTCGACAAACCACCAGGGATCAAGGTAGCCGGACACTGAAGGATTGATCACCTGTCAGTCGGTACCTGGGCGACGTTAAGAAGGAGAACCAGGCGTAATTCACCTAAGGAGGATTGCCTCTGTGACTACAATCAGAGAGGGCCTGTGGCAGAGGTGTCTCCCTGACGTCCATCTCAGGAGGGTCTGTGGCAGAGACTTTTCCTCAAGTCCAAGTTCATTTCAGGAGGGTCTGTGACAGAGACTTTATCCTAAAAAGGTTCAAGTGTTACATATGGGAACAGGACTGTTCCAAATACTACGCCTGAATCTGCTGTTCTTTTCCTTTCAATCGCTATCCCTTTCATCACCAGTTCATTGTTTTTACCCGGCTGGGTAATAAAGAGCACAGAAAAGACACTTGTTGCAGACATTCCTTTACTATTGCTATACGCACCATTCACCCCTAGGAATTCGGAAGAGCCATGAGGTAAATGTGCCACCCAAAACAAAGCAGCAGCTCCTCCGGGGGTAGTGCTACACTAATGTAGCCACTCACCTAAAGCCTGTAAGCTGCAATATACTTTCCTAAATCTGAAGACTTTGGTAAGCTTGCTCTATACATAGTAATATGATCAATGCAATAAACAGAACAAGCACGTAAAACAATAAATGATCATTTTCATAGTAAAAGAACAAATGGTGTTGTTATCAAACTCTATTCCTTGCTATCACATACGATGCAAAACATCCCTTATGATAGCATGGGCTATGACAGGTACTCTTTATGGAGAGATCTATTAGACCGCATATCTCTCCTCTGGCCTCCAAAGCATCAGATCAAACCAAGATTAAGGGCCAGATTCTCAGCAGCGCTACGACGGAGTATCTCAGATACCCCGTCGTATCGCCGTTTTTTTTGCCTCGTATCTATGGAGTGATTCCTAGAATCACTTTGGCATAGATACGGCTGAAGATCCGACAAGTGTAATACCATTACACTTGCGGATCGTAGTTGTAATGACAACTCTGGCCACTAGGTGGCCTTTACGTTGTTTTCTCATTTGCCTATGCAAATGAGGCTACTACGCCGATTCCCGATCGCTTTTACGCCGCCCCGTCGTCGCGTACGTCGTTTTCGTCCGCGTAAGGTTACCCCTGCTAATATGAGGGTTAACCTTACGCAGTACCATCGGATGCCGTCGGGTGCCGTCGGATGCCATGTTAAGTATGGCGTCGGGTCAGCGTCGGCTTTTTCCGACGCTTACGTCGTTTTACTAACTCGTTCGCGAATAGGGCATTGCGTAGTGTCGATCACGTCGTTTTGACGTCGGTTTCCACGGCGCTTTCCGACGTGAGCTGGAGCATGCGCACTGGGCTTTTTCCTGGCCGTCACATGCGCAGTTTGTTCGAGGCGGGGGCGCGCTTAATTTAAATACAAGCCGTCCCCTTTGAATTACGCGGGCTTACGCTGGGCGATTTAATCTACACCTCCGCAAACTACGGAGCAAGTGCATGGAGAATACGGCACTTGCTCTGTTACGTTGCGGCGAATTTGTATGAGAATCTGGCCCTAAATTGCTTGATTTACACTTAAAAAGTTAACACAGCATTAAATTATCAGCCCCGGATATTTACTGGCAGTTGTAAAAAAAAAATCACAGATTTTTAGAAACTGTCAGTAAATTTACTGGCGGCTGGCAACCCTGGTACCGCTACACTAGGTAAGTGTGTCATAATATGCTTTGCATGAGCCGGAATTACGTCATTCCAGCCCGACCAAACAACATAGTCTATGACTCCGAACCTAGAAGAAGACCTGGTAAAGGTGGAAGTGTTGTTTTTGGAGGACAGTACAGACATCACAGCCCCAGAGGGCTCCAATTTTCCAGGTAAATGCGTCATAATGTGCAAATATGCACACTTGTACATTATGTCAAAAAGCTCCTGGGGCCCTATTTTTTCTTTTTTTTCTGAAGATTTACTTCTGCTTTAAATATATATTTTGCATTTCTATACTTTTTTGTATGTGTATTAACCACATCAGCCCCGGACCATTTTGCTGGTCAATGACCGGGCCACTTTTTGCGATTCGCCACTCCGTCGCTTTAACTGACAATTGTGCGGTCATGCAACGTGACTCCCAAACAAAATTGGCGTTCTTTTTTCCCCACAAATAGAGCTTTCTTTTGGTGGTATTTGATCACCTCTGCAGTATTTATTTGTTGCGCTATAAACAAAAATAGAGCGACAATTTAAAAAAAAAATATGAATATTTTTAACTTTTTGCTATAATAAATATCCCCCAAATATATATATATATATATTATATTAAAAAAAAAAATCCTCAGTTTAGGCCGATACGTATTCTTCTACATATTTTTCGTTAAAAAAAAATCGCAATAAGCGTTTATTGATTTGTTTGCCCAAAAGTTATAGCGTCTACAAAATAGTGGATAATTTTATGGCATTTTTTATTAATATTTATGTTTTTACTAGTAATGGCGGCAATCTATTTGTACTGCGACCTTATGGCGGACATTTCGGACACTTTTGACACATTTTTTGGACCATTGGCATTTTGTGCTATAAAAATGCATTGATTACTGTAAAAATGTCACTGGCAGGGAAGGGGTTAACACTAGGGGGCGAGGAAAAGGTTAATTATGTTCCCCAGGTGTCCTAACTGAAGGGGGGTGTGACTGACTAGGGGAAATGACAGATCGCTGTTCATACATTGTATGAACAGACAATCAGGCATTTCTCCCCCTGACAGGACTGGGAGCTGTGCGTTTACACACACAGCTCCCGGTTCTCGCTCTGTAACAGGGGCAGACTGACCATTGAGGAACTTGGTCACTGCCCGAGGGCCCCATGCCACTAGGGGGCCCCATCAGGGTTGCCAGGCTCATTAAAACCAGGGACAGTATGTAAAAAGTTTTTTTTACATCTGTCCCTGATATGCCCAAAACCTACATGCTTTTGATGTGAAAATCCAGAGATTTTAGCTGCCCCGCCTCTGTACTGCCACCTGGCTTGGTGGCCATCTGTAAGCCTGGGGGTCCCATAATCTTCTATTGCCCAGGGGCCCCATGAGTTGTCTGTCCGCCTCTGCTCTGTAACAAGCGTTCGCGGGTGCCCGGTGGTGATCACGCGCGTCGCCACTAAGGGCGAGAAGGGGGCGCCCCTAGTGGCTGAAATGCAAAATCACGTAATATTACGCGATTTTGAGCAACCGATTTGACCTGCCGCGGTAAAACTACGGTGGCCGAACGGCAAGCAGTTAAAGTATAAGAGAGGAGAGGGATTAGGATCTCTGTCAGTTTTTATTGCAGTCTCCGTGTTCACTCTTTCGATTTGTCCTGTTTACCATTATCATCGAAAATTAAAGTAAAAGAAAATGCCAAATGGTGGGTTGTCCCCAGAAAAGTAATAGAGGGGAAATCCTCCAGTGGGGACACTAGTTCTGGTGACCTTGTGGCCCCCAAAGAATTCCCCTAATTTGCATAGATTTCCTCTTACTTACGATTTGGCTATGGGACTGGAAATGAAAGGAAATCTCTGCAATGAGACACAGATGGAGACAATAAGTCTGACAAGGGTTACTACCCTCCTTTGCTTCATCCAAAACGAAAAAATAAAAAAAGGCCAATAGTTTATTTTTCTACTGTTGAGACATGGAATGTTTTGGAAGAATTTTTGGGGCTCTAGTCTCATTATTATTGAGAACCACTGGCCCAGAGATAGACTAATTATTTTAGGTATATTTTGGTTTGTTACGTACTGTAATTTTATAATTTCTTGTCTCCGCAAAATACACCGAATGCACTTTTTAGTTCCTTATCCCCTGTAATCTAGTGTTTGGTTTCTGTTTGGGAGGTAAATCAGTGAAAACAAAGTCTGTTCCTGCTAAAACACTGCGCTGTTTACCTTGGTTACTGATACTGAGTGCTCCGGGGAGAAAAGGCATGACGTACAGTAGCGGGAATTCGGTGCGCTGTATATTGATTTATGCGTGACGGTGTATAAAGAGGTCATGTAATGATGTAGTAGTGTGTAGCATTACCCCCGGAGGAGCTGCTGGATTTCTGGGGCGGCACATTACCTCATGGCTCCTCCGAATTCCTAGGGGTGAATGATTGCATTAGGTAGAAAGTAAAAGAATGTCCACAACAGGTGCTCTTTGCTGTGCTCTTTATTACCCAGCCGGGTAAAAACAGTAAAACTTGTGGTGAGGAAAGTAAATTTGAAGAAGAATGTAGAATAGCAGATTCAGGCGTGATAATAGGAAACAGTCCTGCTCCCAAACGTAACCCTTCCATGCGCCACTCCCGCCGGACAGGCCTCTCTCTAACTGACCTGGCAGCCGGAGTATCATTTGAACATTTGTAGGATAAAGAGACGATATCATTATTTGACGAAACGTACGTCGGGTAGGAGACGCTCTGACGTGTAGTGTTACGGTCCTTGTAGACGGGTGTTCGTAGAAGCCGGCCGGCATATCTTATTTACTTCCTGCATTGATACCTCTGTAAGTGCAATTTTTATCTTTATATTAAACACGTTTTTTACGGTACATCACTATTGTGGATTCAATTCTTTTTTGATGGTACCATTGCTGAGGATATTGGGAGAATCGTGAGTTTGTCAAGTTGAAGACAGTCTGGTTTAAAGGCCCTGGCTGGGGTTCAGCCGCACGCTATTTGAGCTTATCTGTCTGGTAAGCGTGCATTTTTTACGGTGCTCTCTATCGGTGGTGGTTCTTTTCTCTCCAGTGTGCTTTAATTAATTCAACATTGATGGTACATCACTATTGTGAGCTTTCTGTCTTTTTGGGATTTTCATACCATCCTTGCCTGATTGGAGGAACATCATCTCTGATGCCGATGATGGATCTCATATAAAGGCCCTGGCTGGGGTTCAGCCGCAAGCATATTAAGCTTGCCATTTGGTAAGCGCACACCTTATTAGTATTATCACTGGTGGTGGTTTTACTTTTGGTTCACTACGTTTTGGTTCTTCACAGAACATTCCAAGATATCTATACACCTTTATATGGACTATATAGCTTGGTCTTACCATTATTGATTATCATTTTATCAATTTCTATCCAACTACAACTTTTTTTCATGTGTTTTATGTGTGTATATCACTTTTGTGTTGCAGCTTACTTTTATATATTTACTGTTTAGTATAGCGCGGTAAAATTTGTTTATTTATATTATTTGTAGGATAAAGTCTCTGCCACAGACCCCCCTCAGGGAGCCTCAGAAAGATACCTCTGACCTCTGCCACAGGCCCTCTCTGGATTGAATTCTTGGAGATATGCCTCCTTAAATGAGTTACGTCTGAATCTCCTTCAACTTGTCGCCCAGGTACTGACTGACAGGTGATCAATCTTTCAGTGTCCGGCTACCTTGATCCCCGGTGGTTTGTCTAGGCCAGGGGTGTCCAAACTTTTTTCAAAGAGGGCCAGATTTGTTAAAGTGAACATGCAAGAGGGCCGACCATTTGGCCAGACATTCTGTGAACCATTAAAGTTTGGTCTAAGTGTGTTCGCCTGAGCACTAATACACGGCCCAACATTAATTCTCTTGCCTTTGTGGCTGTTTGTGGTGAAGAGATGAGCTCAGGCGTGTTATTTGGATATACCGTATTTATCGGCTTTTAACAAGCACCTTCACTTTAGGAGAGACATTGCAGAAAAAATAAATAAATAAAGAACTGTGAAGAAAAATAAAGGTCAGTGCCCATCAATGCAGCCTAATTAGTGCAGCCTGATCGATGCCCATCTGCAGCCTCAGAGGGGATGGGGGGGAGGGATGAGCTCCAACAGATTACATACAGGAGAATCTACTGTTTACACAGCAGCCTATTTAATACAATGTCCCGCCTCCTATGATAGACAGAGGAGTCGTCCAATGGCAGCCCAGGAGACGGGATTGCCTATTACAGATACCACTGAGTAAACAGGAGATTCTCCTGTATGTAATTTGACAGCACTTATTCCCCCCTCCTTGTCCCCTCCGAGGCAGCGTTGATAAATACAATATATATATTTTGTGACCCTAGGGGCCACATTAAAGTGGAACGGGGGCCGCAACTGGCCCACGGGCCGGACTTTGGACATGCCTGGTCTAGGCCCTTTTGGATCACCAGCCTCTTAATTGCGCTCCTCAGATGGTCTCCCCACCGAACAGTAGTACAGCTTGGGATCTTCAGAAGTGGGAACCCAGTCGCTCAATGGGCCCCCATTGCTGTTTAAATGCTCCGGGCCAGCATGGTCCTGGAACCAGGAACACCTCGTGGCACGCATGCCCCGGCCAGGTAGGCCATATCGCCAGGGCGCCATGATGTGGTCACCCTAAAGGTGGGTGCCACACTGGACGAAGAAGACACAGAACCAATGGCGTCTGCCTCATAAATACCCCTCCCCAGCATGCACAGCGAGGAGAAATCCTCCTGATTGGCTGCTGGGAAAAAGCACCCAAACCTTGACTCCACTGCTGTCATCTGCAGCACCGGGGCTGGAAGAACAACCCAGTACAACAAAATAAGCCCACAGCATGAGCCAAGCTGAGGCAGAGACCCTGTTTTGCATTTAACAATCTGGATCACAGTTTACCTACACTCTGATCTCCCTATAAATTTAACTAGGACCGGTACCATAAAGTACACAGGCGCTACAAGTGTGTATTCTGGACCTGGGCTCTGTGTGTAGAAGAGGCTGTATGCAGTTCAGGTTATTGTGACATTTGGGACTTGTGCTCTGTGTATATTGGACATGCTGTAGTAGCGTGTATACTGGTTTGGATGTAGTAGTACTCTATGTATACTGGATTTGGGCTATGTATATACAGGAGATGGTGTAGAGGTGTGTGTAGTGGGCCTGAGTCATTTGTATACATGTCTTCCTGTATGTTTTGGATCTGGTGTGTGTATATGACAGTCTTTCTCAACCATAGCTCCGTGGAACTCTAGGGTTCCTCCAAAGGTTTCTAGGAGTTCCAATATCTGCCTCCCAGATATATCCTATGTATATCCCACATCCTCTGATAAACAAACATGGACAAGTATTTAGCAAGGGCATGAAAACACACCTTTCCATTACATATAGGGTTGCCACCTGTCCGGTTTTGACCCGGACAGTCCGGGTTTGGACACATGTGCCCGGTTTTGAAGCCTCCTGAGACCCGGGCACATTTAAAAAAAAAAAAAAAAATTTTTTATTTTTTTAGCTGTCCATCCTGGCCCGGCCGCAACAGAGCTGCACATCCCCGGCTCCACCAGCTTGCCTGAGTGTTAGTAGAAGGTGTGCCGCCCGCAGCAGTGCTCTCTGTTAGCCCCCTGTAAACATGTGTGCATCCGGGCTGTAAACATTTGTGCAACTTCTCACTGTGCTAGCCCCTCCCCCTCCCTCCCTCCGGCGCGCCTCCGTCTGCATTGTGTGCTGCAGAGTGGAAGAGGACACATGGGACACAGAGTGCTCAGCTCTTCTCTGACTGGCTACAGAATACACATGGAGGTGGGTGGATGGGCGGACATACACTACCCCCACCATACACTAAACATACAGTTCTGCCCCCCCCCTGCATATACCATTACCATCCACAGCCGTATATACAGTTCTGCCCCCCCTCCATACCATCCACAGCCATACATACGGTCCTGCCCCCCCCCTGCATATACCATCCACAGCCATACATACAGTCCTGCCCCCCCCTCCATATACCATCCACAGCCATACATACAGTCCTGCCCCCCCTCTATACAGGGCCGGATTAACAGAGGGGCTGATGGAGCGGGGGTTGTAGCTCGATGACCAGAGGTCACTGAAACCCCACATTTGGGGGGTAGTCAGGTGAAGACCTACCCCACAACTGGTCAAAATATGGGATGGCTATCATTTATGGTTCTGGAGATACGGGGCTGCTTGCACAGCCTGTCAGAAGCTACATACAGAGCGGACATTATAAATACAAGCTGACACACTGCAGCAGACTGAGAAAAAAAATCATCATTATTTTTTTGCTAGAAAATTACTCTATGGTGGTCTTTGCAACTTTTTATGTTGCACGGCATAGAGCTGCACGATTCTGGCTAAAACGACAACTGCAATTTTTTTGCTTAGATGATAGATCACGATTCTCTCACGATTCGTGCGGCATAACATCATCTTTCACATTAAAATGAAAAAAAAAAAAAATGGACTAACTTTACTGTTTTGTTTTTATGGTTTTTATTATTCAATGAAGTGGGCAAATGCAGCGTGACATAAAATATTGCAGCAATTCCCATTTTTGTCTCTGCTAATATATATATAATGTTTGGTGGTTCCAAGTAATTTTCTAGCAAAAAATATTGGTTTTTAACAAGTGTTGGACTTTAAGTGGTTACATTTCTTGCATTTACACACAGAAGTTTAATCTAAAAAGGAAGTTGGTTACAATGTTTCATGTTGTTTACAAACTTGGCAGACTGCCCGGATATTTTCTTTACACACAGAAGTTTATCCCTTTGATCTATGAAGAAAGTGTTAGTTACAATGGGCCAGATTCACATAGACGTAATATTCCGCTGCGTAATCGAAATACGCTACGCTGCCGTATTTCACCAGGCTCTACGCCGAATTCAGATAGTTTTTTGCGCGTACGCTACGGTGTCGTAGTCTATTTCTCGCCGCGCAATCGAAATACGTGATTAGGGGGCGTGAAGCATTTAAATTAAGCGCGTCCCCGCGGCGATTGAACTGCGCATGCTCTGTTCAGGAATTTCCCGCCGTGCATTGCGCGAAATCACGTCGTGACGTCATTCGTTGTTTGAGTAGCGGCGTTTACGAACATTCCTATTCCCGGACGACTTACGTTTAAAAATAATAAAAGACGTCGGAAGACGTTGATATTCGACGCGGGAACGACGGCCATACTTAACATGGGCTGTCTAATATTAGAGGAGGTAAAAGGCTGGTATAGTGATACGCAAAAAAAAGATGACTAAAGGTGCCGTAAGAGATTGCGTTTGAAGTGCGAAATTTCTTGGATTGCAGGCAAAAGCTCATTAGCATACCCTGACGGCGAAAAACAACAGGAAGTCCGCCCAGTGGCCGCAATTTTCTTGCAGCGTAGATCTGAAGGCGTACTAACACGTAATCCAGTCGAATTGAAGCCCGCAGGTGTCTTTTCATGGTTTGAGGATTTCGACTAGCTAAAAAACGCCCGTAAGTCGAAAGTACTCCAGTCTAACACCAGTTAGACAGGAGTTACGGCTCTCTGAATCTGGCCCAATGTTTCCTGATAAGAACTTGGCAGACTGTCCAGATATTTTCCTTTGACAGCTGAAAGTCTCTCCACTTGTTATATGAAAGAATCAGCAAACTCTGCATTGGAGATGTCAGGGGGGTTGAATCGAGATCACAATTTTAACAATTAATTGTGCAGCTCTAGCACGGTACTGTATTTGCGCAGCAATTTTTCAAACGTGTTTTTTTTTGTGGAAATAAACTGTTTCATTCATTAAAAAAAAACACTAAAGTTAGCACGATTTTTTTTTGGTATCCTAAGCGATGCTTTAAATTTTTTTAGGTTACATGTTTAGAGCTACAGAGGAGATCTAGTGCTAGAATTATTGCTCTCGCTCTAACGATCGTGACGTATGTAACCTGTGTGTATCTGGCTCTGATACTAGCCAGTGCCTACCCAGTAGTGTTGAGCAGAATATGCCATATTCGAATTCGCGATATATCTCGAATATATTTTCGAATATTCGAGATATATTCGCTAAATACGAATATTCGTGATATTTTTGCAAGTGAAATCATTGCGAATTTTCGCTATTGCGAATTGCGAATTGCGAATATTCGAGAAATGCGGAGGGAGCACTCTGATTGGCTCAGAATATTCGTGATATGTTGCAATACAAAATAATTGAGAATATTCGGCAAATGTGTAAGGAGCACTCTGATTGGCTCAGAATATTCGTGATATATTGCAATACAAAATAATTGAGAATATTCGGCAAATGCGGAAGGAGCACTCTGATTGGCTCAGAATATTCTTGATATTTTATCGTAATTTCTCAAAAATGCGAATGAGAAATTTATTGCGCAATTTCTACAGTAACATTCTAAAATCGAATATATGTGTAATTTTATTTAAAAACAGTATTGCGAATTTCTCGAGCGCGCTTGCGCAATCGCGCGAACAACACGCACGCGCGACTACTTCCTGGAACTTGGACACTTGCCAGTTTCATTTCACCTAGGAATTTTTAGTTGGCCAAGTTCCACAACTTTAATTGGAAAGATGGTTGGAAGCAACCTTTCAAGAACTGAGGAGAATATTTTGATCTGTGTGAGTATTTGAATTATCTTTACCTGCATTTTAGACTAGTTTAAAAGTTAGTATATAAGATCAGATATTAGTATTTCCCAAACAATTTCTCTCCTGGTGTTACAAAACTACAAGTCCCAGCATGCCTGTACAGCTGCAGACACCCTGCTTGGTAAATGTGTATTTAGGCACTTTCCTTGCTATTTTGCATAATGAATTTAACATGTTGTGCACACCGGGCTAATTTGTTCAGATTTGGTGTTTACGAGACTAAAACTTTTTTTTGGCTAGAAAATTACTTAAAACCCCAAACATTATATATATATTTTTTTCTAACACCCTAGAGCAGGGGTCTCCAAACTTTTTACTTCGAGGGCCACATTCTATATTTTACTCATATCCGCGGGCCGGAAAAATAATTTAACTAAATAAATACACAGTAGAAGAAGAATAGCATTTTACTTACTGTTGACAGCAGAACTGGATGATGGTCCTGTCGTCTAATAAAACGATGGAGCATCGTTCAGCGGGTTAAACTACCAGCGTGCATGAGGTTTTACATCCGTGTCCTCACCAGTCTCCCCCACATCTGTGTCCCCACATTGGTGTCCCCATATATCTGTGTCCCCCACATTGGTGTCCCCATACATCTGTGTCCCCACATTGGTGTCCCCATACATCTGTGTCCCCACATTGGTGTCTCCATACATCTGTGTCCCCACATTGGTGTCCCCATACATCTGTGTCATCACATTGGTGTCCCCACACATCTGCGCCCCCCACCAGTCTCCTCATACACTGTTGTCCCCACACATCTGTGTCCCCACACTGGTGTCCCCACACATCTGTGCCCCCCACCAGTCTCCTCATAAACTTTTGTCCCCACACATCTGTGTCCCCACACTGGTGTCTCCACACATCTGTCTCCTCACATTGGTGTCCCCATACATCTGTGTCATCACATTGGTGTCCCCATACATCTGTGTCATCACATTGGTGTCCCCATACATCTGTGTCATCTCATTGGTCTCCCCATACATCTGTGTCATCACATTGGTCTCCCCATACATCTGTGTCATCACATTGGTGTCCCCACACATCTGTGCCCCCCACCAGTCTCCTCATACACTTTTGTCCCCACACATCTGTGTCCCCACACTGGCGTCCCCACACATCTGTGCCCCCACCAGTCTCCTCATACACTTTTGTCCCCACACATCTGTGTCCCCACACTGGTGTCCCCACACATCTGTCTCCTCACATTGGTGTCCCCATACATCTGTGTCATCACATTGGTGTCCCCATACATCTGTGTCATCACATTGGTGTCCCCATACATCTGTGTCATCACATTGGTGTCCCCACACATCTGTGTCCCCACACTGGTGTCCCCACACATCTGTCTCCTCACATTGGTGTCCCCATACATCTTTGTCATCACATTGGTGTCCCCATACATCTGTGTCATCACATTGGTGTCCCCATACATCTGTGTCATCACATTGGTGTCCCCACACATCTGTGTCCCCACACTGGTGTCCCCACACATCTGTCTCCTCACATTGGTGTCCCCATACATCTGTGTCATCACATTGGTGTCCCCATACATCTGTGTCATCACATTGGTGTCCCCATACATCTGTGTCATCACATTGGTGTCCCCATACATCTGTGACCCCACACTGGTGTCCCCACACATCTGTCTCCTCACATTGGTGTCCCCATACATCTGTGTCATCACATTGGTGTCCCCATACATCTGTGTCATCTCATTGGTCTCCCCATACATCTGTGTCATCACATTGGTGTCCCCATACATCTGTCTCCCCACATTGGTGTCCCCATACATGTGTCCCCACCAGTCTCCCCACAAATCTGTGTCCCCACACTGTTGTCCCCACACATCTGTTACCCCACCAGTCTCCCCACAAATCTGTGTCCCCACACTGTTGTCCCCACACATCTGTTACCCCACCAGTCTCCTCATACATCTGTGTCCCCACATTGGTGTCCCCATACATGTGTCCCCACCAGTCTCCCCACAAATCTGTGTCATCACATTGGTGTCCCCATACATCTGTGTCCTCACATTGGTGTCCCCATACATCTGTGTCCCCACCAATCTCCCCACACATCTGTGACCCCACACTGGTGTCCCCACACATCTGTGTCCACACCAGTGTCCTCATACATCTGTGCCCCCACACTGGTGTCCCCACAATTATGTGTCCCCACACTGTTGTCCCCACACATCTGTTAGCCCACCAGTCTCCTCATACATCTGTGTCCCCACATTGGTGTCCCCACACATTTGTGTCCCCACCAGTCTCCCCACACATCTATGTCCCCACACATCTGTGTGCCCACACTGGTGTCCCCACACATCTGTGGCCCCACCAGTCTCCTCATACATCTGTGCATCCACATTGGTGGGGACTCAGATGTATGGGGACACCCATGTGGGGACACAGATGTATGAGGAGAGTGGTGGGGTAACAGATGTATGAGGAGACTGGTGGGGGTCACAGATGTGTGGGGACACCAGTGTGGGGACCCAGATGTGTGAGGACACAAGTGTGGGGACATAGATGTGTTGGGAGACTGGTGGTGGGGGCGCACATGAAGTGTGGGGACACCAATGTGGGTACACAGATGTATGAGGAGACTGCTGGGGACACAGATGTATGAGGAGACTGGTGGGGGTCACACATGTGTGGGGACACCAGTGTGGGGACACAGATGTGTGAGGACACAAGTGTGGGGACATAGATGTGTGGGGAGACTGGTGGGGACACTGATGTGGGGACACAGATGTATGAGGAGACTGCTGGGGACACAGATGTATGAGGACACTGTTGGGGACACCGATGTGTGGGGACACAAGTGTGGGAACACTGATTTGTGGGGAGACTGTTCGGGATACAGATGTATGGGGACACTAATGTGGGGACACAGATCTATGAGGAGACTGGTGGGGCAACAGATGTGTGGAGACACAAGTGTGGGGACACTGATTTGTGTGGAGGCTGGTGGGGACACAGATGTATGGGGACACCTGTCTCCCCACAAATCAGTGTCCCCACACATCTGTGACTCCACCAGTCTCCTCATACATCTATGTCCCCACACATCTGTGACTCCACCAGTCTCCCCATAAATCAGTGTCCCAACACTTGTGTCCCCACACATCTGTGTCCACACACTGGTATCCCCACACATCTGGCTCCCCACACTGGTGTCCCCACAATTATCTGTCCCCACACTGTTGTCCCCACACATCTATCCCCACACATCTGTTTCCCTACCAGTCTCCTCATACATCTGTGTCCCCACATTGGTTTCCCCACCAGTCTCCTCATACATCTGTGTCCCCACATTGGTGTCCCCATACATCTGTGGGCCCAATAGTCTCACCACACATCTGTGTCCCCATTAGGGCACCCCCTACTGCTGTCCCCATTAAACCCCCCTCCACTGGTGTCCCCATAAGAGCACCCCCCCACTGGTGTCCCCATTAGAGAACCCCCCCACTGGTGTCCCCTTTAGAGAACCCCCCACTGGTGTCCCCATAAGAGCACCACCCCCTACTTGTCACTTGTATCCCCATTAGAGCACCTATCAGAATTATCAGCACCCTGAAGTTTGTGCTATATTAGAGTCATTCAGCCACCCTCCACAGCAGTGTACAGTAATCATCTCGCATCAGCCCCCCTCCCTCCTCCATGCATGTGTACTTTACTAGCGCGTCAGACATTACACACACTGGCTGTTCAGACCTGCTGCACTTCCCGACTCCCGCCACGCCTTAATACACACTCGTTACTGGTTAACAGCGAGGCGGGAGGGGGAGCAGGGCGTTGTGGCAACGGGTCTAAAACAAATCATTGGCTGCTAGGATGCCCGTGGACCCAGCAGCCTACACAAACACAGTGAGACGCCGGGAGAGATTGCGGGACCTGCGCTGCATATTGCTAGGGACGAATATTCAGCGCAGGTTCCACAACTAACAGGTGGACCAGTGACTCCAGCTGCGTGCCGGAGAAAATGGCCTGGCGGGCCGGATGTGGCCCACGGGCCGTACTTTGGAGACCCCTACCCTAGAGAATGAAATGGTAATCATTGCAATATTTCTTGCCACACCGTATTTGCGCAGCGGTCTTACAAGCGCTCTTTTTTTGGAAAAAAATATTTTTTTTAGATATTTGAAAATAACACAACAATAAATTTTGCCCAATTTTTTTAGATTTTGTGAAAGATAAAGTTACGCCGAGTAAAATAATACCCAACATGTCACGCTCAAAAATTCTGCCCGCTCGTGGCATGGCGTCAAACTTTCACCCTTAAAAATTCTCGATAGGTGATTATTTAATAATTCAACAGGTTGCATTTTTTCAGCTAAAGAGTAGCTCTAGGGCTAAAATTATTGCTCTTGCTCTAACGATCGCGCCGATAACTCACTTGTGTGGTTTGAACACCATTTTCATATGCGGGCGCTACTCGCTTATGCGTCGCTGTTTCCTAAACGGAGCCTACAGCTGTTGCAAAACAACTCCCCGTTATTACCGGACAGCCATTAACTGTCCAGCCATGCTCCTAGTTAAAGTATAATTCTTGTACAGCTGGTGACAGGGAGCTACATGGTATATCAGAGCATGCTGGTAGTTGTAGTTTTTAAATAACATCAACTCCATTATTTATTCTAAATTAATTCATCTAAAAGTCTAAAAAATGGCAAGATATAAAATCTGTCATGTTAACCCTGTCATTGATTAATAAGGCGAGAATGCTCTCAATGTTGAATACCATAGATTTCCGTCATATATCCATAAGGTTTTAAACAAAAGTATTATAATATACTTTGTTCTTCATCTTGCAGACGTTCCTGGCAAAGGGGTATGATAAGCTGCAGAGTCAGGCAGAAAAGAAGGAGGTGGTGAGCTCCGTGCTAGAACAGTTAGCAGGACATCCTGGCGGGCCACCGGATCGCATGGCCATTGTCAAGAAGTGGTCCGACCTTAAAAGGCGGCATATGGACCGGGTGAGGCGTCTCCGTGCTAAATTTTACCCAGGTAAGTTATTGTTGACAGTTATGTTTTTTTTATCTATAGTGTATTTTGTGCGTGTACTCTAGAGAGGAGACGGACTGCAGGATTTGGGAGTAGACAGGCCTCCCCCAGAGGCAATATGCCACCTTTCTCCATGCCCCTGTTGACAATGGCGTGTGAGAGGGGGTCCTCACATACAGCCCGTCCTACCTGCTCCGCTTTGAAGGCCAACGTGGCAGAGGGACTCCCTATAAGGTAGTGAGAGGATTTGCCCGCTCAAACAGCCCCGTTAGTCCTTCGCCTCTCTTTTTAGAGACCGCGTGGTCAGAGTGCGCGCATGTTAACCCAATTTTCTAGTGCGCGTGTAAGTGTGGTGGTTTTTGTGGGAGGGGGGTAGGCGTACTAAGCGCAGGCTTACCTCGCATAGCACTCCCACCGGAGGCCGGGCTGAGACCACCAAACTCAATTAACATGTAGCCGAGAGCGGGATCAGAACCCCTAGCTGCAGAGGTGAATGGCTTGTCAGCGCAGTGGCAATCGCGTTGACCCACCGCAGCTCCTTTGTTGACAGTTATTTAAGGTCATATGTAATTAATGTAAGGGCAGATGTTATTAACCCAGACGCCATGTTGTGGTAACATATATCACCACCAGCCAAGGTATTCATAGCACTGTTGAAAAAAGACATGGGACAGCAGACAGCAACACAGAAGTTATGTGGGAACATACATTTCCCATTGCTTTGCATGGGACTTTATACAAAAACCACGACCATCACAAATGGGGGTAGTTAATGGATAAATTAACTATCCTATGCTTTAAGTGGACGTGTAAGCAACATGTGACCAAGTGTTTATCGAAATATCTACAGCTGTTATGAAGTAACATGTATTTCCCATAGAGTTGAATGGGAATTTAAAGAAAAACCACCACCATGGCAAATGGGGAAGGGTAAGGCTTAAATCACCTGTACAATGTTGGTGGCTGACATATAAGTAACCTGTGTGCCAAGTTTCATGTAAATATCTTTTGCCGTTTGGACGTGATGCTGGAACATACATACATACATACAGACACGTTGAGTTTTATATATATAGATTCCCACTATATTCCTGTGTTAGGCGTGGGGTTTTCATAGTAATCCCGTGTGATCCATCAGGCCCTTTTTTTTTAACATGATATAGTCTGAACAAAACAAAGGAGACAAAAACAGCTCATTTTACCATGGTGGCACAGACCAGCTCACGCTCAGTCCCCTGTAGTGCCCACAAGACCCTTTAATATAACATTTTCCCATTGGTTAACTGTCTATATAAATTAATTTGTATTCATATACAATACAGCAGAGCACACCGAATTTGCATACGTCATTAGAAAATATTTTTCTAATATATGAACATTGTGTTATTCTAGGAGCTCCGCTACCAACTGTGCGAAACAAACGCAAAAGGTGCCAGGACACTGATGAGGAGGAAGAAGAGGAGGATGTGCCAGAGGAGGATGAGGCAGAGGAGGAGAGGGATGAGGATCAGCCAGGGACCTCCCAATCGACAGCCACCGCTCCTGTTATGGAGGATGTCCCCCCCCCAAATAGTGCCGACATAGCAGATGGCAGTATGCTGGTGGCTGGAGAGGTGGAGGTGCCTCTAACTGGAGCTCCGTTTAGCCTCCTTCAGGAAGGTAAAGATGTGCACAAAGATTAATAACATTTCAACAATAGAATGTAGATATAAAAATGGAAAACATATAAAGCGCACCCGTCAGATTGCAGAACCATAATAAGGTATTTATGATAGAAGTATACAGGTAGTGCAGTATTATTAGGCAAGTTGTATTTTTGAGGATTCATTGTATTATTGAACAACAACCATGTTCTCAATGAACCTCAAAAAATCAAATAATATCAAAGCTGAATATTTTTGGAAGTAGTTTTTTTTTTTTTTTTAGTGTTAGCTATTTTAGGGGGATATCTGTGTGTGCAGGTGAGTACTATTACTGTGCTGAATTATTAGGCAACCTAACAAAATAAAAATATATATACCCATTTCAATTATTTATTTTTAACAGTGAAACCAATATAACATCTCAACATCCCAAATATACATTTCTGACATTCAAAAACAAAACAAAAACAAATCAGTGACCAATATAGCCACCTTTCTTTGCAAGGACACTCAAAAGCCTGTCATCCATGGATTCTGTCAGCCAATACTACTCATTTGCCAAATAATTCTGCACTCCCGGTCTGTGCTAGACACATAACAAGTGTATAGACATGATAATGATTGATTAATAAGCAAAAGAAATATTTTATTTTTTTGTTAAGGGTCTTTGAAAAGAAATTGTTTTCTCTTATATCCTAACAGATGTAAATGATTTGGTGGGCAATCAGGCCGCTGTAAGCAAAATAATGGAGAGGATTCTTGTTAATCGGTCAGCAAATGGACTACCTGCAAAAGCAAACTAAAGAGCTGGAGAAGGAGCACGCCAAACTGATAGTAAACCAGACAAAAAAATGGTGAATCGTATGAGGCTTCACCTTCAGTAATAATTTCTTCAATAAAAAGCTTTATTTTTTTTAAAAATGTTTCCTTTGTTCTTGAGATAGATTTTTAGGTTTTTCAACACATCTAACTTCACATCTAACACATCAACATCAACATCAACACATCAAACTTCCTAATAAGCAAAATCATTTTATACTATTATTTTATTTAACACAAAACTAGGACAACTAAAGTACACACACACAGTCACGACGAACACAAACTAAACTGCTTTAAAATGAAACATAACAAAAGCAACAATAGATATAGGGCCAGATTCAGGAACAGTTAGGCTGGCGGATCCAGTGATCCGCCAGCCTAACTGTGACTTTGAGCCGGCGTTTCTGTTTTCTGTAACCAGAAAACAAGAAATGCGGGTTGAAGCTCTGATGCGAGCAGCGTAACTGAGTTTCGCCATCGCATCGTTACTTCAACTTAAAAATGGCGCCGATTTACGCTCCAAAAATATGTTAATGAGGCGGAAATCGGCAATTCGCGATCGAATTACGGCGCGACGCAGTGACGGTACGACGTTTCCGGACGGGATACGCGGCGCATAGATATACCTACATGGGGTTGGAGTATCCTATGTTAGGTATAGGCGTCGTCATCGCGTCGGAAACAAAAAAAAAAAAAGACGGTTCCGTAAAACGTTCATGAATGGGAATGTGACGTCATTGACGTTCATTCACAGAAATTTGGAGCATGCGCACGGGGAAGTTTTGACACTCGACGCATGCGCAGTACGTTGGCGGCGGGAACGCGCTTCGTTTAAATACTACGCGGCCCGTACCCGCCCAATTTGAATTCCGCCCGCCTCATTTGCGATGCGCTCCCGCAACTTTAGGAGCAAGTGCTTCGTGAATGACAGCATTTGCTGCTAAAATTGCGGTAGAGTAACGTAAATGAGAAGCGTTACTCTGAGCAAAGATGCTCCCATCTACCTAATCTGGCCCATAGAGAGAGAGAGCAAGAAAGAGAGAGAGAGAGTGCAGATTTGCTCTTGCATACAGGCTAATGGTTGCAGTATAAAGGCCGCAAATCAGGGCTTAACATAAAGTTTATTGTTTTATTAACACTTGCTGTTACGATCTAGTCTGGTAGCTTGTAGCGTTGCCTCTTGGTGGATCCGCTGTGCCAGAGAGGACATGAAGCAATACTCAGCATGGAGGCAGCAGCAGTAGTATTAAAATGTAATGTGACTAGAAAAGACAATATTTCAGGGTAAATTGTGACGGCGGCAGGTGTTTCATGCCTCCACCAATACTACTGACTGGAGACGGTGCCCCTGGAGATGTAAATGTAATCCAACCGTGTGTCAATCCAGTTCGGTCCATTGCCTCATCAAAAACTGCTACATCAAAAACTAGCCCATCAATTCAAATGCACCATAAAAACGAGGGCTGCGCATCTTCACCCGTCTCACGATTCGATGCAATTACGATTATCAAGTCCACGATTCGATTCGATTCCGCGATGCATCACGATTGCAGCGCAAGTGCGCATGGCTCTCCCCCTAAATACTAAAGGAGATGGTCAGAGACTGCAGATCCACAGTACCGCAGATGGTCAGAGACTGCAGGGACACATAGTACAGGAGATTGTCATAGACTGCAGACATAGTACAGGAGATGTTAGTCAGAGACTGCAGACATAGTACAGGAGATTGTCAGAGACTGCAGACGCAGATAGTACATGAGATGGTCAGACTGCAGACATAGTACAGGAGATTGTCATAGACTGCAGACAGATAGTACAGGAGATGGTCAGAGACTGCAGACATAGTACATGAGATGCAGTCAGACTGCAGACCAGACACAGTACATGAGATGGTCAGACTGCAGACATAGTACAGGAGATTGTCAGACATAGACTGCAGACATAGTACAGGAGATGGTCAGAGACTGCAGACATATAGTGGTACATGATAGATGGTCAGACTGCAGACATAGTACATGAGAGATGCAGTAGTCAGACTGCAGACATAGTACAGGAGATAGTCAGAGACTTCAGACATAGTACAGGAGATGGTCAGAGACCTGTACAGA